>NIVC01001079.1:90000-152500 GCA_002269645.1 Macrostomum lignano | reverse complement strand
TCCTTATCAGCTTATCCGGTAGCTTCTTATTCAACTGTAGCAAGTGTCAGTAAGGATCGAATTCCCCAAAATCTGTGCAGCATGCAGTCTGGTGGGAACAGGCGCAGGCAGTCGAGAGCAAGCCGATCCAATTAAAAGCTGTCGAAAAAAGTCTTCCTAAGTTTGCTGGTTAAGAAAAGTGGAGCTGGAAGCAAACGGGCTTCTTGACCGCTATTATTTATGCAAGTAAGGAGAGGTTAGCAGGCCTCCGCAAGTCCGGTTTGTTGTGTCAACAAACAGAATACAGCAGCAGCAGTAACCAGCTGGTAGTGCTTCGGCCGCCAGGCAGATTCACCTTCTGTTAATAATGGCCTCAGAAATCTCAGATGGAAGCTTTACATCCGCCCTTGGCTTTTTGCTGGCCTCTATATGTAATAATAATATAATAAATCTGTGCATATGGCTTATATAAAAGCATTCCATGGCTCGAACCCCCTCCTCGCACTTTGCCCTGTTAACATTTTGGCCGCAGCCAATACTGACCCGGGCCTGGCTGCTATTGGCTGCTGAAGAATCCCCGCCTCCAGCTATTAACTAATTGCCCAGTGCAATCTTACACGCTAATTATACTACTCAGTCTACTGCTAGTAGTAGAAAGTATAGAGTATTTCGTGTGTAAAATTAAGAGAAACACAAAAATAAAATTTGTTTGCTTAGTAAACTTAGGGCGTTGGTTTTGTACAAATGCTGGCATGTTAAAAAATTAAATTGACGATAACTGTTTAAACACAGTGACATTATTTTAATTAGAATTACTGATTAAAAGCTTGCATTGTAATTTTAAATATAGTATGCTGCCTATATAAGCAATACGAGTAACTGGTTTGCATGCATTTTATAAGTTAACTAAGTTGTAAATATTGTGAATGAGGGAAACAGACAAGTCAGCAATGGAGATTAAAAAAAACAAAATTGAATGAACCGGAGATAAAATGACATAGTATTACTGATTGAGTACATAGCAATATTGCCACAACTATTACAAAAAATGATTCAAACTATAGTAACCAATGATTCACATTATAGTAACCCATTCACACTATAGTAACCAATTCACACTATAGTAACAATTATTCACACTATAGTAACCAATTATTCACACTATAGTAACCAATTATTCACACTACAGTAACCAATTATTCACACTATAGTAACCAATGATTCACACTATAGTAACCAATGATTCACACTACAGTAACCAATTATTCACACTATAGTAACCAATTATTCACACTATAGTAACCAATTATTCACACTATAGTAACCAATTATTCGCACTACAGTAACCAATTATTCACACTATAGTAACCAATTATTCACACTATAGTAACCAATTATTCACACTATAGTAACCAATTATTCACACTATAGTAACCAATTATTCACACTATAGTAACCAATTATTCACACTATAGTAACCAATTATTCACACTATAGTAACCAATTATTCACACTATAGTAACCAATTATTCACACTATAGTAACCAATTATTCACACTATAGTAACCAATTATTCACACTATAGTAACCAATTATTCACACTACAGTAACCAATGATTCACACTATAGTAACAATGATTCACACACTGTAACAACCAATGATTCACACTGTAGTAACCAAAGATTCACACTATAGTGAACAATTATTCACACTATAGTTACAAGTGATTTACACTGTAGCAACCAATAATTCACACTAGTAATCAAATGATTTTTCCCATTTAGCAAGAAGCAACACTAGGTAACAATAGCAAATTACTGCTAATCCTGGTTAGCCAAGGATTAACAAAAATAATGATTGAGCATGAATTTCAAAGAAAACAAGAGTCGCCAGTTCTCACATAGCATTAGGATCAACGCTCCATTGCATCTGGGCGTGCATAATGGCCTCTTGAATCTCCTTGACGCATTTGATCCGATTGAGCCAACGGTTGAGCTCGGCCTCCGACAGACAGGCCTCGCGGCTGTACCAGACCGGGTCGGTTGGCTCACAGGCGCGCTGTCTGTCCGGCAGCAGGTAAAACGGCTCGGACGGACCGGCCACAGTGGCCGGAAATTGCGGCCGCTTAGCCAGGTAAACCTGCACAGGACAAAGCCAGGGTTGGGAGAGCGGGAATGATAATCCGTAAGCAGTTCCCTAGTCCTCTTTTGAGCAGATGATCGAAGCTTGATCCCTAACAAACCCCTTGTAGATATGATAATCCTGAACTAATCCCCTGTAGATATAATAATCCCTAACTAATCCCCCTGTATGTAGATATGATAATCCTGAACTAATCCCCCTCTAGATATGATAATCCCTAACTAATCCCCTTGTAGATATGATAATCCTGAACTAATCCCCTGTAGATATAATAATCCCTAACTAATCCCCCTGTATGTAGATATGATAATCCTGAACTAATCCCCCTCTAGATATGATAATCCCTAACTAATCCCCTTGTAGATATGATAATCCTGAACTAATCCCCTGTAGATATAATAATCCCTAACTAATCCCCCTGTATGTAGATATGATAATCCTGAACTAATCCCCCTCTAGATATGATAATCCCTAACTAATCCCCTTGTAGATATGATAATCCTGAACTAATCCCCATGTAGATATGATAATCCCTAACTAATCCCTCTGTAGATATGATAATCCCTAACTAATCCCCCTCTAGATATGATAATCCCTAACTAATCCCCTAGTAGATATGATAATCCTGAACTAATCCCCATGTAGATATAATAATCCTAATCCCAGTTATCCTCATGCAGGTATGAGAACCTTGATCCCATTTCCCGATTATCGAAAATCCTCATCTGAAATGTCCCGTATTAGCCCATCCGCGAGTCGCTCACCTGAAACAATCTGACCGGACACTTCAGCGGATCCGCAGCCTCCGTCAGCTCGTAAGTCATGCCGGCGGCGTAGCCACTCTGCGGACTGAACCGCAGGGCAAAGGAGCCACCGCTGCCGTCGGTGCTGGCGGCACCGGGCGCGGGCACCAGGGCAAACTGTCCCAGGCTGAGCGCGGCGTGCTCCTGGGCGGTGTGCAGCCCGACGTAGCGAGTCAGGAAGTAGAACAGAGTAAACAGCAGCGAGTCAGCGCTGTGGAATCCTAGCTGACGGCACTCCCACAGGTGCAGCTCCTCGATGCGGCAGACCAGGGTGCCGTCCTCAGTGACTCGGGCCGTATAGCTGGTTCGAGGTTGGGAGGGTCAGGTAATGCAGTGGGCTGAGATCCCCTCTTATATGATTAATCTCATTAATCCCACCTGAACTCACTCTCATTTATCCCACCGGAACTCACTCTCATTAATCCCACCGGAACTCACTCTCATTTATTCCACCGGAACTCACTCTCAATATTCCCACTCGGAACTCACTCTCATTAATTATCCCACCGGAACTCACTCTCATTAATCCAACCAGAACTCACTCTCATTAATTATCCCACCGGGACTCACTCTCATTAATCCCACTCGGAACTCACTCTCATTAATCCCACTCGGAACTCACTCTCATTAATCCCACTCGGAACTCACTCTCATTAATCCCACCGGAACTCACTCTCATTAATCCCACCTGAACTCACTCTCATTTATCCCACCGGAACTCACTCTCATTTATCCCACCGGAACTCACTCTCATTAATCCCACCTGAACTCACTCTCATTTATCCCACCGTAACTCACTCTCATTTATCCCACCGGAACTCACTCTCATTAATCCCACCTGAACTCACTCTCATTTATCCCACCTGAACTCACTCTCATTTATCCCACCGGAACTCACTCTCATTAATCCCACCGGGACTCACTCTCAATAATCCCACCGGAACTCACTCTCATTTATCCCACCGGAACTCACTCTCATTAATCCCACCGGAACTCACTCTCATTAATCCCACTCGGAACTCACTCTCATTAATCCCAACTGAACTCACTCTCATTTATCCCAACTGAACTCACTCTCATTAATTATCCCACCGGAACTCACTCTCATTTATCCCACCGGAATTCACTCTCATTTATCCCACCGGAACTCACTCTCATTAATCCCACCGGAACTCACTCTCATTTATCCCACCGGAACTCACTCTCGTTAGTCCCAACTGAACAACAAAATATCCTAGTTCCCCACTTGAAATCCTCTAGCTAGAACCGCCAGAACAAGCCAAACGCAGTGCAGCAACACACCGGTCCAGCACGCCGTCCAGAGCGTGGCAGAATTCGTAAAACACTGGCCCACCGCAGAAGAAGTTCTCATCTCTGCCCCTGTCGATAGCCAGGTGACCCTGCAAGCCCAGACAAAGGTAATAGACTGAATCGGCGGCGTATTCTTCTCCACTCGGCTTGCGAACTTCTCGGACAAATCTAGCCAGAGCGTCGGCCAGTTCAAGAGTGTCCAGCTCGGCCGGATCTGGCGGCACAAAGCCGTAGTCGGTGCCGGAGTTGGCGGCAGCCGCCGTGGTGGCTCTACTCCAGTTCTTCCAGGCTGTCAGGCCGTACGAGAACTTCAGGCTCATCGCCAGGGAGGAGCGAGGCCGCTTGCTCGCGGCGATGATCTGAAACAAAAGTTGATTCACATCCAGCCAAATGATGGGGTGGGATTCTTGGATTACAGGCAGGATTCTTGAACCTGGATATAAATAGAATTCCTAAATTTAGGATGGGATTCTCAAATATATAGGATGGGATTTCTCAAATCTAGAATGGGATTGCTCAAATCTAGGATTGGATTGCTCAAATCTAGAATGGGATTGCTCAAATCTAGGATGGGATTCGCTAATCTAGGATGGGATTTCTTAAATCTAGGATGGGATTCTCAAATCTAGAGTGGGATTGCTCAAATCTAGGATGGGATTGCTCAAATCTAGGATGGGATTGCTCAAATCTAGGATGGGATTGCTCAAATCTAGGATGGGATTGCTCAAATCTAGGATGGGATTCTCTAATCTAGGATGGGATTTCTCAAATCTGGGATGAAATTGCTCAAATCTAGAATGGGATTGCTCAAATCTAGGTTGGGATTGCTCAAATCTAGGATGGGATTCTCTAATCTAGGATGCGATTTCTCAAATCTGGGATGAAATTGCTCAAATCTAGGATGGGACTGCTCAAATCTAGGATGGGATTTCTTAAATCTAGGATGAGATTCTTAAATCTAGGATGGGACTGCTCAAATCTAGGATGGGATTTCTTAAATCTAGGATGAGATTCTTAAATCTAGGATGGGATTGCTCAAATCTAGGTTGGGATTGCTTAAATCTAGGATGGGATTGCTCAAATCTAGGTTGGGATTGCTTAAATCTAGGATGGGAGTCTCTAATCTAGAATGGGATTATCAAATCTAGGATGGTATTTCTCAAATTTAAGATGGGATTCTCAAATCTAGAATGGGATTCTCAAATCTAAGATGGTATTTTCAAATCTAGGATGGGATTGCTCAAATCTCGGATGGGATTTCTTAAATCTAGGATGGGATTCTCAAATCTAGGATGGGATTGCTCAAGTCTAGGATGAGATTTCTCAAGTCTAGAATGGGATTCTTAAACATCTATAGCATGGGAATTTTACATGGGTTTTCAAGGGATCTTCATGGGAGTTAAGTCTAAAATGCGGCTTAAAACCCACGAAGGGGATTATTTAATCCACTAGAACTGCCAACAGTCGGGCAGCAACCGAATCTCATTTAGCCACCCACCAGTTGAGTTGCCTCTTGGGCTGCGCGTCGTTTACGCGCCGCCGCCGCCGCCGCTGACTGTTGAGTCGCCGCAACGTTGGCGGTCATCGGTACATCCTGCAGGCTGCTGTCGGCCGTGGCTGCTGGGGCGGCGGCGGCAGCGGTTTCGGTTGTCGACTTGACTGAGCTGCCAAATGCGGCAGCCATATCGGCGGCAACGGCTGCCGCTTGGGCTGGCGTCTCCAGCAACACCAGGAACGGGACCGGTACTGGCACCGGTATAAACACCGGTACGCCGCGAGGAGTTGGCTGGGCGCGTAAACGGACTGGCACCGGGGCGTAGACTGGCACAGGGCATGGCAGCAGGCCCTGGCGACCGTCCCCGAATATGGCAGCGGGCGGATCGGCCGTGGTCTGCATGCGAGTATTCGGTGTATGAATATTGTGTGCCAGTGTCAGTTCAACCAGCCCTAGTGTCAGTTCAGTTAGCTCTAGTGTCAGTTAGGCTAGCTCTAGTGTCAGTTCAGTTAGCCCTAGTGTCAGTTCAGTTAGCCCTAGTGTCAGTTCAGTTAGCCCTAGTGTCAGTTCAGTTAGCCCTAGTGTCAGTTCAGTTAGCTCTAGTGTCAGTTCAGTTAGCTCTAGTGTCAGTTCAGCTAGCCCTAGTGTCAGTTCAGCTAGCCCTAGTGTCAGTTCAGCTAGCCCTAGTGTCAGTTCAGTTAGCTCTAGTGTCAGTTCAGCTAGCTCTAGTGTCAGTTCAGCTAGCTCTAGTGTCTGTTCAACTAGCTCTAGTGTCAGTTCAGTTAGTTCTAGTGTCAGTTCTCAGTTCAGTTAGCTCTAGTGTCAGTTCAGCTAGCTCTAGTGTCAGTTCAGCTAGCTCTAGTGTCAGTTCAGCTAGCTCTAGTGTCAGTTCAGCTAGCCCTAGTGTCAGTTCAGTTAGCCCTAGTGTCAGTTCAGTTAGCCCTAGTGTCAGTTCAACTAGCTCTAGTGTCAGTTCAGCTAGCCCTAGTGTCAGTTCAGTTAGCCATAGTGTCAGTTCAGTTAGCCCTAGTGTCAGTTCAGCTAGCTCTAGTGTCAGTTCTCAGTTCATTTAGCTCTAGTGTCTGTTCAGCTAGCTCTAGTGTCAGTTCAGCTAGCTCTAGTGTCAGTTCTCAGTTCATTTAGCTCTAGTGTCTGTTCAGCTAGCTCTAGTGTCAGTTCAGCTAGCTCTAGTGTCAGTTCAGCTAGCTCTAGTGTCAGTTCAGCTAGCTCTAGTGTCAGTTCAGCTAGCCCTAGTGTCAGTTAACTAGCTCTAGTGTCAGTTCAGTTAGCTCTAGTGTCAGTTCAGTTAGCTCTAGTGTCAGTTCAGTTAGCTCTAGTGTCAGTTCAGTTAGCTCTAGTGTCAGTTCAACCAGCCCTAGTGTCAGTTCAATTAGCTCTAGTGTCAGTTCAGTTAGCTCTAGTGTCAGTTCAGTTAGCTCTAGTGTCAGTTCAGTTAGCCCTAGTGTCAGTTCAGTTAGCCCTAGTGTCAGTTCAGCTAGACCTAGTGTCAGTTCTCAGTTAAGCTAGTTCTAGTGTCAGTTCAGGTACTTCGAAAATCTATAAAAATAACAGCCATAAATTTTTGCCCAAAACCTATTCATTGGACACTTGGCAGAGATCTTTCCTACCTGAGTATCAACATCAGAGACAATGGGCTCAGCCTGAAGGCACCGAGTGACAGACAATGGCCGGCACAGAGCTGATTTATTCTGTGATGAAAGCGAAGGCGCCGCCTGCACCAGCACCTGATGATCGACGCCCAGCTGCCGCACCATCTCCATGGGCACAGCAGTGAATGCATCCTTACCCAGCCTCACATGCTCTAATGGGCGGACCATATTGCCAAAGCCTTCGGTGCGATTATGCTGCTGCGTCTGTTGCTGGCTCTGATGACGGCTATTAGAATCTGTAGTTGCAGACATGGCTGGCCTGTTGCTGGAATGGTGATAACATATCCATAGCTAATAAATTTCCTTTAAATGTTGATGATAATGGAATATGTGGTAGGATAAAATAGATATACCTAGCCAAATTGAAGTTACTTCTGTCAAATTCAAGGTTGAAAAAGTATATTACTAGATTTATGATAAATTTTATAATCTATAATAGTCTTTATTCTTTAGTTTAGCAAATCCTGAACCAAAATCATGAACCAAAGTGTAACTTTAGTCATAAAGTAAATATGATTTACTTTCCCTATGTTTAGGTGTAAATTTAATTGAAAATAAATATAAAAAAATAGTCAATTTAAAGAAATGTAAATTAGAAAAAATTACAGTTTACCATTTAGCATTGATGTTTAGAAATCATTATAAAGTACAGCTTGTATATTATTGACTTTTTTTATTTTTAGAACTAGAGATTGATGCTTTTTTCAACTCCTATAAAAAAGTTTTAAAGTCATTTTAAAACTTTAAAAAACAAGAAAAATTATTAAACTAGCTAAATGAAACATAATTTAAAAAAATTTGATTATTCATATCTAAAATTTAAAATTGCTTTAGCATACTACTGACAAAAAACACAATATAAATTGAATAGGATATATTGTACAAAGTTGGATAAAAATTGTCATACATGCGCAACTGCTGACCAACCTGGCCACTGTAAATTGTGGTACAACTAAGGGTAAATTGCAAAAAATGTTCACCTGAAAGAATATAGATGTAGTAAATTCTAGTAATAATTAGATGACAAAGCATTTAGCACTACCCTAATAAGACAGTCATAGTTACTCCTGCCATATACCCAAAATTGCATTAATTTTTGCTTTAGGGGTCTCTTTCATAGACATAGATAAGCTATATTTTTAATCAAAAAGTAAGTTGCATGGTAAGTAAATCAGGAGGTTGCACATATATGAACATTTAAAAAATTGATTTATACTTACTTAAAAGTATCATAAATCAGCTATGCTGCTTATTTAAAGTAACAGAAGAAATATGAGGGCTATCAGCTCATGGCTCATGGCTCGGGGACAGATAAGAGTGGAAAGAAGAAGGAATAGAAGAAGAAAGGCAAGAGAAGGTAAGAGAAAAGATAAAAGATAATAGGAGAGAGGTGAGAGATGAGGAGAGAGGAAAAAGATGAAAGTAAAGATGAGAGAGTAAAGGGAAAAGAGAAGAGATAAAGATACATCTCTACATCTCATAGAGATGAGAGACAAAGGAGGAGAGAGGAGAGTAGAGAGAGAAGAGAGAAGACAAGAGAAGTAGACAGTATAGAAGAGGGAAGAGAAGAGAAGAGAATAAAGGAGAAAGGAAATTGAGGAGTTAAAAGAGGGGAAAGAAAAAGAGTACAGAGAAGAGAGGTAAGAGAATGACAAATGAAAGAGGGAGATGAGAGAGCAGAGATGAGAGTGAACACACGAGGTGATGGGAGAGTAGAGAGAACAGAGGAGAGTACAGAGAGAAGAGGAGAGACAAAGAGAGAGAGAAGTGAGTGAGGGAGAGATGGGAAAGAAGATGAGAGAGAGAGAGAGAGAGAGAGAGAGAGAGAGAGAGAGAGAGAGAGAGAGATAAGAGAGGAAACTGAAGAGAAGATAGAAGTTTCAAGGGATCCAAGGGAGTTAGGAAGAGTCAGAGGCAGAGACCAAAGTTTGCCAATACATGTTTTAGAGTCAGACAGACATTGCCTGACATTCTGCATAGCAACCTAGCCAACAATATCATTGCTTGCCTCAAATACATGATTACCTCTATCCTACAAACTATGAACAAGTTTTTGTTTGATTATGGCTTTAGATTTCAGAATACATGCAAAAATAGTTCCAGGTATTGGAATAATAGAAGCCGGGGCTGTTGCCCCCAGGACCCCGGGTCCTGCACATAATGGCGTGGTGAACTATCTGTGCAGTATGAGACTGGTATGGCCTTTATCCCAGCCAGCGATGCTCACACCTGCCTCCCCTGGCGGGCTGATAGCTCAAGAGACTCTGTCTCCTGATTTTCACCTTGCAAGGCGTACTTCGAAGGGTACTCGTCCCGTGGGTGTTAAGGCAGGCCCCCTTGGGCCCTGCCGAGCTGATTCGTTGGCGCCGGGTCCTGGTGTGACCATAAATGCACCCTCTAATGTCCCAGTGTAACTCTGTGCTGATGGACGCTTGGCCAGGGAGTAGTCTGGTCGCTAACGGTTCCCCTTGCGCTTTTGGGTCCCCCCGCAGGGTGGTATTTTGCTTTTTGGGGGCCTGCCGCTTGGTTTGGGGTTGCGGCCTTGCGGCTCTCTGCCTGTGTTCTGCAGGAAGTCCCACCTTTTTACTTCCAGCCAATGGCTTCTAACCGAAGTAACAAACCGGCTGTGGATGACATAGTGCCTCCGGCCTCGGCTGGGGCCATGGACTCCTCGGCCATACCACCTGCTACCATCGGGGACGCCTCGGCGAGACCCGTGGAGCCAACTCTGAGCGGTGCCTCCGAGAAGACACCTGCTACTCCAGCTGCTAAGAAATGCAGCACCACCTCTGGAGCTGCCCGCCGTCGACTTAACAAGGCGAGGCGGGCCAAGGAGGGCGGAAGCCAAACCGGTGCCAGGGGCCAACGGCCCGCGGCAGCGGAAGCTTCCCAGTCTGGGGCGGTGGCGGAAGAGGGCCTCGAGCCCACAGAAGCCCCTGCCCAGGATAGGGAGGCCGATGCAGCCGGGAGGGTGGACAGCCCACCTGAAGAAAGCTCCACTGACCCCCGGGCCTCCTACGCTGATGCGGCAAAGAGGCAACCGGCGGTTGTCATCCTGGGAAAGGACGCGCGCCTGTCTCCCGATCAGCTGAAGCAGGTCAGAAGTGCCGTTGATGGCCTCCTGTGGAAGCAAACTCTGAAGGGCACGCCTCTGAACATTCATTCGAATGCGACGAGGGACTCGTGCCTTCTCATTTGGCCCAGTGATGCTGACTCGGGTCGGCGGCTCCTTGAGCTGCTGCCCGAGCAGAGCTGGGACCTCAACCTAGCCTTCTGCAGAGAGGACGAGCGCCCCCGGACCAAGAGGCATCGAATCTGGGTCCCAGCCAGGAGCGTTGTTACCTCTGCTGACGAGCTTCGGAAAGGACTGCTAGCAGTCAACCGGGAGCTTCCCGCCGCGGGCCTAGTGGTGCATGACACCCTTAAGCGCACCGACGGCACTGGCTTCACAGCCATCCTGGGGCTGTCGGACGCCTGGATGAGGCGTTATCCACATGGCAACTTCATACGAGGCGCATCTGCTCCTACGAGGCCGACCCTCCCCGTGGCAGTGAGCAGGGCGGGCGGGATGCGGAGGCGGCCGGGGCCGAGGCGCAAGCCTCTGCTCAGACTGCCAAAGCAAACCGCCCTGCCCGGCAGCACGGCCGCGTGGGCAAAGCTGAGCGCACTGCTGAGGGCGGAGGCGACCGACGCCCGGCACGACCGACACCCGGCGCGCAGCACCAAGCGGCGCGGCCTGTACCAGCTTGCAGCTGAGGCAGTCCGTACCGCCAAAATCACCCAGCTGAGGCAAGAGGTCGCCGGGACGCCTAGGCGTACCAGTTCGTCCAGGGAGGGTGGGGACGTCCCAGCTGGGCCCAACCCCTTGGGGCAGGGCCAACTGGAGACAGACCCGCCTGCCCAGGCGGCTGGCTGCTCCAGGGCATTGGGCCAATCTGAGGCGGAGGACCCCATGGATGGTGGGCAAAGGGCGGCGAAAGCTGCCTACTGCCTTCCGGCCAATCGGGGGCCTTTTGCTGAAGAAGAGCCCATGGACACCGGCGACCCCGACCCGAAGCCGGTGAGCGCTGAGGAGGAGGAGGAACTCCTGGCGGCTGCAACATCCGATCTGCAATGATGCCAGCGACTACCTGGTGTCTGCAGATCAACACCCAGCACTGCGTGGCGGCGTCGGTCAACCTGATGCGCACGGCAGAGCAACAGCTTCTGGGCCTGGTCTTCGTACAGGAGCCCTGGATGACTAAAGGTAAGCCAAATAATGTGCCATCTGGCTACCACTGTTTTTGCATGGCGGGCTCTCAGCCTCGCCCAAGATCTCTGGTCTTTGCTGCAAAAGCTTTTGAGGCATGGATGAGACCTGATCTCTCGACTGGGGACATCTGTGTTGTTCAAATCAATAACCTCATTCCCAATAAACCTGTGCTGGTAGCTTCTGCCTATTTCCCGGGCGATGCCCCAGTTGTCTGCGACGCGTTAGTCAACCTTACTGACTATGCTGCGTCCCATCGGTTCGAGCTGCTCATTGCAGGGGATGTGAACGCACACCACCTGCATTGGGGCAGCAAGAACATCAATAGCAGAGGCGAGGAGCTGCTGGCCTATGTCAGCAGCACTAACCTCAACTTCTGTAACGTGGGCAATGCACCAACGTTCAATAATGGGCGGTGGGCCGAAGTCATTGACACCACCATCGCCTCACCCGGACTGCTTTCCGCAGTTACGGGCTGGCGAGTATGGGACAAGGACTCGCTCTCGGACCACCGCTTTATCCGCTTTTGCATTGGGCCGACCAAGCAAAAGCCTAAGGTCACTTGGAGTCGGAACGTCAGGAACACCGATTGGGCCGCCTTTGGCTCAAAGCTGAGCCGCGGCCTTCGGGATCTTGACCCCCCCCCCAGTGACCTCTCTGACTGCCAGGTGGTGGACGATCTCGCCTCCTCCCTGGGCGGGGCGATCACCACTGCCTTTGAAGCAGCCTGCCCCTAAAGGCCTATAAAGGCAAGAAATCTGCTCCCTGGTGGAACCCAGAGCTCGGGGCCCTTCGGCGCCGAGCCAGGACCCTCCAAAGGCGAGCGCTCAAAACCAAAGACCCATCTGACAGAGAGGCCTATACCCGTGCGATCCACAAGTTTAAGGGCAAGTCAGAAGGGCCAAGACGGCCAAGTGGCGCCAATATTGCGAAGGGCTTGAGGGCTCTCGCCCCATAGCCCGCGTGGTTAAGGCACTCACTAATGACCGTTTTTCTAAACTCTCTGTTGTGAAGAGACCTGACGGCTTGGTCACAGAGAGTTCGGAAGAGACTCTAGAGCTCATGCTCAACAGTTTTTTCCCTAAATCTCCGACTCAGCAGGGCCCGCCTGACCACACAGTGGGAGGGCAAGGCCTAGCAAAGTCTATGATCACCAAAGACCGCATTATTAGAGCAGCAAGGTCCTTTAACCCATTCAAAGCACCTGGGCCCGACGGCATCTACCCAGCGTTCTTGCACGAGGCGGTGAAAAACCACCGCTTCCTGGACCTGCTCTGTCGTCTCCTTCGAGCTTGTATGGAGCTGGGCTATGTACCAGTTGCATGGAGAGAGGCCCGGGTGGTCTTTATCCCCAAGCCTGGAAAGAGCGACTACCAATCGGTGAAGGCCTTCAGGCCTATCAGCCTCACTTCTTTCTGCCTCAAGCTCCTCGAGAGACTGGTGCTTTGGCGCCTACTTTCGGTCGAGCTGAAGCGCTTCCCACTCTCGCAGAACCAGCACGCCTTCCGCGCGGGCAGGTCAACCGAGAGTGCTCTCCATGTCATTGTTGACTTCCTGGAGAGGGCCGTTCTTGGCAGCAGCTTTGCCCTCTCGCTTTTCCTGGACATTGACGGGGCCTTCGACAACGTCATCTTCGAGGCCTTTTGCAGAGCCCTGGAATCCAGGGCCACGCACCCTCACCTTGTCCGGTGGATCATGTTCATGATCCAAAACCGCACTGTTGTGGCCCACCTGAGCGGCAGCTCTCTTTCGGTGCCTGTCCTGAAAGGGGGCCCCCAGGGGCATTCTCACCCCCATTCTCTGGAACATGGTCATGGCTGAGTTGCTTTGCAGTGATCTCCACGACCCCATTCTCAAGGTGGGCTATGCCGATGATGTGACCGCGATATGCGCGGGCCCCTCGGTTGATACCATCAGAGACCTTCTGCAGGGCTTTCTGGGACGAGCGGAGCGTTGGGCAGACCAATGTGGCCTTAGACTCTCAGAGTCGAAAACCACAGTAGTCATGTTTACCAACAAACTGCTCTAGACCATTAAGCCCCTCACCCTCTATGGAAAGAATATTTCCATGGAGAAGCAGGTCCGCTGCCTGGGCCTCACTCTGGACCACAGGCTTAACTGGACTCCGCACATTCAAACTAAAGCCAAAAAAGCCCTGGCTGTACTGGCTCAGATCAGGCGCGCCGTGGGCACCACCTGGGGGCTCACCCCCAGGAAGCTGTGGTGGATTTACACTGCCATCATCCGCCCCTCGATCAGTTACGCCAGCCTCGTGTGGGCTAGCGGCCTGAGCGTCAAGAGCAACCTTGACGCTCTCTACAAAATCCAGGGCAGAGCCTGCCGCATGACTATGGGCGCTCCACCCTCTACTCCTTTTGAAGGCATGAATGCCTTCCTCTGTGCCCCTCCTTTGGATATTTATATCAAAGGAGAGGCGGCGAAGGGCACCCGGCGTCTTCTGGATGCTGGGGTGGCCTTCAAGAAAGTGCGGGCCTTTAAGAAGCGGTCGCTTATCCCGCACTCTGACCTCTGCCTCAAGGCTCTCGAGGAGTGTGGCGGGCTCAACATCCTCACGGACTCGATCCCAGCCACCCTTCTCCTGAGCCAAAGGTATAAGGTCACCATTCAGCCTCGACACAAGGCGAGTGACAGCTGGAGCGACTCTGAAGTCCACTGTTACACTGATGGCTCTATGAGGCATGGTCTTTCAGGCTTCGGAGCTTGTGTCTTCTTCAAGGGAGAAGTGGTGTGGAGCTACTCCCAGCACACTGGGCTCAACTCCAGTGTTTTTCAGAGCGAGGTGCTTGCCATCAGCTCCTGCGCGGCAGAGCTGCGCCGAAGGCAGCTTAGCGGCCGGAAATTTATTTTTCACTCTGACAGCCAAGCAGCCCTTTGGGCCCTCTGCCGCAGCACCGCCAGCTCCAGGTCCATCCTGGACTGCAACACCCAGCTCAACAGGCTTGCGCTAGGCAACCAGGTGGAGCTCAGATGGATCCCGGGCCACGCCGGCTTCCTTGGCAACGAGCGCGCTGACCTGCTGGGCAAGGCTGGCTCCGCCGGCGCGCTATTGGGGCCGGGCCCGGGTGCCCCCATCCCCGCCTTGGTGATCAATTCCCGCGTTAAGCGCTGGGCTGACTCCGAGCATCTCCGCAGGTGGCACGACACCCAGAATTGTAGGCAATCCCGGGCTGCCGTCCCTTGTCCCTCTCCTCTCCTGCGTAGAGCCCTCCTCAGGCTCAACCGCAGAGACCTCAGAGCAGTTAGCATGGCCCTCTCCGGGCATGGCTGCTTCTCTCGCCACCGCTTCCTTCAGGGCCAAGTACCCAAGGAGCGGTGCCCCTTCTGCCACTCAGGCAGTGAAAACGCCGAGCATTTTATCTGCCACTGCCCGGTTTTCACCAGGGCTAGGCTTACTCACCTCGGGCCAAACCCGGTTCTCTCCGATGTTTGCAGGCCCGAGAGCATCCCGCTGCTCGCCCAGTACCTCAGGAACACCGGACGAGCTGATTTCTTCCCCACCGTCGGTGAGGAGGACCGCGCTGCAGGCGAGACCGACGGGTCCCCCTGAGCGACACCACTTCAATGGAAGTCGTTGGTCGCCAGGGGCTAGCAGAATGGGCAGTCTCCTCCGCCTCCTCGCTGCATCCGCCGGACGCCCCCTGCAGCTAAGTCAAGTAAGTCAAGGAATAATAGAATTCCTTGGGTTCAAAATCCTTGTGTTTCAATAGCTTATGTATATACTATACAATGTACCAGGACACGACTGCTTCGGTGATGACGCCAGATGGACTGTCAGACCAATTCAGCATGTCGTCAGGCGTGCTGCAGGGTGACACTTTGGCACTTTTTCTGTTTGTGCTGGCACTGGACTGGGTGCTGAGAACTGGCCTGCCCAACCTGGATGACGGCTTCCTTTTGAGAAGACGCACAAGTCGGCGGCACCCGGAGAAGCGGCTCTCCATTCTCGGCTACGCGGACGACCTCGCGCTACTTTCATCGACGGCTGAAGGTGCCCAGCGGCTGCTTGATGGCCTGATGGCGGCAGCGTCGCGGGTCAGCCTTAAGCTAAACGCGCGGAAGACGGTAGTGTTCACAGTGCCCTCCGACTTGCCGGCCGAGATAATTACCAAGATGCTGCCGGGAATGCATTTATGCTTACCCGCTGCGAGCGCTTTGTGTACCTCAGTGGTTTCGTGCCGGACGTTGCCAACAACCTGAAAAGACGATAAGGACTGGCCTGGGCCGCATTTCGATCTGTGCGCTCCGTGCTCCAATCTGAGGCCCTGGATGACAGGCTCAAGGCTTGGCTGTTTCAGGTAGTCGTTGAGACTGTCCTGTTGTACAACGCTGAGACTTGGACCCTGATGGATGCCTTGGAGAGGCAGCTGGACGCTGCATATGCGGCAATGCTGCGTGCAGCTTTTGGAGTGCGCAGTGGCCCAGGCAGCGAGACCAATGCCTAATATACTATTAGTTAAATGGTAACAATAAGACTAGTCACTTTCTGTTTTTTATCACCAAAATTAGATTACAATATTGGGCATGCACTATATTATACTAGGCTAAGCCTATACAGCTATACTTATAGTATTATTGTATATTATAACCAACAAGGGAGGGTCAATGTAAGTTGTAATAATTAATTGTTTAAAGGTTGGAAAGCCATTCAAATAAGGTTGAGCAAAATTGCAGTTGTAGATGGGCATGCTTGGGCGCAACCTTGGGATTCACCCGGCCATTTCTATTGGCAACACACGCATGTAAGTTGCTATTGGCTGAGAGCAGTCACGTGGCTACTGTTCTGTCCAATTGCAACTTACATGCGTGTGTTGCCAATAGAAACGGCCGAGTGAATCCCAAAGTTGCGTATGTATGTAGATGGGTGTCAAAGTGAAGTGACATATGTATCTATTTGTTGGCAAACAGGAGCAAGATGCTAAGTAGGAGTAAAGCTAAAGTCTTATGGGAGACAATTGTGAACTTATTTGCTTTTTTCCTAGTATACTATTGTTGAGATATTTTCTTCAAGCAAGCAAGGTTTTCCATAATGTAAATAGTGTGATGCTAAATTCCAGGACACTACTTGGGTATGGCCATATGGGGGTAGTTAGCAAAGTAGGGCTAAAAACATTAGGCCTAGGGGCCTAGTATATTTGATATGCATAATAAAAAGGGTCATTAAAATTTTGCCCACTTGATATATATATATGTGCAACCCTCCTAATTTACACTTGCCATGCGACTTACTTTTTGACCAAAAATGCGACTTACCTGTGAAAGAAAACCTAAAGCAAAATTAACACAATTTTGAGTAAATGGCAGGAGTAACTATGAGTGTCTTATAAAGGCTAAATGCCTCATCATCTAATTAGTACTCCATATGTATTCTTTGGGGTGGGCATTTTTGCAACTTACCTCTGGTCCACCACAATTTATAGTGGCCGGATCGGCCAGGTCGGCTAGCAGTTGCGCATGTATATTGATATACATGAAAACAGTTGACCTTAAATGTTGGCATACTTGGTGTGAATTGGTAGCTTTGCTCATCTTCAATTCTAGTATGCCTCTGCCACCTTCCTGAGCTAAGCATAGAGGAGAGGCACATAGGCCTTACAATTTGTATTTCCCTAGGGCCTAGGCCTAGTACTAGGCCTACTGTCTCCCCAATCAATTTTTTTGGATCTACACTTGTTCAACACCTAAAAAAGACTACAATATATTAAAAACTCATATCAGTCATTTAACACAAGACACTAGGCCTTACACAATAGTTAGGCCCTAAAAAAGAAAAGACAGAGTAGCCTAGGCCTAAGACTAGGCCTAATAATCCATAATTATTAGTAATGGATTAAAAAATGCAATAAAGATTGAGACTGAGAATAAAGACTGAGAATCAGGGTATTATTAGGTATGGCATAATTGAAAACTTGCTAGGCCTACTATCAATACAATAATATTAGATATACACAATACAATGTGATCCAATTTGAAATAATAGGCCTAGGCCTAGGCCTACTTACAATTTGATAGTCACGAAGATGAATTCTAAGATGTCAACTTAATTCAAGTCCCAGTTCAAGCAAGGCCTTAGGCCCTAATAATTAAATAAACTTGATTAACTTACTATCAGGTAATCGTAAATTAAAATTCACAAGTGTAAATTTTAATTAATGATGTCAATTTGGCATAGCACTTTTCGTAAATTATTAATAGGGCCTAAATTATTTTGTTTAAGCACTGTGTTATAACTTTTACGTCGTATAACACAGTGTAAGTAAAACAAGTTCAACTTTATTGCATTATTAAAATGTCAGTAAACAGCTAGTGTTTTATTTTTATAATAATTTTCAGAGTTTTTTTACAACAAATTAAAAATACAGTAGTATTTAGCCATCATTGCCATTGGCTTCAATGGCTTGAGACGCACTGCACCACCCTTCTAAGTGGGTTAGCTAGCTAAGGGTTAAGGGTTCAATGGTCAAAATTCAGCTGTAAATGTTCAGTTTAGCACTGAGAATCTTGGCATAGATGCAGGTTATTTTGGCGATAAATTGTTTTAGTAATCGATGTTTTGTTGGCAAATAGGCTAGTCATTTTAACAACAAGCTACTTCTGCAACAGCAACAAAACAAACACTCTCAGTCTCAGTCTTCTGTCTTCATAAGAAAAGTTTGTGAATTTCTTAAATGGCAGTGCTTATCCCCACGGTACCGTAGGAATAATTTCTGTCTTATTCCAACGGTACCGTGGGGATAATTTTCAGCTTATCCGCACGGCACATTGACGAGATAGCTGCCCCATCTACATATGCCGTGGGAATAATTTTCTGCTTATCCGCACGGGTGAATTGTTGAAGCAATGCAATAATCTATACAAACAAATTGAGAATTTACATGTCTAGTAAGAAGTCTACAGAAGCAGAGGCAATGGACTTTTCGGGGATGTCGGGATTAGACTAGTTGCTAAAAGTTCTTACATTGTAAACAATGACTAGAGCAATTCATCCTTAATCATACGTCATAAATACAAAAAAGTGTTTTTTGCGTAAAAAGGCCATTAAATCTTTACTTCTATCAAAATAATAGCCAAGCAAAGTTATGTTGTTATATTGCACTCAAACCGTAAGTACTAAACTAAATTAGGGTCTCCCTAAAACACGCACCGCACCGCCCCGACCGCTACACATTATAACATTTTTGTCAATGCTATAATCAACTTTAATTATTACTTTAAATATTATTATTATTTTTCATATTCTTGTTTGCATTATTAAATTAAATTATTATTATTTTATTAATATTATTAATTGTATCACTTATTATACACCGAATTTAATATTTTAAAGTAAAAAAACTAAATTTTATAAAAGCTTAAAGCTTAACATAAAACGCATTTTGAAATGTCTTCAGTTATAGTCCAATTTGTTTTAACGTGTAGCGCTGTGGGGCGGGGCGGTGCGTGTTTTAGGGAGACCCCTAAATTATGAACCCACGGCATATGTAGAAGATGGGCAGCTATCTCGTCAGTGTGCCGTGCGGATAAGCAGAAAATTATCCCCACGGTACCGTTGGAATAAGACAGAAATTATTCCTACGGTACCGTGGGGATAAGCACTGCCTTCTTAAATAGTACTATAGTATACAGTCATAATATTAATACTTTTGAAATGACAGGAATTTCAAATATTACATTGTATAGTTATTTTGTTAATGTTTATATTTTGTATATAGGCCTAGCCTAGGCTAGGCTATAAATGGTGTAAACCTAAATCTAGTTTAGTAGGCCTAGGGGCTAGTAAGCCTAAATAATGAAACAATAGTTAACTTTTTTACATAGGGCCCAGCCTAACCTTTAAAATAATAACTATTAGGCCTACTTATACTATAGACCTTATGCCTATAGCAGTATAGCTATGACATAAGTTTTAAGATAAAATATTTCTATCTAAAATATCTCATTAAAGTTTTGTTTTTTACCATAATGACCATGTCTATTATCATTAAAATCTTTTATTACCAAAAAAACTAGGCCTATGGCTATAATCCTATGCCATTGCATATATAATATATGATATACTTTTTATTATATAGAATTTTTAGATAAAATATAAGTATATATAGTTGCCTTAGTATAAAAATGGCCATTTAATATTATTATTATATATTTAATTTTAATGGCCAATCTTTGAATCATTTAATAAATAAGTATAGAAATAGTTTATAAGTTAAAAATATAATAATATCATATTATTTAAATATTAAATGTTTTTTTTCAATTCTTAACTAATCTTGATATTAAATGTGGTAAAAAGTTTGACAAAATTTTCATTATTATTACTTTTTCAACAGCTTAGCTTGATTGCTCCCAATTAGGAAACAACTTTAGAAAATTAAATTTAAGAAATTTTATGTACTATTCCACTTATAAGGAGAAAGAGGAATTAAATTTGTTATAACAAACATTTTTATAATCCCCTATGTATTTTAGGCCTAAAACTGATATTTTAAGGTCTTTTTGCTAAGGTTTTGGCTTATTGGCTATATTACTATTCTGTGTTAGAGCAAAAGGATAAGGGGGAGCAAGGGGGTAGAATAAAGGCTAGATTTATTCTGCGCAATAGATAATAGATAAAAAGGTAAAAATGAAATAACATAATAAACATAGAAATAGTTCAAGTAAAAAAATTACATTACAGATACTTATAAAAAATCTAGTTTTTGGGCAAAAATAGTTATAATCCCTAATATGAGCTGGTAATAAAGTTAATTTACATTAGCATAAAATAAAAAAACTTCAATTTTCATTCTCGCATACACCTACCATTATCTAAACTATAGGGCATAGCTAAGTTTTTTTATTGAATATTATAATATTATTTTAAGTTTTAAATTATGTATTTGAAATTTATTTTTTTATATTAACTCAATTTTTTTTAAAGCAAAATTCTTAACCTAAATTTCATTGAACTCCACTAATTTGTTTTCTAATTTAACTTTTTCTTTATATTAACTTAGTAGTTAACTTATTTACTTGTAAATATTTTTACAAGTTAAAAGCATTTTTGGGTCAATATTAAAGAATCATATTTATCTTAGCTATGTAATTTATATTAAAAATAAAGCTATTAAATGGCAAATAAAAATATTCATTCCAGATGTATATTAATTTCTATAATCCTATTTTAACAATAATAGTTGCTAAGACCTAAGCCCCTGAGGATCCAATTAATATGTCTATATTTTAATGATTAAAATACTAGTAAGTGGGCATCTGTCTGTTTGATGGACACTGACTTTGATAATTCCCTGGCTGAGATGCAAAATCTCACACAGTTTGAAAAACAACAATTAAAATTGGTTATGCAACAAGCAAAGGTAAAGGCTTGGTATCTTTATTTGTTTATTTAGCTTTGTTTATGCTTGAGAATGCCACTAAAGTCTTTTTGTTTAAATTCTTTCTTACCTGTAGAAATTTGAAAAAGAAGAAGAGTTGCTGTGCTTAAGGTGAGTGGCCATTTGTTTTTTGTTTTTATTTTCCATTCAGATAGCAAAAAAATATTGACAACTAGGCACTGGGCAAGGGACAATCAAGAGAGAACAAATCAGTGGGAGAGTGACTATGACTATGAGGCAGTTAGCAGAGTGACAGTCAGGCAGTTAGCAGAGTGAAAGTCAGGCAGTTTGAGAGTGACTATGACTATGAGGCAGTTAGCAGAGTGACAGTCAGGCAGTTAGCAGAGTGAAAGTCAGGCAGTTTGAGAGTGACTATGACTATGAGGCAGTTAGCAGAGTGACAGTCAGGCAGTGGGAGAGGGACAGTCAGGCAGTGGGAGAGGGACAGTCAGGCAGTGGGAGAGGGACAGTCAGGCAGTGGGAGAGTGACAGTCAGGCAGTTAGCAGAGTAACAGGCAGGCAGTGGGAGAGGGACAATCAGGCAGTGGGAGAGTGACTGTCAGGCAGTTAGGAGAGTGACAGTCAGGCAGTGGGAGATTGACAGTGAGGAAGTGGGAGAGGGACAGTCAGGCAGTGGGAGAGGGACAGTCAGGCAGTGGGAGAGGGACAGTCAGGCAGTGGGAGAGGGACAGTCAGGCAGTGGGAGAGGGACAGTCAGGCAGTGGGAGATTGACAGTGAGGAAGTGGGAGAGGGACAGTCAGGCAGTGGGAGAGGGACAGTCAGGCAGTGGGAGAGGGACAGTCAGGCAGTGGGAGAGTGACAGTCAGGCAGTTAGCAGAGTGACAGTCAGGCAGTGGGAGAGTGACTGTCAGGCAGTTAGGAGAGTGACAGTCAGGCAGTTAGGAGAGTGACAGTCAGGCAGTGGGAGAGTGACAGTCAGGCAGGAGAGTGACAGTCAGGCAGTGGGAGAGTGACAGTCAGGCAGTTAGAAGAGTGACAATCAGGCAGTTAGGAGAGTGAAAGCCAGGTAGTGGGAAAGTGACAGGCAGGCAGATAGGAGAGTGACAATCAGGCAGTTGGAGAGTGACAATCATGGAGCGTATAATTCATATCTTTAACACTGTATTACAGGAAGCGCATTGAGGGTAATTTGTTAAAATTTACAAACGTTGTCAAGGGTTACCAGCCACGCTGGGTTGTGCTCAACTCTGAGGCCGGATTACTTGAGTACTATGAGGCAAGCTCGATAATTTTTCATTTTTATCAAACTTGTCTGTCACAGGATTCATACTATATGGTTGATTATTAATTTGCAGAAAGAAGAGCACAGAGGTCTGAAAAGGCGTGGCGAACTGCCATTGACTGTGAGCCTTGTTAACATAATTGAATTACTATTAGTTCTGACTGACTGTGATTAATATAAGGCCTACTAAAGCACTGTGTTGCTCGTTGATTATAATGTATAGATAAGCTTAGCAGTCAGTTTAAAGATAAAATGCTCAAACTGTACGTTGCTCAATGCACACGCTGCATATTTAAAATGCACATATTTTTTTCAGTTCGCAATTGTCACCCCTAGCGAAGAGGATTCACAAACTTTTAGCGTCAACGCTAACACAGGAGAAGTATTCAAACTAAGGGGTGAGCGGTCTGCTTTTTTCATGTACATTTTGCCTATATGAAAAATGTTTTTAAGACTACTGCATCTGCGTAGTTTAATGGCGTTTGAAGTCTGTATATCAATTTACTTTTAACGTTATATTAGAAATGAATTGATTCTTAGAGAGTGCAAATATTCCTGCAGCCATGAATTTATTCTTTTACCGACCTACTGTTAGTAGAGTGCAAAAATCCCCGCAGCCATGAATTTATTCTTTTACCGACCTACTGTTAGTAGAGTGCAAATATTCCCGCAGTCGTGAATTTATTCTTTTACCGACCTACTGTTAGTAGAGTGCAAAAATCCTCGCAGCCATGAATTTATTCTTTTACCGGCCTACTGTTAGTAGAGTGCAAATATCCCCACAGCCATGAATTTATTCTTTTACCGACCTACTGTAAGTAGTGCAAATATTCCCGCAGCCAACGACGCCAAGGAGAGGCAGTATTGGGTGACGAGAATTCGAGCTGTAGCGGAATTCTGTTCGGATCAGTGCAAACAGCTTGGCAATGTGAGTGGCTATGCTTTTTAGTTGATCAAGTTTTCGTTTGTATACATGTAGGATGTAGCGGAGTTTGGGGTAATGTTAATTGCTTGAAAGCTTTCGCTAAAGAAATAAAATTGAAACAAATTCTCAAACACAGAGAGATGCTTTTTGCTAAAGTAGGTTTCGCTTAAAAGGAATACTTTAAAATGGAATTGACGAGAATTTTTTTTGAATTCAAGAATCAGAACAGGCTTCTTTATAATATTTGAAAGCAAATATTTGCAAGCAAGATTCAAATATGGGATCCGATGTCAATAATTTTACCGAATATGGGGTCAGATTTCCATAAATTTACCGAATATGGGGTCAGATTTCCATAAATTTACCGAATATGGGGTCAGATTTCCATAAATTTACTGAATATGGGGTCAGATTTCCATAAATTTACCGAATATGGGGTCAGATTTCCATAAATTTACCGAATATGGGGTCAGATTTCCATAAATTTACCGAATATGGGGTCACATTCCCATAATTTTACCGAATATGGGGTCTGATTTCCATAATTTTACCGAATATGGGGTCAGATTTCCATCATTTTACCGAATATGGGGTCAGATTTCCATAAATTTACCGAATATGGGGTCAGATTTCCATAAATTTACCGAATATGGGGTCAGATTTCCATAAATTTACCGAATATGGGGTCAGATTTCCATAAATTTACCGAATATGGGGTCAGATTTCCATAAATTTACCGAATATGGGGTCAGATTTCCATAAATTTACCGAATATGGGGTCAGATTTCCATAATTTTACCGAATATGGGGTCTGATTTCCATAATTTTACCGAATATGGGGTCAGATTCCCATAATTTTACCGAATATGGGGTCTGATTTCCATAAATTTACCGAATATGGGGTCAGATTTCCATAAATTTACCGAATATGGGGTCAGATTTCCATAAATTTACCGAATATGGGGTCTGATTTCCATAAATGTACCGAATATGGGGTCAGATTTCCATAAATTTACCGAATATGGGGTCAGATTTCCATAAATTTACCGAATATGGGGTCAGATTTCCATAAATTTACCGAATATGGGGTCAGATTTCCATAAATTTACCGAATATGGGGTCAGATTTCCATAAATTTACCGAATATGAAGTCAGATTTCCATAATTTTACCGAATATGGGGTCAGATTCCCATAATTTTACCGAATATGGGGTCAGATTTCCATAATTTTACCGAATATGGGGTCAGATTCCCATAATTTTACCGAATATGGGGTCTGATTTTCATAATTTTACCGAATATGGGGTCAGATTTCCATCATTTTACCGAATATGGGGTCAGATTTCCATAAATTTACCGAATATGGGGTCAGATTTCCATAAATTTACCGAATATGGGGTCAGATTTCCATAAATTTACCGAATATGGGGTCAGATTTCCATAAATTTACCGAATATGGGGTCTGATTTCCATAAATTTACCGAATATGGGGTCAGATTTCCATAAATTTACCGAATATGGGGTCTGATTTCCATAAATTTACCGAATATGGGGTCTGATTTCCATAAATTTACCGAATATGGGGTCTGATTTCCATAAATTTACCGAATATGGGGTCTGATTTCCATAAATTTGCTGAATATTTCGTAATTCCACAGTTTTTACTTTCACAGAACTTGGGATCTTGAATTTCACTCGCATTGGGAAGGTCAAATTTTAAATCCGAATTGAAAATTTGTCTTCCGATTCTCCCAAAATTCGATCATTGATTCCCCAACCTCCCACGGTATCAATTTTAAAACCATTTAATTCCAGTTCAACCCGGCTTCCCTGCCCGATATCTACGGCTGTCAGTCCTGCGACCAGGCCCTGCAAGACCATCAGCAGCAGCAGCAGCAACAGCAGCAGGGACTGCATCAGAAATCGCAATCTGCCAATCATTCTGAGCAGCCGATGGAGCAGTCTGATCGCCTCGCTCCGGTTGCCAACCGCAAGGTGAGCAAATCGCATTCGAGCGGAAACGTCAGCTACTTCCCAGCTCCTGTCGCTTATCAAGCCAGCGGCGCTGCCAGTCGTCCGCCTGGCGCTGGCGACGCTTCGGCGCCGAGTTTGCGCGAGCTGTCAGTCAGCCTTGGGGCAGCATTTTCCGGTCTGGAGTCGCTGATTGATTCTCTGCCTGGTGGTAAACCGGCTGCCACTGAGGCGGCTGAGCAGCAGTCTCGTCAGCTGGCCTGTCTGGATAGAGACGTCCTGGTTGCTAAGGCGACTGCTCTGGCCGCTATCAGATCGTTGGAGTCCTGCAGAGAGAGTCTGACTACCGCCCGGTTGAAGCTGAACCCCTGTTCGGTGAGTTTACTCCTCATGTTCTTGTAAAGTATGAGTTGCTAGGCCAGCCTCCCAGATCCTCAGTTGCTGGGCCAGCCTCCCAGATCCTCAGTTGCTGGGCCAGCCACCCAGATCCTCAGTTGTTGGGCCAGCCTCCCAGATCCTCAATTGCTGGGCCAGCCTCCCAGATCCTCAGTTGCTGGGCCAGCCTCTCAGATCCCCAGTTGCTGGGCCAGCCTCCCAGATCCCCAGTTGCTGGGCCAGCCTCCCAGATCCCCAGTTGCTGGGCCAGCCACCCAGATCCTCAGTTGTTGGGCCAGCCTCCCAGATCCTCAATTGCTGGGCCAGCCTCCCAGATCCTCAGTTGCTGGGCCAGCCTCTCAGATCCCCAGTTGTTGGGCCAGCCTCCCAGATCCTCAATTGCTGGGCCAGCCTCCCAGATCCTCAGTTGCTGGGCCAGCCTCTCAGATCCCCAGTTGCTGGGCCAGCCTCCCAGATCCCCAGTTGCTGGGCCAGCCTCCCAGATCCCCAGTTGCTGGGCCAGCCACCCAGATCCTCAGTTGTTGGGCCAGCCTCCCAGATCCTCAATTGCTGGGCCAGCCTCCCAGATCCTCAGTTGCTGGGCCAGCCTCTCAGATCCCCAGTTGCTGGGCCAGCCTCCCAGATCCCCAGTTGCTGGGCCAGCCTCCCAGATCCCCAGTTGCTATACTCTTAGTTTCCTAGAGCTGTTTGCTTTCAATGTGATAATTAATATAGCAGTATATAAAATAATGCAATAATAGTATAAAATAAGATTGAAGCTATGAAGTCAGCAGCTTCCAACTGCAGTATTTTAATCCTAATCGGTTAAGTGATGCAGCATCTAGCCTCTATCAGTTGTTTTGCGCAATTCTATAACTTGATACAGCATTAAAGTTTTTTAATATCTTTTTTGTTCTGTTCCACGCGCAGTTTCACTAGCCCGCCCCTTCGTTGCCGACGTTAACAGCCGATGAAAATTCATAAATATATCCGCTTCTAAGCGCTCAGTATAGGTCTGCTTTTAGTCGCTACTCGCTATCTTTAGTCTCGTAACTTCTCTAATCAACTTCCATTTATCAGCTTGTCAGTTCTCATCTGTGCTTGACTTAGACCATACTGTGCCTCACTACCATTGTGTCTATTAGTGAATTCTCTGTATCAAATGTGCAGCTACGGAAGGCCTCAAATATTGATATGGAGTGTAAGTTGTGTGTGTGTGTATGTGTGTTTGCCTTAGTATTGAATAGTTTAACTTAGTCATAGTTGCTAATTGCTTTAACAAAAGATAGTTTTGCATGGTTGCTGTACAGTTTTTGCTGTGACTAGCTATTGTATGCTAAAATTGCTTTTTTAACTTGCATTAGCCAGGTGCCTTTCCCCTGGAGGTTAGGTGTGTTTGCCAATTAAACTCTGTTGCATTTTTTCTTATACCTTTTTAGTAATAGTAGCAAATTTAAAGACGCGATATCTGTAAGTTTATGCTGGGCCTTGTTTTTTTATCTCATTTTTAACAGTTATTAACTTCACTTGCTACTATAGTATTGGGGTAGCAAAATTATACGCGTAAAGAACATAGCGTTTAGTTTGAGGTTTAAATTCGGGTTTGGATTCACGCGTAGTCTAAATTCAGGTTTAAAGCTACGGTTCGCAGGCAAATGTCACTGGTAGGCAAATGTCACTGATAGGCAAATGTCACTGGTAGGCAAATGTCACTGATAGACAAATGTCACTGGTAGGCAAATGTCACTGGCAGTCGAATATCACTGACAGGAAAATGTCACTGGTAGGCAAATGTCACTGGTAGGCAAATGTCACTGATAGACAAATGTCACTGGTAGGCAAATGTCACTGGCAGTCCAATGTTTCTGGCAGTCGAATATCACTGACAGTCGTATGTCACTGACAGGCAAATGTCACTGACAGGCAAATGTCACTGACAGTCGTATGTCACTGACAGGCAAATGTCACTGACAGGCAAATGTCACTGGCAGGAAAATGTCTGGCAGGAATTTGTTTTAAAAAATTCGAATTTAAGTTCTTTGTGTGTATTATTTGACCTCATTTTTTAAATTGCGGTTTTCCTTCGCTTTCCTTATCTTGCTGTGGCACGGATCTTTTTTCGCTTTTTGAACGCAATTTAATCGACTTTGTGAATTTGATTAATCTTTTTTTTGTCTTTCAAAAGGCAGTCATCAGCACTGCTGGCACGTTGCCAATGCTAATTTGCGTCACTCTGTTCCTGATAATTGAATTTCCTATCCCCAGGGTTATTATACAGCTAGTTTAATTTGTTTAAAAGATCTTGGCTAATTGCCGCTCTATTAGCTTGTCTAATTCCTCTTTATCGGGACTATTACTGATATTAGCACTTATTCACAGATGAAGGTTGTCTTACTGATGAGGATTCATAACTTCTGCCAGCTGTGATGGATACTGGAGGCACTTAGACAGATGAAGGCTGTCTTATTGATGAGGATTCATAACTTCTGCCAGCTGTGGCGGATACTGGAGGCACTTATAGACAGATGAAGGCTGTCTTACTGATGAGGATTCAGGACTTCTGCCAGCTGTGGTGGATACTGGAGGCACTTATAGACAGATGAAGGCTGTCTTACTGATGAGGATTCAGGACTTCTGCCAGCTGTGGTGGATACTGGAGGCACTTATAGACAGATGAAGGCTGTCTTACTGATGAGGATTCAGGACTTCTGCCAGTTGTGGTGGATACTGGAGGCACTTACATGTATAGACAGATGAAGGCTGTCTTACTGATGAGGATTCAGGACTTCTGCCAGCTGTGGAGGATACTGGAGGCACTTATAGACAGATGAAGGCTTGTCTTACTGATGAGGATTCAGGACTTCTGCCAGCTGTGGTGGATACTGGAGGCACTTATAAAGGCACTGATTAATCCAGTTATTCACCTACTCGCCAAGGTTTCGCTTTGTTGCATCTTGTACTGACTAGCCACTAATTGGATATATTGGTATCGATCTGTTTGTAGTCCAGTTCGACCAAAAAACTTCCCTAACGCCAGTGGCGTCCGAGCCTAGCCGCCGAGCCTAGCCGCCGAGCCTAGCCGATCCTAGCCTTGCTCATGTTTATTTTATGTGTCTCCCTCCGATCCGCCTGGGCCTCATCGCGCATCATGAGTGTGGGCCCCAACCCCGAGTGCTACACACAAACCATTCACTTGCTTGTCTGTCCGCCTGTTCGCCCAGGCCTGAGCGCGTACTCAAATAAAATAAAAAACCCCGCTTCCAGCCTCCCGCGTCTGCCCCCATCTTGGCCCACCTCCCCTCGCACGGCTCTGCCTCTTCATCCACCACTTCCTTCGCTCCTCTCGGGATTTAGGCCAGTGCTAAGCAGCAGCAACGGAAGCGAACAGTTGCTCGGAAATACTTCTCTCGATTCTCAATGTCCTCCCCCCGGTTGCTCATCTCGACTGCTTATGCATGCGTTTCTCCAATTCTTCCAATTCTGTCCTAGGGGATTTCCGGTTCTGTTTCAGATTATGCTAGCAACAAGAGTACCTCAAGTCCCTATTTTGAATCCGATGGCGCGCCAGAACTCATTTTTAGTTGGGTTAGGCAGGCGGCAAGAGTGTTTCCTCTATTATATTTATCCAGACGGGCAGGCAGAAGAGGGGGAGGGGAGGCTCACAGACACAGTAGGTTGAATTTGAGTGGGATTAAATCCGTCTTTGGCCGACTTCCAATTGGTTGGCATCGGTCCCAAGTGCAACGATGAGCGCTTTCCATGCGGGGGGGGGAGGGGGTTAATACTCTTCTTCCACACCCCTACCCACCTCTCAGCTGTGTTAAATATCCCCTTCAGTTACTGGACTGATCTGGCTGTCCTCAGCCACTTCTCCCACAGTCCCACTTTTCCTAGAGAGGCCGTGGCTCTCTTATTTCAATAGCTAGAATAGTTACGAAACAGAAAGGAACTTATACTTTCACTTTGCTAACTAAAGGCATTCTATTGTTCTGTGTGCTCAGCTTGCGTGTGCATGTAAGTCAGTTTGCCAATCAACCGGCTCAGTTAACTGTGGAGTTGAAAACGAAAAAGTGCATTTACGACTCGGTATGTCCTTCATTTTTACTCCGCAGCCGGCAGTTGACGAATCATCCGATATGCTGCACCTGAGCGCCTCTGACTTGCCTGTGCTGCAGCACCTGCGCGCCGCGTCCTCCCTGACTGCGGGCTCCGGCGTCAGGTCTAATAATAATGATCAGAAATCGCTCAGGTGAGAGGACAGATGATGAGAGGAAAATTGACCGACTGAGGGTTGTTGTCATGCTATTTGCACCCATGAGGGCCAGCCCCCATGACTGTACATGCGCATAACGATTAGAAAGTCAGGGCCGCTGTGCACTCTGTGTGATATGTGAAATACTCAGTATTGCCAGCTGACTGACTGACTGTTAAAAATTAATGGACACTCGTCTGCTAGTCTAGGACAGCTAGTTAGTGTGATTGAGTTTCTCAGTTGGTTTCCATAGCAACTTAGATTGATGCTCTTCTACTGTCTGTGCAACTCTGACCTTATATGGCTGTCAGTGATTCGGGATAATTAGCTTTAATTAATTAATGGATTGGTGCGGCCTGCCTACCTGTCAAGATTATGCTCTCTCTCTCCCCCAAGCTCCGCTAGTGGCTTCCCATCTGCATAAAACATGTACTCACCTTCAGTTGCTAAGTCGACTTCTAATGTTGGCATAATAAATTCTCAATTTCGCCTCGCTGGTTTTTGTCTGAATAGCTACTGTTCTGGCCAGTTTAGAATTGGCGCTGGGACATTTGAGAGTCCAAATTTTCTAAAGTATAGATTAGTTATACAAATGTGTTGGCTGGTAGGTAGGTAGGTAGGTTGGTAGGTAGGTAGGTGTGTAGGTAGGTAGGTGGATTGGTAGTTGGATTGGTAGGTAGGTAGGTAGGTGGGTAGGTGGGTGGGTTGGTAGGTAGGTAGGTGGGTAGGTAGGTAGATAGGTGGATTGGTAGATAGGTAGGTAGGTGGGCTGGTAGGTAGGTAGGTGGGTAGGTAGGTAGGTAGGTAGGTTGTAGGTTAGCTAGTAGAAAAACAGGCACCCTTACACACAGGCATGCAGTCAGTATAAAAACCTAGACTGGTACACGCAGCGGAGAGAAACCGCTAGGGACGGTTGACGGAGATAGGTGGGTAGGTAGGGTAGATAAATGATAGGTAGATAGCTTAGATTTTTGGTAGGTAAGTTGATTGGTTATATGTTAGAAGTTTTAATAGGTAGGTTGCTAGTTTAGTAGTTTTTCAGGTTGGCAGGTAGGTATAGACTAGTAGGTTGTCAGTTAGGTAGGCTAGTAGGTTGGCAGGTAGGTAAGCTAATAGGTTGGCAGGTAGGTAGGCTAGTAAGTTGGCAGGTAGGTAGGCTAGTAGGTTGGCAGGTAGGTAGGCTAGTAGGCTGGCAGGTAGGTAGGCTAGTAGGTTGGCAGGTAGGTAGGCTAGTAGGTTGGCAGGTAGGTAGGCTAGTAGGTTGGCAGGTAGGTAGGCTAGTAGGTTGGCAGGTAGGTAGGCTAGTAGGCTGGCAGGTAGGTAGGCTAGTAGGCTGGCAGGTAGATAAGTCAGTAGGATTGGTTGTCAGTCTGGTAGGCAGACAGGTCAAGCCACTAATCTGTCGCCCGGCAGTGCCACCAATCTGCCAGCCGTGGCGTCTTCGTCGTCAACGTCGGTCTCGCCGCAGCTGTCGGCGCCCGGGCCCCTGTCCTCGGTGCCGCTGCCAGAGATGCTGGAGGCGCCGCTGTTTCCGGTGCCGCACGCCTACGATGAAGAGGACGGCCCGGCGGAGCTGGAGTCGGACCTCGGCAGCGTGGAAGAGCACAAATCGGTGATCTTGCACCTGTTGCAGCAGCTCAAACTCGGCATGGATCTCACTAGGGTTGTGCTGCCGACCTTCATCTTGGAGAAGCGCTCCCTACTGGAGATGTTCGCAGATTCCATGCTTCATCCGGAGCTGTTCCTGCGGGCTGCCGACCTGCCGGATCCCGAGTCCCGTATGGTTGCCGTGCTGGAGTGGTTTCTGACCAGCTTTCACGCTGGCAGGAAGGTGAGTCTCAGTGTTATTATATCTATCCTGTCTTAACTTTGAGGAGATCCAAGCATCACAATTTTAACTTTTCATAAGCTGCCGTTAATTCATAATCCTGATAATTCATCGTCTTTATTAGTTCTTAATATTTGATAGTTCATAATCTTGGTAGTTCATAATCTTGACAGTTCATAATCTTGATAGTTCATAATCTTGACAGTTCATACTCTTGACTGTTCATAATCTTGATAGTTCATAATCTTGATAGTTCATAATCTTAATAGTTCATAATCTTGATAGTTCATAATCTTGATAGTTCATAATCTTGACAGTTCATAATCTTGACAGTTCATAATCTTGACAGTTCATACTCTTGACTGTTCATAATCTTGATAGTTCATACTCTTGACTGTTCATAATCTTGACAGTTCATAATCTTGACAGTTCATAATCTTGACAGTTCATACTCTTGACTGTTCATAATCTTGACAGTTCATAATCTTGATAGTTCATAATCTTGATAGTTCATAATCTTGACAGTTCATAATCTTGACAGTTCATAATCTTGACAGTTCATACTCTTGACTGTTCATAATCTTGATAGTTCATACTCTTGACTGTTCATAATCTTGACAGTTCATAATCTTGACAGTTCATAATCTTGACAGTTCATACTCTTGACTGTTCATAATCTTGACAGTTCATAATCTTGACAGTTCATAATCTTGACAGTTCATAATCTTGATAGTTCATAATCTTGATAGTTCATAATCTTGACAGTTCATAATCTTGACAGTTCATAATCTTGATAGTTCATAATCTTGATAGTTCATAATCTTGACAGTTCATAATCTTGATAGTTCATAATCTTGATAGTTCATAATCTTGACAGTTCATAATCTTGACAGTTCATAATCTTGATAGTTCATAATCTTGATAGTTCATAATCTTGACAGTTCATAATCTTGATAGTTCATAATCTTGACAGTTCATAATCTTGACAGTTCATAATCTTGACAGTTCATAATCTTGATAGTTCATAATCTTGACAGTTCATAATCTTGACAGTTCATAATCTTGACAGTTCATAATCTTGACAGTTCATAATCTTGACAGTTCATAATCTTGACAGTTCATAATCTTGACAGTTCATAATCTTGACAGCTCATAATCTTGACAGTTCATAATCTTGACAGTTCATAGTCATGATGATTCTCAATCTTGAAAAGTCCAGTTACGCAACAATGATTTTATTGCGCACAAGCCTACCCGTTTGACTTGAGCACAATTGAATAAACGCGCTTTTGTCTCACTAAAGTATTTTTAAAATGCAATAATTCACTTGTATGTATGTTTTTATTTTATTGTTTAAAATATTTGTGTCTTAGACTCGTATAGCAGCGCTTTTTCATCAGTTCTAACCTCTAACACACAATGTCGCTTTTTCTTAGAATACTTTTAACCCGAAGAAGGTGAGTGCGCTTAATTAACCAGCTGTTTTAGCGTCGTGTTGTTTTCCATTAAATAACTTATTAATTGCTTGGCTTTTTTCCTATGCATTATTGGTTATTAGTCTTTTAAAAACATCTTTATAATAGCATTATAACATCTGTTTTGAATATCCCTATTCATTTTTTCCACGTGAAATGCATTATTAATTTGTGTTTAAAGGGTCTTTCTGTGCAAAAATAGGTATTGGGACATTGGGACCCTAAGTAGGCTAAACTCTGTTCTAACTAAAAGATGAGTAAGGGTAGAAGTTATTATTAGAAGCCCCTGATACTCTCTGAAAATCGCCCCTGATACTCTTTGAAAATCGCCCCTGATACTCTCTGATAATCGCCCCTGATACTCTCTGAAAATCGCCCCTGATACTCTCTGAAAGTCGCCCCTGATACTCTCTGAAAATCGCCCCTGATCCTCTCTGAAAATCGCCCCTGATACTCTCTGAAAGTCGCCCATGATCCTCTCTGAAAATCGCCCCTGATACTCTGAAAGTCGCCCCTGATACTCTCTGATAATCGCCCCTGATCCTCTGAAAATCGCCCCTGATACTCTCTGAAAATCGCCCCTGATACTCTTTGAAAATCGCCCCTGATACTCTCTGAAAATCGCCCCTGATACTCTCTGAAAATCGCCCCTGATACTCTCTGAAAATCGCCCCTGATACTCTCTGAAAATCGCCTTCATTTCCACTGACAGGGAATATGTTAAATACTGGCAATTAGTGCTATATAAAACGAATAGAAGTAAAAAATGCATTTTGTTATTGTGCAACCACCTGGTAGTAAACATTTTGTTTATGCTAATTTTGCATGCCATACTAAAGATAGCCAAGGGTGAGTAGTATAGATAATATATTAGAATATCGTTGTGCAATAAATCGCTATTATAGAAACTGGTCAGGTGATTTTTATCTTAGATGTCTACTCGTAAACTGGAATCTCGGCTTGGCTCTGCTCGTGCAATTTACACCCTTGAGGGCCAACCCCCAAGGCACAGTGAAGTGTACATTACATGCCTAACAATAAATAAAGTCAGGGCCGCTGTACACTCCTGTGTGAGTGTGTGCCTGCGTACGTATCCGCGCGCGTGTGTGCCTGCTCAGGGGAGTCGGTGGTATGGGCAGTAATGCCTCTTTAAAGTGCGCCAGGGTGCACACAGCTCCCTGCCTCTAATTAAAATTAATACTGTACAACCAACTCACTCAGGGCGCCATCGCCAAGAAGCCGTACAACCCGCTAATTGGCGAGACTTTCCACTGCTCCTGGTTGCTAGGCGACGGCAGCACCCAGCTGGTGTACACGGCCGAGCAGGTTTCGCACCATCCGCCAGTGACCGCATTCTATCTGGAGTGTCCACAGAAACAGATTTGGCTGAATGCCAGCATCTATACTAAGAGCAAGTTCATGGGAATGAGTATCGGTGTCAACATGATTGGTAAACTGCAGCTGCATCTGCTTGGCCACGGCGAGGTCTACAGCATCCAGCTGCCCAGCGCCTACGCCAGGTCTATTCTCACCGTGCCCTGGGTCGAACTGGGAGACAAGGTGTGTGCTCCAATGTGCTCCCTGTGTGCTTCAATGTGCTCCCTGTGTGCTTCAATGTGCTCCCTGTGTGCTCCAATGTGCTCCCTGTGTGCTTCAATGTGCTCCCTGTGTGCTTCAATGTGCTCCCTGTGTGCTTCAATGTGCTCCCTGTGTGCTCCAATGTGCTCCCTGTGTGCTCCAATGTGCTCCCTGTGTGCTCCAATGTGCTCCCTGTGTGCTCCAATGTGCTCCCTGTGTGCTCCAATGTGCTCCCTGTGTGCTCCAATGTGTGCTCCAATGTGCTCCCTGTGTGCTCCAATGTGCTCCCTGTGTGCTCCAATGTGCTCCCTGTGTGCTCCAATGTGCTCCCTGTGTGCTCCAATGTGCTCCCTGTGTGCTCCAATGTGCTCCTTGTGTGCTCCAATGTGCTCCCTGTGTGCTCCAATGTGCTCCCTGTGTGCTCCAATGTGCTCCCTGTGTGCTCCAACTGCAGAATCGCATCTGAACCTGTGTGCCCCAACTGCAGAATCGCATCTGAACCTGTGTGCCCCAACTGCAGAATCGCATCTGACCCTGTGTGCCCCAACTGCAGAATCGCATCTGAACCTGTGATTCAACTGCAGAATCGCCCCTATCCTGAATTCTGCTACTGTAGAATCGCCCCTACCCTGAATTCTGCTACTGTAGAATCGCCCCTACCCTAAATTATACTGTAGAATCGCCCCTACCCTACATTCTGCTACTGTAGAATCGCCCCTACCCTAAATTATACTGTAGAATCGCCCCTACCCTACATTCTGCTACTGTAGAATCGCCCCTACCCTACATTCTGCTACTGTAGAATCGCCCCTACCCTACATTATGCTACTGTAGAATCGCCCCTATCCTATATTCTGCTACTGTAGAATCGCCCCTATCCTACATTCTGCTACTGTAGAATCGCCCCTTGTGAGATGCCTCACTCCTGCCTCATTGCCGCTGTCAGGTGGGCATCAGCTGCGCCAAGTCCCGGTTCTCCGCCTCGGTGATATTCCACACCAAGCCATTCTATGGCGGCAAGCTGCACCGCATCAGCGCCGAAGTTCGCAGCCCAGCTGGCGGCGTCGCCTGTCGAGTTAGCGGCGAATGGAGCGGCCAACTGGAATTCGAAAATCCGGCCACTGGTGAGCGCCGGCAGCTGCACGTTGCCCAGCTGCCCGCCCTGCCAAAGCGGGTCCGGCCGCGCCATCATCAGCGGGCCTACGAGTCGCGCCGACTGTGGGAGTCCGTTACCGAGGCACTGCGAGCCGGCGACATTGCCAAGGCGACCGAGGAAAAGAAAAAGGTTTGTCGGTCTTTGATTATTGTCTATGCGTACTTTTTTGCTTATCTTTTTGTGCTATCTCACCTGTGTGTGTGTCAATCTACCTGTGCTATCTCGCCTGTGTGTCTTAATCTACCCGTGCTATCTCGCCTGTGTGTCTTAATCTACCTGTGCTATCTCGCCTGTGTGTCTTTATCTACCTGTGGTATCTCACCTGTGTGTGTCTTAATCTACCTGTGCTATCTTACCTGTGTGTCTTAATCTACCTGTGCTATCTCACCTGTGTGTCTTAATCTACCTGTGCTATCTCACCTGTGTGTCTTAATCTACCTGTGCTATCTCACATGTGTCTGTCTTAATCTACCTGTGCTATCTCACCTGTGTGTCTTAATCTACCTGTGCTATCTCACCTCTGTGTCTTAATCTACCTGTGCTATCTCACATGTGTCTGTCTTAATCTACCTGTGCTATCTCACCTCTGTGTCTTAATCTACCTGTGCTATCTCACCTCTGTGTCTTAATCTACCTGTGCTATCTCACCTGAGTGTCTTAATCTACCTGTGCTATCTCACCTGTGTGTCTTAATCTACCTGTGCTATCTCACCTGTGTGTCTTAATCTACCTGTGCTATCTCACCTGTGTGTGTCTTAATCTACCTGTGCTATCTCACCTCTGTGTCTTAATCTACCTGTGCTATCTCACCTCTGTGTCTTAATCTACCTGTGCTATCTCACCTGTGTGTCTTAATCTACCTGTGCTATCTCACCTGTGTGTCTTAATCTACCTGTGCTATCTCACCTGTGTGTCTTAATCTACCTGTGCTATCTCACCTCTGTGTCTTAATCTACCTGTGCTATCTCACCTCTGTGTCTTAATCTACCTGTGCTATCTCACCTCTGTGTCTTAATCTACCTGTGCTATCTCACCTGTGTGTGTCTTAATCTACCTGTGCTATCTCACCTGTGTGTCTTAATCTACCTGTGCTATCTCACCTCTGTGTCTTAATCTACCTGTGCTATCTCACCTCTGTGTCTTAATCTACCTGTGCTATCTCACCTGAGTGTCTTAATCTACCTGTGCTATCTCACATGTGTCTGTCTTAATCTACCTGTGCTATCTCACCTGAGTGTCTTAATCTACCTGTGCTATCTCACATGTGTCTGTCTTAATCTACCTGTGCTATCTCACCTCTGTGTCTTAATCTACCTGTGCTATCTCACCTCTGTGTCTTAATCTACCTGTGCTATCTCACCTGAGTGTCTTAATCTACCTGTGCTATCTCACCTGTGTGTGTCTTAATCTACCTGTGCTATCTCACCTGTGTGTGTCTTAATCTACCTGTGCTATCTCACCTGAGTGTCTTAATCTACCTGTGCTATCTCACCTGTGTGTGTCTTAATCTACCTGTGCTATCTCACCTCTGTGTCTTAATCTACCTGTGCTATCTCACCTGTGTGTCTTAATCTACCTGTGCTATCTCACCTGTGTGTGTCTTAATCTACCTGTGCTATCTCACCTCTGTGTCTTAATCTACCTGTGCTATCTCACCTCTGTGTCTTAATCTACCTGTGCTATCTCACATGTGTCTGTCTTAATCTACCTGTGCTATCTCACCTGTGTGTCTTAATCTACCTGTGCTATCTCACCTGTGTGTGTCTTAATCTACCTGTGCTATCTCACCTCTGTGTCTTAATCTACCTGTGCTATCTCACATGTGTCTGTCTTAATCTACCTGTGCTATCTCACCTGTGTGTGTCTTAATCTACCTGTGCTATCTCACCTGTGTGTGTCTTAATCTACCTGTGCTATCTCACCTGAGTGTCTTAATCTACCTGTGCTATCTCACCTGTGTGTGTCTTAATCTACCTGTGCTATCTCACCTCTGTGTCTTAATCTACCTGTGCTATCTCACCTGTGTGTCTTAATCTACCTGTGCTATCTCACCTGTGTGTGTCTTAATCTACCTGTGCTATCTCACCTCTGTGTCTTAATCTACCTGTGCTATCTCACCTCTGTGTCTTAATCTACCTGTGCTATCTCACATGTGTCTGTCTTAATCTACCTGTGCTATCTCACCTGTGTGTCTTAATCTACCTGTGCTATCTCACCTGTGTGTGTCTTAATCTACCTGTGCTATCTCACCTGAGTGTCTTAATCTACCTGTGCTATCTCACCTCTGTGTCTTAATCTACCTGTGCTATCTCACCTGTGTGTGTCTTAATCTACCTGTGCTATCTCACCTGTGTGTCTTAATCTACCTGTGCTATCTCACCTGTGTGTGTCTTAATCTACCTGTGCTATCTCACCTCTGTGTCTTAATCTACCTGTGCTATCTCACCTGTGTGTGTCTTAATCTACCTGTGCTATCTCACCTCTGTGTCTTAATCTACCTGTGCTATCTCACCTGTGTGTGTCTTAATCTACCTGTGCTATCTCACCTGTGTCTGTCTTAATCTACCTGTGCTATCTCACCTGAGTGTCTTAATCTACCTGTGCTATCTCACCTGTGTCTGTCTTAATCTACCTGTGCTATCTCACCTGTGTGTCTTAATCTACCTGTGCTATCTCACCTGTGTGTGTCTTAATCTACATGTGCTATCTCACCTGTGTGTGTCTTAATCTACCTGTGCTATCTCACCTGTGTGTGTCTTAATCTACCTGTGCTATCTTACCTGTATAAATTCCAATCTAACTGTAAATCCGTTATATTATTACTTGTATTATCTTTTCTAACCGTGTCTAATCTTTGTTTTCCCCTTTATGAGTAGCATACTTGAGTAGCACTCATTCTATCAATAATTTCATTTGTATTGTTTACCATCATACAGCTGGAAGATCGTCAACGGAATTGCGGAAGATATCGTCGCGATCACGGCCTCCAATTTCCGGTGAAATACTTCATCAGAGATGAGGAGGGCGACTGGATATTCAAACAGCCGTTGCAGTCGGGACAGGCGACCACCGTGGCTTGACATCGCAGCTAAAGTGACTGTTAGAAAGCCGTTCTTAACAATTTCGTTTCTCAGAATGAAGCGTCTAGCAACCTCAGGCTTTCAAACGTGTGGTTAAAAACAAATACTTAATATTGCAATACAATAATTGCAATATTAAGTGCAATACAATAGTTATATTTAATTTTGTTTTTCTCTTTTATCTGATACTACTGATCGTTTTTAATCAGTAGTATAGTAGAAGACAGTTTTTACTTACAATGAGACGGTCGGTGTGACCTGCTGTAATAATTTTTAATTGTTTGTATCAAGTCATATGACAGATTATTATTAGTCTCTTGATTGCATATTTTTATTTCGATTGCCATAAATATTTTCTGTTCCTTATAAGAAAGCTCAGTATTGATTGAATTCATATTAGTCATCAATATTACTTTAAATGGCATATTTTATCTTTGATTGTTTATGAATATTACATACCTGATACGGGTAGTTTCCGCGTATTGATTAATGTGCATAAGTTTATTTAGGCAATCTCTCACAGCCATCCACTATCGTGGCATTGATCAATTTATTACAGTCTAACGTCATAGTCTTTTAGTTTTTATTTTGGTAATCCAGAAGATTGACAATTGGAACCTTTTAGTACGTAAATTACCTGAACACTTTTTTCTAATTCTATTTTAATTAAGTTTGTCTTGAATCATAACTGTTTGAGAAACTTAAAAAAAGTTTTTTGGTCTGTACGAAGTTGGGAACGAGTAAAAAAGTTTTTTTACAGAGTTTTTTAATTGGATTGGTAGCTTAGTAATCTGGGTTATCTTTAATGTGATTCGCATTACTCTCTGTCAAAAATGATTGGTAATTTAATTTATACTACACGTGTTGTCAACTCGATATGTTAATTAAATACACGTTAATGTGAGTTCAGTTGTTTTTACTTAACAAACTGTGGTGTTTTGGTTTTGTACTTTTCATTTTTGGTTGTTGAACAATTTAGTAAAAATCGGGAATTACTGCTTCTAGTAGATAGGTGATAGGTCTCCTCTCCAAGAGAGACAAAAGTACCTTGGTCACGTGCTACTGCCACACCTTCCCCATTGTATTGCCGAAATGCCCTGGAGTTTGTAAAGTTTCTAATGTTTTTCTTTTCTAGACTGATAGAGAAACTGGTGGATCACGTGCTTCTGCCACCCCCCCCCCTTTATTACCAATATTCCCCGGAGGTTTCAGCTGTAGTATGTACACTAGCTGGCGGGGCTTAGAAATGTACATTGTTTTTCTTTACTAGACTGAGAAACTGGTGGGTCACGTGCTTCTGCTACACCCTCCCCCATTTTATTGCCAATATTCCCCGGAGGTTTCAGCTGTAGTATGTACACTAGCTGGCGGCGCTTAGAAATGTACATTGTTCTTCTTTACTAGACTGATATAAAACTGGTGGGTCACGTTCTGCCACGATCCCCCCATTTTATTGTCGATATTAACCGGGCTTTCAGCTGTAGAATGTACGTTAGCTGTCGGGCTTTGAAATGTACATAGATTTTCTTTCCTAGACTGATAATAAAACCGGGTCACGTGCTGCCTTACACCCTCCAATTTTATTTCCTGTCCTCTTCCTACCCAAGGGGGTTTCGGCTCATGGATGAATGAATAGAATAGAATAGAATAGAATTCTATTCATTCATCCATGTTTCGGCTGCAGTTAAAGTGGAACAAACAGCATTATCTGTCGCGCTTAACTAGCTGCGCATTATTGTTACGCTCGTACCCCCTTCTAGATTGGTAATAAAACTGAGTCGCTTGGCTCTCTGTCTCTGCGCCCTCCCCATTTTATTGCCCACCCTCGCCGCCAGTGGTTAGGATTTCAGCTTGCAAAATGTACATAGGCTGTTTAGCTTACAAAGTGCATTGTTTTTTTCCTATAACGGGTGTATAATAAAACCATTATAAAACTAATACCACTACTTTTCCTAATTGCTATTGCTCCTAATTGTAGGTGATAGAAAAAAACGATTTTCGGATTATTTTACTAATACTTTTCGCGATGTATTTTTTTTCAGAGCCAAGGCTACCACTGCAACTGATATCGTTAGTTTGCTTGTTTGAATAAGCGCCAGTATATCCGTAGTAAAAAAGCAAGCTATTAACCATTTAGTAAACGTTTTTGTTTTTCAAAATGGACAGCTCAGCTTGACACGTTTAAAACCAGCATGGCAACTAAGTCAACTACCAGCAGCAGTTCATCATGCGGTCCTCGGCAGCACCAGGTGGTGGTGCCATTCCGAGTTCGAGTGCCAGACCAGCTGTTAGGCAGCTTAGGCGCCCCCGATATTGCCTGTTACCTAGTTGGCGACTGCAACCAGCTGGGCGCCTGGAATGTGGAGAAGGCCAAGTCCATGCCTATTGCCCAGAAGACTGCCGACTACATTGAATTTGGCCGGGACGTGCAGATCCCGCTGCCGCTTGGCAATGTTGCCTACAGGTTAGATGGCGCGCATGGATATCTGAGAGAGTGCTTCGACTGTTGCCTCTCTGTAAAGAAAGCTTTTTTTAATGATTTTTAAGCACAGCGAGTTTTTGAGCAGTTTCTTTTTACATTTAATGGTGAGTTTTTATAACCTAATATCAAGCATCGAATTAGATGTGTCTGAGTCACCGTCAATTGTTGTTGCTGCTGATAAACGGTGGGGTTGACAGCGTGGACCAGCCCTGAGTCAGCCAGGGTAGGTTGGAAATTCACCTAAGGGCATTAAGCTATTGCACGGCTCAACTCCGCCAAAACGGAAAGGGCCCCCACTCTCGAGTTACTGGTATTCTGGCTGGGTGCCAACTTCTGGGGCTCAGACCTTCCAAATGATTGCTTACTTACTCGCTCATTCAGTCGCTCAGTCACTCAGTCAGTCACTCAGTCACTCACCCAGTAAGTCAGTCACTCAGTCACTCACCCAGTCAGTCAGTCACTCAGTCACTCACCCAGTCAGTCAGTCACTCAGTCACTCACTCAGTCACTCAGTCCTCAGTCAGTCAGTCAGTCAAGTCACTCACTCAGTCACGCACTCAGTCACTCAGTCCTCAGTCAGTCAGTCAGTCAAGTCACTCACTCAGTCACGCACTCAGTCACTCAGTCCTCAGTCAGTCACTCACTCAGTCACGCACTCAGTCAGTCAGTCAGTCAGTCACGCACTCAGTCCTCAGTCAGTCAGTCAGTCAAGTCACTCACTCAGTCACGCACTCAGTCACTCAGTCCTCAGTCAGTCACTCACTCAGTCACGCACTCAGTCAGTCAGTCACTCAGTCAGTCACTCAGTCCTCAGTCAGTCAGTCACTCAGTCACTCACCCAGTCACTCTCTCATTCACTCATTCACTCAGTCAGTCAGTCAAGTCACTCACTGAGTCAGACAGTCACTCACTCACTCAGTCACTCACTCACTCACTCAGTCAGTCCTCAGTCAGTCAGTCAGTCAAGTCACTCACTGAGTCGGACAGTCAGTCAGTCACTCACTCACTCACCGACTCACTCAATAAAATCACCCTGGCCCTCATTGACACTAGCGCTTCTGAAGGCAGCTAGAGCACAAACAATCTCGCTTTCGTTACCTCATTAGTCATCTCAATTACGGCATTTTATAATTACACTGCCACCCTTATCTACGATAAACGCATCGCGCCTCGACCTCTGGTTCAATTTCGTGAGCGGTTGTCATACCATTCAAACTAATGCGGGCCAACCCCCAAGGCACAGTGTGTTGTACATGCCTGGCAATGAGAAAGTCCCAGTCGTGTTGTACACTTTGTCTGAGCCTGTGTGTGCGTGTTTTGTGTCACTCTTAATGTTTGAGTTTGAGATTTTTGAAGTCAGTTCTTCAGCCAGTCTATGATTTTTAACCTTATTTCTCACCCTCGCGTATGATATTTCATTAATCGAGCGAGCCAATTTCGAGGCTAAGTGCAAATTGAAATTTTGTGCTAGAACATAAAAATGTAGCTAACTTATAGCGTTCACTGCTTCAAGCTGATAAAAACCTATTTAAACCTATTTTCCCATTATTCTATTGATATTAACTATGAATTCGTTAATCCAATGAGAATGCCCTGCACGATTCGCAGGTTCTTCCTCGCCCGTTGCCACAATCCCAACGACGAGGACAGCGAAGTGACGCTGTGCATCTCACACTGGGAATCGTTTCGCAACCCTAGGCGCCTGGCCCTGATGGACTGCCTGACGGGGGCTGTTCAACCCGACGTTGACGTGCCGGAGTTCGGCGTCGTTATTGCTCAGGATGGCAGTGTGAGTGGCTCAGCCTTTAGGTGTCCACTGTCCGTCTTCTCGGCCCCACCTCCCCAATGTACATAGTCTCTGTAGCCCACCTCCCCAATGTACATAGTCTCTGTGGCCCACCTCCCCAATGTACATAGTCTCTGTAGCCCACCTCCCCAATGTACATAGTCTCTGTAGCCCACCTCCCCAATGTACATAGTCTCTGTGGCCCACCTCCCCAATGTACATAGTCTCTGTAGCCCACCTCCCCAATGTACATAGTCTCTGTGGCCCACCTCCCCAATGTACATAGTCTCTGTAGCCCACCTCCCCAATGTACATAGTCTCTGTGGCCCACCTCCCCAATGTACATAGTCTCTGTAGCCCACCTCCCCAATGTACATAGTCTCTGTGGCCCACCTCCCCAATGTACATAGTCTCTGTAGCCCACCTCCCCAATGTACATAGTCTCTGTAGCCCACCTGTCCAATGTACATAGTCTCTGTAGCCCACCTCCCCAATGTACATAGTCTCTGTAGCCCACCTCCCCAATGTACATAGTCTCTGTAGCCCACCTCCCCAATGTACATAGTCTCTGTGGCCCACCTCCCCAATGTACATAGTCTCTGTAGCCCACCTCCCCAATGTACATAGTCTCTGTAGCCCACCTGTCCAATGTACATAGTCTCTGTAGCCCACCTCCCCAATGTACATTGTCTCTGTAGCCCACCTGTCCAATGTACATAGTCTCTGTAGCCCACCTCCCCAATGTACATAGTCTCTGTAGCCCACCTCCCCAATGTACATAGTCTCTGTAGCCCACCTGTCCAATGTGCATACTCTCTGTGGCCCACCTGTCCAATGTGCATACTCTCTGTGGCCCACCTGTCCAATGTGCATACTCTCTGTGGCCCACCTGTCCAATGTACATACTCTCTGTGGCCCACCTGTCCAATGTACATACTCTCTGTGACCCATCTTCCCATGTACATACTCTCTGTAGCCCACCTCCCCAATGTACATACTCTCTGTGGCCCACCTGTCCAATGTACATACTCTCTGTGGCCCACCTGTCCAATGTACATACTCTCTGTGGCCCACCTGTCCAATGTGCATACTCTCTGTGGCCCACCTCCCCAATGTACATAGTCTCAGTGGCCCACCTTCCCAATGTACATACTCTCTGTAGCCCACCTTCCCAATGTGCATAGTCTCTGTAGCCCACCTGTCAATGTACATACTATCTGTGGCCCACCTTCCCAATGTACATACTCTCTGTAGCCCACCTTCCCAATGTACATACTACATTGATTTGATTTCGTGCGTTGCGATCGCGATTCCCACCCATGAGGCCCAACCCAGAAGGCACAGTGAGTGTACATGCCTGACGATTAGAAAATCGGGGTTGCTGTACACCCTGTTGTGAATGTGTATATGAGTGCGTGTCTGCGTACGCCCTGCAATGTGCACATGTACACTTTCCCTCTCGCCCCTTACAGCAGCAGAAGCGCATCCAGCGTGGCTGGCTGACCGGCCAGACTCAGGTGCACCTGCACCTGATGCCCGGCTGTCTGGAATGGTTCCGGCCCAATTACCGACGCGCGGTCCGCACCGCCCTGGTGTCCTGCTGGTCGCACTCCATAGCCGAGGGCACCGGCTCGGCGGCTTATTCGGACGCTGCCAACTCGATGACCTCCGCTGCGGCCAACAACAGCAACGCTGGAGGTGGCGGCGGCAGCTCTGCGACTCTGCCTATTCAGATGGGCGAACTGGAAGAGTCGCTCAATGGCGACGAATACCTGGCTGGCAGGTGAGCTGTTACAGAATTACAGGAAGCGTTAGAGAAAGTGAGATCCTTGCATGAAGCTTTACTTCCTGAAGCTGTACACTCTGCAGATGTACATCCTGAAGTTGTAGCTCCTATTTTTGTACATCCTGAAGGGGTGCATCCTGAAATAGTACATTCTGAAGTTGTAAATGCTCGAGGTGGGCATCCTGAAGGTGTACAAGCGTACATATTTGAAGTTGTGACCCTAAAGGGGTACATCCTTGACGTTGTACATCATGAAAATGTACATTCTGGACGTTGTGAATCATGAAGGTGAACATCCTAAAGTTGTACATCTGCCTTGACTCAATTGGCTTCTGATCTTCACAGGCTGCCCGCCACCGTGTGTAGCATCGGCGAGTCGACGCCTCCAAATGACGACTCGTCAGACCCGGACGCCGACTGCCGTACTCGACCTCAGGCTACCTCTGGCGAACTTTGCACCCCGGATAGTCACCTGGTGTTCCAGGTGAGTCAACAGTGCCAGGTTTCTTTCAACAGTAGTGAATAACTGATTCACTAATTCACTAAACTGATTTCATTTTCAATACCTGACCGCCAGGTTGACACATTCGACCTGGAGTCCACCGCTTTCGACATCGAGCTGCGCGATCCGAAAAGCCGGCAGCTGATTGGCAAAGCCAGCCTCATGCCGCTGCGCAGTCAGGAGAGCAAGGGCGTCAAAATACTGCAGGTTTGGCCTGACTGGTACTGCATGACAGACAGACAGTGACAGACAGACAGACAGACAGACAGACAGACAGACAGACAGACAGTGAGATAGGACAGACAGACAGACAGACAGACAGTGAGATAGGACAGGCAGACAGACAGACAGTGAGATAGGACAGGCAGACAGACAGACAGACAGTGAGATAGGACAGACAGACAGACAGACAGACAGACAGACAGTGAGATAGGACAGACAGACAGACAGACAGTGAGATAGGACAGGCAGACAGACAGACAGACAGACAGACAGACAGACAGACAGACAGACAGACAGTGAGATAGGACAGACAGACAGACAGACAGTGAGATAGGACAGGCAGACAGACAGACAGACAGACAGACAGACAGACAGACAGTGAGATAGGACAGACAGACAGACAGACAGTGAGATAGGACAGGCAGACAGACAGACAGACAGACAGACAGACAGACAGACAGACAGACAGTGAGATAGGACAGACAGACAGACAGACAGTGAGATAGGACAGGCAGACAGACAGACAGACAGACAGACAGACAGACAGACAGACAGTGAGATAGGACAGACAGACAGACAGACAGACAGACAGACAGACTCAACAGACCGCTGACCAGCTTTCATCTCACCCCGCTGCCCGCAGGTGATGGTGAGCAAGCAGGGCGCTCCTGTGCTAGTGGGCACACTCAAATTGCAGTATTTGTTCATCACTTCGATGTCACCGCACCTTCGCAACGACGTATCGGTGACGTACAGGCGGCACTGGGTGAAGCGCAAAACCATGGATGTCGGGCACAGAGGCGCCGGCAATTCGCACAAAAAGAACACATTCATTAACACTGTGCGGGAGAACACCATTCACTCCATGAATCTGGCCGCCAGCCACGGAGCCGACTTTGTCGAATTCGACGTTCAATTCTCTAAGGACAACGTGAGTAGGACAGGGACAGTCAGTTTTGGCGTGTCTATGGTTATGAAATGGGAGCTGTAGCCTAGTGGTCTAGCGCGGCGTTCTGATGTGCCAGCGGCCCGGGCTCGATTCTAAGTGCAGTCACATTTATTAGGGGCCAAAATCGAATCTCGGCTGGGGTGCTTTGATATTTCTGAGTTCATATCTCTGAGATTTCATATCTCTGAGATTTCATATCTCTGAGATTTCATATCTCTGGGATTTCATATCTCTGAGATTTCATATTTCTGGGATTTCATATCTCTGGGATTTCATATCTCTGGGATTTCATATCTCTGGGATTTCATATCTCTGAGATTTCATATCTCTGGGATTTCATATCTCTGAGATTTCATATCTCTGAGATTTCATATCTCTGAGATTTCATATCTCTGAGATTTCATATCTCTGAGATTTCATATCTCTGAGATTTCATATCTCTGAGATTTCATATCTCTGAGATTTCATATCTCTGAGATTTCATATCTCTGAGATTTCATATCTCTGAGATTTCATATCTCTGAGATTTCATATCTCTGAGATTTCATATTTCTGGGATTTCATATCTCTGGGATTTCATATCTCTGGGATTTCATATTTCTGGGATTTCATATCTCTGGGATTTCATATCTCCGTTACTTCCTTCTGGAGATATAGTGTTGGAGTTGCGATAGAGTGATGAGACCTCTCTTCTCGGCTTGGCTCTGCTCGTGCAATTAACACCCTTAAGGGCCAAAGCCCAAGGGCAGTGAAGTGTACATGCCTAACGATGAATCAAGTTAGGGCCGCTGTACACTCCTGTGTGAGTGTGTGCCTGTGCGTATGACTGCGGAAGTATCCGCGCGCTTGTGTGCCTGCTCAGGGGAGTCGGCGGAATGGGCAGCAATGCCTCTCGCCGGTTGTGTGGAAGGCCGACTTGCTTCTTGCTTAAACTATATGAATTGAACCCTTTTGACACCTTTTTCAACCGCAGATTCCGGTTGTGTTTCACGACTTCAACGTAGCCGTAACCATGCGATTGAAGCAGCGAAAGCTCAAACAGATTGAAGTCCCTGTTAAAAATTTCACAATGGAAAGTCTGCAAAGCATGAAGCTCTGCTCCCTAGCCGAGATGACCGACAATGAGGAGCATCTGGACACTGACGATATCGATCCTGTGGAGCTGCAGCCCTTTCCCAGCCTGCGCCAGTGCCTGGAACAGGTGAGACTGACACGGGTCACAGGTGAGACTGACAGGGGTCACAAGTGGGACTGATAGGAGTCACAGGTGGGACTGATAGGGGTCACAGGTGGGACTGATAGGGGTCACAGGTGGGACTGATAGGAGTCACAGGTGGGACTGATAGGAGTCACAGGTGGGACTGATAGGGGTCACAGGTGAGACTGACAGGGGTCACAGGTGGGACTGATAGGGGTCACAGGTGGGACTGATAGGGGTCACAGGTGGGACTGATAGGGGTCACAGGTGGGACTGATAGGAGTCACAGGTGGGACTGATAGGGGTCACAGGTGAGACTGACAGGGGTTACAGGTGAGACTGACAGGGGTCACAGGTGGGACTGATAGGGGTCACAGGTGGGACTGATAGGAGTCACAGGTGGGACTGATAGGGGTCACAGGTGAGACTGACAGGGGTTACAGGTGAGACTGACAGGGGTCACAGGTGAGACTGATAGGGGTCACAGGTGAGACTGACAGGGGTCGCACGTAAAATTGACGGGTTCACAGGTTAGACTGATAGGTATCACAGGTATCACAGGTACTAATCAAACAGCTTCAGCCAAAGCTAACCGAGTCCCTACCACTCCTCGCATCCACGCGCAGGTGAACCCGGACACTGGATTCCTAATCGAGATCAAATATCCTCAGAAGGTGAAGGGCAGCCAGCTAGAGGAGAATGTGGAGCACTACTCCGAGCGTAATAGATACGTCAATAGAATTCTCAAAGACGTCATCGAATGCGGCGGCCGCAGGAGAATAGTTCTGTGCACCTTCGATGCCGATTGTTGCACCATGGTGCAGCTGAAGCAGAACCGCTACCCGGTGCTGTTCCTCACCCAGGGCCGGTCGGAGGCCTACCCGCCCTATGAGGACCCCCGCTGCAACTCCACTCTGGCGTCAATGCGCCACGCTTTATCCCTAGGCGTACTCGGCCTGTCAGCCAGCTTTGAAGAGCTGCTGAAAGAAGAATCTCTGGTGGCCCGGGTGCAAAATGCCGGTTTGGTGCTGTTCGTCTGGGGTGACGGGCTCAACGACGCCAATGTCAAGGCCCGTTTCCGACAGCTGGGCGTCGACGCCCTCATCTACGATTATATCCACGCAGAGAAGGCGCTCGGCAGTCGGACAGTGTTTGAGCAGGCCGAGAATGAGACTGAGGCTGCGACCGGCGTGGCTGCCGATACCAGCAGGAGCTCCTCCGCTTCTCCGCTGGCCCAGCACCACCAGCTACCGCACCGGTCGCCTTCGACGGCTTCTACATCTTCGTCGCAGACTGGCGGCTGTCTGTGAATGTTTGACAAGCTTTGATTGTCCATTTTTGGGGGTCAGTTGACGCTGTTGACTGTTCTGATGGATCAGTTGACCCTGCTGACTATTTAGAGGGGTCATTTGACCCTGCTTATTGGCTAGAGGGGTCAGTTGACCCTGCTGACTATTTAGAGAGGTCAGTTGACCCTGCTGACTATTTAGAGGGATCAGCTGACACTGCTTACTGGCTAGAGGGGTCAGTTGACTCTGCTGACTGTTTTGAGGGGTCAGTTGACCCTGCTGACTGTTTTGAGAGGTCAGTTGACCCTACTGACTGGCTAGAGGGGTCAGTTGACCCTGTTGACCCAGTTGACCCTGTTGACCCAGTTGACCCTGTTGACCCAGTTGACCCTGTTGACCCAGTTGACCCTGTTGACTGTTTTGAGGGGTCAGTTGACCCTGTTGACTGTTTTGAGGGGTCAGTTGACCCTGCTGAATATTTATAGAGGTCAGTTGACCCTGCTGACTATTTAGAGGGGTCATTTGACCCTGCTTACTGGCTAGAGGAGTCAGTTGACCCTGCTGACTGTTTAGAGAGGTCAGTTGACCCTGCTGACTATTTAGAGGGATCAGCTGACACTGCTTACTGGCTAGAGGGGTCAGTTGACTCTGCTGACTGTTTTGAGGGGTCAGTTGACCCTGCTGACTGTTTTGAGAGGTCAGTTGACCCTACTAACTGGCTAGAGGGGTCAGTTGACCCTGTTGACCCAGTTGACCCTGTTGACTGTTTTGAGGGGTCAGTTGACCCTGTTGACTGTTTTGAGGGGTCAGTTGACCCTGCTGAATATTTATAGAGGTCAGTTGACCCTGCTGACTGTTTAGAAGGGTCAGTTGACCCTGCTTACTGGCTAGAGGGGTCAGTTGACCCCTTTCGATTGTTAATTTAATTGGGTCGTTGAGAGGAGATGGATGGTCAACTTGACTGTCGACTGCTCAGAGGTCACATGGGGTCAGCCGCTGAGATCAAACGGTGAATGAGTGCTTATATATCTGAAGTGTCTTAGTTCTACCAAACCAGTTTGATTACCAATTTGCAGTTTTGTGTCTAATCGATAAAAAATATTTATTAAATTTTATGCCCATTCAATAATTTAAGATTATTACTTTTCTCAGTAGTATGGTGAGCTTTAATAATCAGCAGCCTTCTCTGTTCATCATTACAATTGCACTTTCCAAATTGCCCGACAGCTGTTTTATGCGCACAATTGAATTATTCCCATTTAACTATATATGGTGTGCTATGTAACTTGTTTTAACAATTATGCACTCTGACGTTTGAATTCGTGCCATTATAATGTTTCAAATTTTCTGTTATTTATTAGATAGAGATTTGTCTCTTGCCAATTGGCCCGCTCTTTTTATATTTATACATGCTTTGTTTCACTCAGCTTGAACTCTTTGAATTTTTGTAGGCTGCATAGCAACTAGGTGGAGGGGCTGTTCGGATGCATAGCAAATAGAGGGCTTTGGTACTCCGTAGCATCTTCATAATAGCAACCAGTGTTTATGACCGCGTCTGTGGCATAGCAACAGGAATTTTTTGCCAAATCCCCATAGCAACCAGGTTCTTTTCAGCCACGTGACGTCACCATAACAACCAGGATTTTAAGAGCCCCAGCTCTATAGCAATCGTCATAGCAACCAGGGTTTTTGACCATTTCCTCATAGCAACCAGGCTTTTTCAGCCACATTCCCATAGCAACCAGGTTTTTTATAGTCTCAGCCCATAGCAACCATGGTTTTTTGGCCACGTTCTCACAGTAACCAAGGTTTTTGGCTATTTCCTCATGGCAACCAGGGTTTTTGGCGAGCCGAGAACGCTAATCTACTCATTTTCGACTAGAAGAAGTCAACAGTGGCTGGCTGATAACTGGCTACCACTTTTTTAAATTCTTCTACCAGTCATCGGTTCCATAATTCACCCTGAGGCTTAGATGAGGCTCTGGTTTGTCAGCATTGTCTAAAGAACTGCACTAATCACATCAGCTTGCCTGCACAGTTTGACTAATTTTCCTTTTTTAGTTTTGATCACCTTTGTTTGACTGTAGGCTTTGTCAGCTGAAGTGGGTGAAATTTTTTACACCCTGGCTGCCTCTCTGATGATGCCGTGTTTTCCTCTGTCCAAGGTTGCGCTTAATGCCTGCGGCCCTGTCCATCCTCCTTTTCAACCCACAGTGTTTAGAATAACATGTTTATTTTGCTAAAGAATATAAACAATCAGAACACGGCTTGGCTTCAAATTTTGTTTCAGCAACGGCCAGAGAATTAATTAGTCTTCAGTCTTTGTTTTTTACACTTGTTTTGCACTTTTAGCGTGTAACAATTGTTTATGTTATAGTAATTGTCAAAACGCACTCGTACGCACGCTCACACAGGGCATGTACACCTCTGTGTGCCTTGGAGGGTTGGCCCTCGTGGGGTGTGAATCGCACGACAAGTTATGTTGAGATTCTAAACAATTCAGCTCATCTCAATTATAAAATAGAATTGCTTTTAAAAGATTCGTTCTTTTTAGGTGCACCGTTGCTTTCTTTCCTCGATCAGTTTTATTTACCCCTCTATACCATGTAAGTAGTAGGAAAATGGTGCAATCTGGCCCACGTCGCTGATTGGCCAAGCGAAGGGGAGCCAATCAGCGATGAGGAGGCCCCGGAGGCGGGGTGGGGCAGGCCGGTCGGGCAGGCCCAGGAGTGGGGTCGGACAGGCTGGATGAGGGGTCGGGCAGCAGAGTGTCTGGGTGAGTGTCCAAAGGTGAGTCTCTGGATGTGTGAGTGTCCTCTACCTGCGTGGTTCAAGACCGATGTGATTTATCAAAGGCTTCGTTCATTGATCAAAGGAATGTCCGAGTAATGTATGGAAGGGAAGGACCAGTAGCCCAAAATATTGTGTAACAATGAATGCCAAGCCGATAAAAAAAGAATTGCAACAATAATTTTTTAAAGGTTGGACTTATCCTATAGCTCATATTTAGTGTGTTTGGGGGAGTACAATATGAACTGGACAAAGAAGAAGGGCAAGCTACTTTCGTCATTGAAGGAACACAATTTTGACTGTGGAAAATAGAATAGCTAGCTAAGTGAAAAGCTAGAGCAGAGAGATAGGAACTAATAAATATTAATTTAAGATTTAAACACTTGACCTTTGGAACAATTGTAAACGAAAACTTTGGTTTTTCATTTCGAAGGACCCAGCGACAGCCGGGTAGCCTTGAACGACGTCCAGCTGCTGTTTCGCTTCCAGCAGATAAATTCCGGATCGTTGACCTCCGATAGCGAGTACAAGCCATTCGGATTCGAGCTTGAGCATTTACCAAACCACCATCCGCTGCTGCCGTGATAAACTTTTGAGCACGAGTCCAAATACGAGCCATAAATGTGGTCCATTGTTGAGAACATCATTCCCCTATTATCCTTAAATTGTCTTTATAAGTGCTGGAACGATTGCGATTCAAGGATCCCGCAGTCATCGTGTATTTTGTGCTGGCATTTTCAACACGGAAGCCGGGGTACTCCTGGATCAGTTTCTCGTCCTGCCAGGTGACAATTTCGACTAGCAGAGTGACACCCTCGGCAAAAACCGTGCTCAGCTGGTGAATGGCTTGCAAGCCTGAAATTGATTGATTGCTCAAAAATGAGCTTTATTATTAAAATTCTGTGAACAGCTGGCAGGCCACTCACCGATCCAGAAGTTCACCGAGTCACCGAACTCGGCCTCGTAGCCAGTCCAGGGCTGCTCGAAGCTGACCAAATCGCTCACCCGCTGCTGGAAGGGGCGCACCACAGACGGCCGTCATCGGTCGCCGATCTGGTCTTCGTGCAGGCTGGACTCGCGGCTGCGGGTGGGAAATATGCGCCAAAAAGCAGATCTGCTTGAGCAGAAGCAGCGGGTAATTGACTTTCTTGTTAGATCACGTGGCTCAGCTGCTCATCTGGCTTGCTCTTGTCGTAGAAGACGGCTCCCTCATCGGAGAGCCTGCCTTCCTCATTCGTCATCTCGCAGATGAGGGTCTCAACGGAGTAGCCGAAAGTCAGACAGCCCGGCCGTTTAGCGCACAGAAATGCGCAGGCAAAAATGTCGGTAACGATGTGAGCAGCTTAGCTGGACTGCTCGACTTCTTCAACGCTACGAGCGTAAGTGAAACTTGATCTTATCAATACTTCAGCAGTGCGTTTGCTGCACTCAACAGCAATCAACAGCAGATTGGAACAGCAATCAAGAGCAGCAACAGCTTGAGGCTTCAGCTAGGCAATCCATTGTTTCAGCAGACACCAGACGGTGATCCTGTGATGAGCTCAGAAGCTCAGAGAGACGATATTCATTTTCTCCATATTTATCCTTTCAAAATAAAGCCAGTTAGTTTTTTCTCAGTATTTTCTGTTCCTTTAGGCATGTCGATCGGAGCTGTTGTTTTTTCTGGATTTCTGCAATTCTATCAGAAAAATATCGCTCGCATAAATTTGGGCCGTTGGATCTGATGCGTGAAGCTTCCGCTTTTGTTTTGACTTTTATTAGCGATGCTACACAATTACAACTCATTTATACAAGGTTTCTGCACTGCCTTCCTCTTGGCTTAAAAAGTCTTGAGGGCTTGCAGAAAAAAAGATAGCTAGATAGTGTTAGTGTTAAGTTATAAGTTATAGTTACACTTACATTGCTTACCAGGGTATGTAAAGTCTGTCTTTATCTCAACCCTTAATTAATGGGGTGAAAAAGCATTTACACCCCTTATGTTACTTAATTACTCGTTTAAACGGCTTCACCTTGAATGCAATGCAGCATTTTGTATTTACCGTATTTTGTTAAAGTGGACCGAGCATTCGAATTTTCGATTTTCATAGAAATGCGTTAAAAATTTCGCTGGAAGTTGAATTGAATCAGTAATTAAACTTAAAAATAAAAGTTGGTTGCTGTTGTTTTAATTTCTTCTCTGCGCTTTGTTTAAATTGTTTTTATTCTAGATTATCTAGTTAATATTTTTATTTTATGATTTTTTCAGTAAAAATCAGTAGAAAGAAATCATATTCATCAATCAATTCAAAATTTGCAATTGTGAATTGTTTTCTGTTTTTACCTAAATCTTGTTTTCTTTTGCTGCACGATTGGTAATAATATACCTAGGTCATGGCAGTATCAGGCGATGTAACAGAAAACTTATTTGATGTATCAAAACGTTGGCTTCTTAAAGCAGTTACATTCGACAGTGAAGACAAGTAAGCAAAGAATTTCTTGTTTTTTGACTTTAAAAAGCTGTATTCCTATACTCTATTAATTATTACTAATCCTTCGCCATCTGCAGTATCAAAAAAATATTTTTGATTATTCGTACAGCTAGTGAACTTAGTCTTAAGCCATGGCTCTTGACAAGTAACATTTTTTGCATATTATAGGATGCATACTAAGTAACTTACTATGTATGTGTAGTAGTTATTTTACTATGAATTTTACAATAAGTTTAGTATGCATTATAGAATTAAATATTTTTCTCTTTATTTGCTCCTGTTTATTTTATAATAGCTGCAACAATTAGGTATTGATATTTTTAGGCATGCATAATTTAGTTAATTTTAGAATTACAGATACAATAATTCAAGAGCCTACTTATAGCCTACTTATTATCTCTAGTTATTTTAATTATAATTGTAGTTTGTACATAAAAATATTTTAAACAATCTAGACCTTTTATTAATTTATTTTTTATTATTTCCTAAAAAATGCATACATTTTTGTTGCTCCCCATGCCTAGGCCTTATACCAATTGTGGGAGGCCCATTGAGCTTTAATGAGACACTGAGTCTACTGTGGAAATTTTGTTTTTTTCTAAATTTCAAAGTTTTATTTTTATTCCATAGTATAAATATTTCATTATTTAGTACAATAAATAACTCAGCCCTTTTAAAATTAATTTTCTATATGTTCTATTATCATTCTAAATTTGCTTATTTTCATATTAATATTTAATTAAAATTATTAAACCCTCACTTTCTTATAGCCACTTAAGCTACTTAAGGCCCATGATCTACTGATCTAGAAACTATATCATAACAAAATACATGATTATTTAATGTATACAAATATAAATATGACGTAACAGAAGGCAAAAGATATATTTGATATATTTAACTACTGTCAATTTAATATTTCTATATCCATGAAATTTAGCTACCAAACATTTAAACGTTTAAAAAGGTGACTTCAGTTTGCTGCTTTGCACCCTTGCTGATTCGAGGGTGACTGTCCTGCTGAGGTTTCTTTGCACAACTGATTTTTCTCTTTGCCCACAGACTGATTGCCGCTTTCTCCTGCTACAAGGAAGGCCTGGACAAGTTGATGGAGTTCCTCAAAACCGTGCCAGAATCCGAGGTGGCCAAGCGAACTGCTATTCGAACTCGACTCGTAGAGTATTTGGGTCGCGCTGAATCGCTTAAAAAGAAGCTGCTCGCTTCTGGACAAATTAGTCCGCAATGTGCGCATCTGGCTACTCAGTTTTCATAATATAGTAGTATCATTATAAATGAAGTTTTTACTGATTTATTTATATTGGACAATTGTACTTATCTTTATTTTTAGCAAGCGAACCAAAGCATACTCAGTATAGAATCGGCGAGGGCGAGACTGGCTACGGCTACGATAGAATTTTCGGCGACTGCCTCAAGGATGCGTCAGTTGTGTGGATTCGAGTTGAAGATCCTTATATTAGAAAGATGTACCAGGCAAGTGCGACTATAGATTTAGCCTGCACCATATATTCCTGTGTAGTGAAAGTTTCATGTGACCGTGACAAGAATCGCTAAAGAGATTCCTGATAACAAGATTTTAATCGCTTTTACGCATTCCCTCAGTTGCACTTTTTTCTGCAATTCTGCGAACTCTGCGCCAGCCGCTGCCCCGGCTGCCTCCAGGAGATCCACCTGGTCACCGGGCCGGACGAAGCGGACGCGGCTAAGCAGCGCCAGAGCCTGGACCTCATTGCCGAGTCCCTGGCCGAGCGGGGCATCCAACTGCGGCTGAGCCTGCGCGACAGCCTGCACGACCGGGAGGTGTACTTCAGCAACGGCTGGCGGGTGAAGATCGGGCGGGGCCTCAGCTTGTACAGGAAGCTGTCCAGGCAGCTGGACTTGGGCACTCACGACTTGTCGCTGCGCCAGTGCTTGGAGACCACGGTGGACATCTTTCATGAGTCTATTTTGAGATAAGAGACAGGGGGATTGGGACTTGATTTGAGAGGCTAAAGCTGTGTTGCGAATTTCCCTGAGAATCGCCCTGAAAATCGCCCTTTAATCCCTCTGAGAATCACCCTGAAAATCGCCTTTTGATCGCCTTAAGAATTGTCTTTTAATCACCCTGAAAATCGCCCTTTAATCACCCTGAGAATCACCCTTCTATTACCTAGAGAATCGCTCTTTAATCACTCTAATAATCACCCTGAGAATTATACTGAAAATCAGCATGGGAATCCCCTCTAATCACCCTGATAATCGCCCTTTAATTACCCTAAAAATCGCCCTTTAATCACCGTGAGAATCGCCCTTTAATCACCCTGAGAATCGCCCTTTAATCACCCTGAGAATTATACTGAAAATCACCATGGGAATCCCCCCTAATCACCCTGATAATTGCCCTTTAATTACCCTAAAAATTGCCCTTTAATCACCGTGAGAATGGCCATTTAGTCACCCTAAGAATCGCCCTTTAAACACCCTGAGAATCGCCCTTTAAACACCCCCTGAGAATCACCCTTTAATCACCACAAGAATCCCCCTAAGAATCTGCATTGCATTTTAAATGTATGTCCATTTTAGGTATTTAACCTGTAAACCTATCTAATATTAGTAGCAACTGCGGTATTTAACATATTTTATTTGTTATTTTCGCTCATTCTCAGTATTGCTGCAACATTTTCTTCTAAAAAATTCCGACTGAATCTGTTTAAAGATGTTTCCTGTTTGTCTAAAGCATGCTAATGTGTAAGTGAAATCATATTTTTACTCACAAATAATACACATTATTTTAGTTACTTAAAATACGACTTGTAATTATATTGCCAATTGGGTCTGCAGTACTAGTGTGACTTTGTTAATACTCTTTTCATTGTGCAAATGCTTGTCTGTCTGTCTGTCTGTCTGTCTGTGTGTCTTTCTGTATGTCTGTGTGTCTTTCTGTATGTCTGTGTGTCTGTCTGTCTGTGTCTGTCTGTCTGTCTGTCTGCCTGTCTGTCTGTGTCCGTCAGCCCGTGTCTTTATCTGTATTGTTGGTGTCTGTTTGTATTTTAATAAATTTTCCTTTCTGACTTGACTTACGCGCAGAATATTTACACAAAAACAATGCACGCCATGACCAACTGCCAAAGTCACGTGACCGATGGCACATTCACAGATCCTAATTATTGTTTGCTAGAAAATTTCTATCGCCCGAATAAACAAACAATTGAATGCTGGGCGGCCTCTTTAGAGTTTACCCTAGCTCGTAATAATTGCAGTAATTTGGACGATAAGATAACACTTGTGTGCGCCTCTCTTACAAAAATTGAGATAACAAATTAGACTTAACTGATGCAACCTGCAGTATGCATGTAGATAACTGCATCAACTGGTTGGCCATGGTCAGAAGGTACCAAGAGCTATTAAACTTCAGTTGTTAATCCGACTGACTAAATTGAAGTTGAGCAGCATTCCAAATAATGCCGATTTTTGGTGGATGGTTTTGCTTTTCAGTTATTTTTTGCACTACATCAGAGGGGCAACAAGACAAGGGCGCCCACCAAGAGACAGGGGCGCCCACGAAGAGACAGGGGCCCCACCAAAAGACAAGGGCGCCCACCAAGAGACAGGGGCCCCACCAATAGACAGGGGCTCCCACCAAGAGACAGGGGCGCCCACCAAAAGACAAGTGCGCCCACCAAGAGACAGGGGCCCTACCAAAAGACAAGGGCGCCCACCAAGAGACAGGGGTGCCGACCACCAAGAGACAGGCGCCCGCCCACCAAGAGACAGGGGCCCTACCAAAAGACAAGGGCGCCCACCAAAAGATGAGGCGCCCACCAAGAGACAGGGGCCCCACCAAAAGATGAGGCGCCCACCAAGAGACGGGGGGCCTACCAAAAGACAAGGGCGTCCACCAAGAGACAGGGGCGCCCACCTAGAGACAGGGGCGTCCACCAAGAGATGAGGCGCCCACCAAGAGACAGGGGCGCGCCCACCAAGAGACAGGCGCCCGCCCACCAAGAGACAGGGGCCCTACCAAAAGACAAGGGCGCCCACCAAGAGACAGGGGCGCCCACCAAGAGATGAGGCGCCCACCAAGAGACAGGGGCGCGCCCACCAAGAGACAGGCGCCCGCCCACCAAGAGACAGGGGCCCTACCAAAAGACAAGGGCGTCCACCAAGAGACAGGGGCGCCCACCAAGAGACAGGGGCCCTACCAAAAGACAGGGCCGCCCACCAAGAGACAAGGGCGCCCACCAAAAGACAAGGGCGCCCACCAAGAGACAGGGGCCCCACGAAAAGACAAGGGCGCCCACCAAGAGACAGGGCCGCCCACCAAGAGACAGGGCCGCCCACCAAGAGACGGGGGCGCTCACCAAAAACGACTTTACACAGTAATTTTTAAAGTTATCTGTGATTCCAGCTACTTTTAATTTCAACTCTCGTTGTCTATGGCCCAGACCCTTCTACAGCCCACAGCATGTCTTTAAAAACCCTTACAAAGTAAGCTTCGCTTGATAAGACAATCCGGCTTGTAACGTTCTTTAGATTAAGAAGTCTTATTGAGAGGAAGTGAAATTTTAGTGACATTAACTTTTTAGAAAAAGAGTTCGATTAATTATGCTAATTAAAATTACTAAAATAATTAGCAACTGAATCAAAGTGTTGAGTTTGTACAAACAATTGAAGTCAGCTACGACGTTGAAAAGGAATTGTCTCCCTTGATCAGCGCACAGTGATGGACTGCTTGGGTAAGTTAGCACGTTGGTGGAAATCGCTGTTCACCCAACTGTGAGAATCGCCCTTCACCCGTGAGAATCGCCCTTCACCCACTCTGAGAATCGCACTTCACTCACTGTGAGAATCGCCCTTCACCCACTGTGAGAATCGCCTTTCACCCAACTGTGAGAATCGCCCTTCACCCACTGTGAGAATCGCCCTTCACCCAACTGTGAGAATCTCCCTTCACCAAACTGTGAGAATCTCCCTTCACCCAACTGTGAGAATCTCCCTTCAACTACTGTAAAATCGTCCTTCACCCAACTGTGAGAATCGCCCTTCACCCACTGTGATAATCGCTCTTCACCCAACTATGAGAATCTCCCTTCACCTACTGTGAGAATCGCGTGCCCTTCACTCACTGTCAGATAACACTAACAGCAGTCAATTAGGCAAAGCTTCGTCTTACATGAAAGTAACAAAATCGGCAACAAATTTACATTTTGATAAAATTTGAAGTTAAATTGAAAAATCTGCGCAATGGTTAGAACTTTGAACCTAGAGGTTGTAGAGGCTCCGAGGGCCTCCCTGTTTCATGAAGTTTCACCCTTGTCACCGCGTATGCAAGCTTTCTAGGTCCTGTACGGTTATAAATGGAATTAATACGCCACTGCATTTTCTGCAGATCGAGGCGCAACTTAAAGCAGAAATTTCGAATACTAACTTTCAATGGCTTTTAACTTTTTAATATTAGTAAGACTTGAAGAAGCAACCTTCTGATCTTTGTGTGTACCTTAATTGGCAATGTGCACTGAGCTAATCTATAGCATTCGACAGTTGTGATCCTACTGAATACCTCAGCAGCTCCATATCTTATCTGTGCATTGAGAGACCGCTTTAGCGAGCTTCGTACGATAATGGGGCTGAATTTTTAACCGAAACCTCGCCAGCAAAGGCGTATCTTCAATTTTTTCCAATGTGACTTCGTATTCTTGGCTCTTACCAATTCCAATTCTAGTTATATTTGTTATCGAATATAACAGTTGATGTAGAATTTCGTAGTCCATTTCACAAGCTTGATAATTCACAAGCTCGAGTCTTCACAAGCTTGATAATTCACAAGCTCGAGTCTTCACAAGCTTGATAATTCACAAGCTCGAGTCTTCACAAGCTTGATAATTCACAAGCTCGAGTCTTCACAAGCTTGATAATTCACAATATTGATAACTCACAATCTTGATAACTCACAAACCCGAATCTTCACAATCTTGATAGTTCACAAACCCGAATCTTCCCAAGTTTGATAATTCACAAGCCTTGATCATTCACAAGCTTGATAATTCACAAGCCCTGATAATTCACAAGCTTGACAATCCAAAATCTTGATAATTCACAAGCTCGAATCTTCACAATTTTGATAATTCACAAGCCTTGATCATTCACAAGCTTGATAATTCACAAGCTTGATAATTCACAAGCTTGATAATTCACAAACTCGAATCTTCACAAGCTTGATAATTCACAAGCTTGATAATTCACAAACTCGAATCTTCACAAGCTTGATAATTCACAAGCTTGATAGTTCATAAGCTCGAATCTTCACAAGCTCGCTAATTCACAAGCTCGATGATTCACAATCTTGATAATTCACAAGCTTGACAATCCACAAGCTTGATAATCCACAAGCTTGACAATCCACAAGCTTGACAATCCACAAGCTTGACAATCCACAAGCTTGACAATCCACAAGCTTGACAATCCACAAGCTTGATAATCCACAAGCTTGACAATCCACAAGCTTGACAATCCACAAGCTTGACAATCCACAAGCTTGACAATCCACAAGCTTGACAATCCACAAGCTTGATAATCCACAAGCTTGACAATCCACAAGCTTGATAATCCGCAAGCTTGATAATCCACAAGCTTGACAATCCACAAGCTTGATAATCCACAAGCTTGATAATCCACAAGCTTGATAATCCACAAGCTTGATAATCCACAAGCTTGATAATCCACAAGCTTGATAATTCACAAGCTCGAATCTTCACAATCTCGAAAATTCACAAGCTCGAATCTTCACAAGCTCGAATCTTCACAAGCAAGCTCGAATCTTCACAAGCTCGAATCTTCACAAGCAAGCTCGAATCTTCACAAGCTCGAATCTTCACAAGCAAGCTCGAATCTTCACAAGCTCGAATCTTCACAAGCTCGATTTTTACATGTACACATTCTCAAAGTCAAGATGTAGAATCACGGGAGCTAATGAAAAAGCGACCATGCAAGAAGCCCAACTATCCTAATCTGCAGATTGCTGGTTAACTAGGCAGCCCCCTAAAGTTAGCTAACCCATGCGCCCAACCCCCCCCCCCCCTACGCCTGCGTGCAGTTCACAAAGCCAAAAGCCAATGAATTCGCGCGCGGAGGACAGATAAGGCCAGCCCCACTCAGTCTATTTGGGGGGGGGGGGTTCGGAGGGCAGATTTTAGTTATAAAAATTTCCAGTCCGCTCGTGAACTGGGCGCACACAGTTAATTATTGCATTTGTGTATCAGCCATAGCGGCCACCAACAACTGCAGCCCGCATGGATCAGATCAAGGCGCAGAACAACCAGAATGCCCAGATCTCCACAAGTTTGGCAGCAGCATCTTCTGGCGCGCCGGTGGCTAGCGCTACGGCGTCGCCTTTGCTAGCGGATTCCGTTGCAGCCGATTCGGCGTCTGCGAACACCGCGGAGGCGTCGGCGGTGGCGGCGTCGGTTGCTCCGCCGGAGGAGGCCATCAGGCAGCTGTGCGAGCGCACCGGCTGCGACATTGTCCAGGAGAACGGGCAGCGCCGGTTCGGGCCGCCGCCTGACTGGGAGGGCCCGCCGCCTAACCGGGGCTGCGAAGTGTTCGTTGGCAAAATCCCGCGCGACTGCTTCGAAGACGAATTGGTGCCCGTGTTCGAGACAGTCGGCCCGGTGTACATGTTCCGGCTGATGATGGAGTTCTCGGGTGCGTGATCGACTGGATTTCAGTTGTTGATTTCTTAGAAAGTTTCTAGAATATTCATTCTTAGAAAACCAATTATTGCCCTTTTAAATTTTAAATTTGTTTTTTTAAATCGCAACTGATTATGCTTCTTTTTTACCTTTGTTTCTTAGATACTTTTCCGATTATTAATTCTTAGAAAGTTCTAAAATTGTTTTTTCTTATGAGCGTAGAGATTGCCGCTATCGATTCTAGAAATCTGTTACCATTCATTATTTCATAGAAACCATTCTATTATTCAGTTCTTAGAAACCCTCTCTATTATCGATTCTTAGAATATGTTCCGATTATTGATTCCTAGAAACTGTTCCGATTATCGATTCTTAGAAACTGTTCCGATTATCAATTCTTAGAAAATGTTCCAATTA
>NIVC01001079.1:0-82500 GCA_002269645.1 Macrostomum lignano | reverse complement strand
GCAGCTTCCGCTTCAGCCGGGCACCAGCACCCGCATCAGCACCAGCAGCCTCCGCTGGTGTCCATGGCTAATTCTGGTCCCGGCGGTGGCGGTGGCGGCGGGGGCGGCGGGGGCGTCGGTGGCAACGGCGGCGGCGGTAGCAGCGGCGGCGGCAGCAGCGTTGGCAGCGGAGGTGGCGGAGGCGGTCAGGAACAATTCGCGATCTACTCAAACTGATGTCGACAATTTGAGGTGTGAAAAAAGTCGGCCGTGTTTCGCTTTATTTTTACTTTTTTATTTTGCCGTCGCTTCGTTCTTATTTAAAACTTGATGAAGTCGGTTTTATTTCGCTTATTTCTTGCTCTATTTCTGTTAAAGTGTCGCTGCATTAAGCGGACCGATGCATCGGTGTGTTCATTTTGTTATACTTTTTGTTAATCTTATCTATTGTTTTTCTTTTCGTGTTTGAACTTTCCTATTTATATAATATTTGGTTCGACTTTTAGTTTAAATAATAACAGTTTTTTTTTCGTTGAACATTTTGATAAACCACGACATCCCGGATGTACAAAGGCAAGTCTTTGTGCTTATAATTGTAGTTGAATAGCTATCTCGTTAAAACAAAGACGCGATAACCGTACGCCGCCCACTCGCTTGCACAGAAGTCTGCATTGAAGTTATTTTCCTATATTTATGAACGAGTCTGTGGAGCAGCACGCCGCGTTTATTTCTTTTATGTCCACAAGCAACTTTTGTGTTATTTTTTATTTATTCCCACAACCTAAATGCGCTAAAACTCATTCGCTAAATTTCTGTTCGAGGGACGCTGCAATACCTTTTACCTCCTTGTCAAAATGTGATTCTTTCCAATCCATTTTACGCTAAAAATTATTAAAATGTGTAAAAAAGTAATTAAAAAATGTGCCTTTTGAATCGGAAGAAATTGCATAAAAAAATTTATTGATTGTTGCTACAATAATTTCATATTTAATCAATGATTTAATGCGCTCACTACATACTATTACTACTTATTGTTACTTTGCCAAATTCACTAATAACTAGTATTGCATGAACTTAAAGTAATTTATTTTTCAATATTTCTCCAAAAAATACCATATTGCCAAGAATTTCCATGCTTATGGCTTTACTAGTAGTAGCCAGCACTAGTTGGTACAATTTTATTTCAATTTTCAATTAAATTTGCTTTATTACTACTACAAGAATTTGCTGTTTTTATCATTTTAATTCGTTCGCTTCAATTGAAATTAGCGATCAATTTTTCCAACTAATATTTATTTCAGATAAGTCGCTTTTTAATGTTTAATTTTCATAATATTATTTATTCCGCTTTTCATTAATTGTGCTTCGTAAATTTACTTATATTGTCACTGCATTATCAATACTACTAATGCATGCTACTAATCCCATATCCACACCAATTTTTTTTATAATTCACAACACTTATCATTCGAAGTCTGAAGCGACCAAATGAATTACCGAGAACAAATGAAAAACCTGAAATAAGTGTTTAAAATTGAACCGGCAAAGTGCAGCCGCTCCCCTCAGATATTTGTCCAAGAAATAAATAAACCACAAACATTTCACTCTCTTAAAAGTAAAATTATTGGTCTTAAAAATTCTTTAAAAAATGTTTTTTTGCCAAGTCTAAAATTTTCGTCGTCAGGTTTATTTAATAAAGCAATTAACTCTTTAATATCGATTGTAGTGCATTTAAACAAAAAATAGTAAAAATTACGTATTTAAAACAACAAGCGAAAACTACAGGTGTAAAGTCAGATAAATCGGAAATTAACACAAAAATTGTTTGACAAGTAAAAATTTTCTTTCAATTTGCCAAGCACTACTTACATGTACATGTAAATAAATATAATTCGAGTAGTACCAATAGATTTTAAATTTACAAAATTTCTAAAAAAAATTTGCCTTACAAACAAAACCAACGAAGACTTCAAAAGGAAGATTTGATTAAAATAGAACCAAGCACCAAAACTGTCGCTGCAAATAAGTATAATGAGCCAATAGTGAGACAATAACCAGATTTGAAAAAAAATTACACATCAAAACAAAAATTATTTTCTACCTGCAAACTGTAAAAGCCACTAATGACGCAACACTTAAAATTTTAGAGAATATCTACATTGACGATATTGAATTTTCTATCTTTTATAAAGTCGAGTTTCATTTTCTTCAAAAGATCTGCAGCTATGATCGAATTAAACTAATTTCCCAATTATTTTTGGCAATACAATCATCGCTAGCTATCTAGGTGTATGCTTTAACAATATCTGGGGGATGCTTGCTGTCTTGGGAATATTTTCTATTTAGCGGGAATGTCTGTTATCTCTGTGAAAGCTATATTTTGTTGTCTGTTTGTTGATTTTAGAAAAAAAGAGATTCATAGCAAATATCATTGTCCGTGACAATTTTACATGAATAAGGTGATTTTTAAAGTGAAGAAGGAATTGGTGTTTAATGCTCCTTGCTTATTGGGCGCCCCGAAGGGGGGCCGCACTAGATTGCTAGTTGATCCAGCTAATAATGTACATTAGCCAGCGCCATTGAAGGTTGGTACACCGAGGAAGGCAATAAAAGTTGGGCGGCGGGGCGTGGGTAGAGGATTTATGTGGAATAAAGAGTTTATAAACGAGTTTTGTCTTAAAATACATTAAAATGCTTTCGTTTAAATAACTACTGAACTCAAAGTAGCTTACACGCAAATTTTCTGAGTAGCGGTAGCCCATCTAAAGCCCGTAATTTCCATCCATTTACGGCGATAATCATGCATGATAATTATCCTCGCATAAAATATTAGCTATAAAATAATTAGCGGAAATAAGAATTCGCCGTAGATTTCTTAGAAACAGACAAAAATTTATTGCTAACTCGCCAGTTTCATAAATTGGAAGTGTTGGCATCAGTAAATATCAGCGGTTCATGACAAAAAAGATGTCAAAGCAATTTTTCGGATTTTGTTTTTGAACTTTTTCACACAGGTTTCGTGGAAATCGCCGAAGCGGAAGCCGGAAATTCGTCGTCGTCGTCGCAGCCGTCGACGGATTTGTCGTTGAGCAGCAGGAAATTCTCCATGTAGCCGCACGCCCGCTCGTGAGCAGCACGGCCGGTGGCCACGTCCATAAGCATCTCGGCGATGTCCTCAGCCACCGCGTGGTGAGAAGCCGACCCGGTCGACAGGATTTTGTCGCCAATATGTTCAGCTAGAAGCTCAAGGCTGCCACAGATTTTGCCGCAGGCGGTGCATCTGAGAGGGGTTAGAGATCGAATGTATTCTAGGATGTACACTCTGGGGTAAGGGAAACAGATATCGATCGACGGAGTGTACACTCTGGGGTAAGGGAAACAGAAATCGATCGACGGAGTGTACACTCTGGGGTAAGGGAAACAGATATCGATCGACGGAGTGTACACTCTGGGGTAAGGGAAACAGATATCGATCGACAGAGTGTACACTCTGGGGTAAGGGAAACAGATATCGATCGAGGAAGTGTACACTCTGGGGTAAGGGAAACAGATATCGATTGAGGGAGTGTACACTCTGGGGTAAGGGAACCAGCTATCAACCGAGGGAGTGTACACTCTGGGGTAAGGGAAACAGATATCGATCGAGGGAGTGTACACTCTGGGGTAAGGGAAACAGATATCGATCGAGGGAGTGTACACTCTGGGGTAAGGGAAACAGATATCGATCGAGGGAGTGTACACTCTGGGGTAAGGGAAACAGATATCGATCGAGGGAGTGAACACTCTGGGGTAAGGGAACCAGATATCGATTGAGGGAGTGTACAGTCTGGGGCAGTAGACACAGGTATCAATAAAAAGCCAACATACCTGGCGGGCCGTGCCGCAGGCGCGAAAGCCGACCAGCACAGTCGATGCCGCCGCTGGGAAGTCTCTGCAGCACCTGGCAGGTCACCGGCCTCCTCCTCGCAGGAGCCAAGGAACAGGGCGCGCAGCAGGTGATTGTGCAGCGCCGACAGGTGATGTCGGCCGCTGAATCCGGCGCCGCAGTACTGGCAGACGACGTCGGCATTATTCGGCACTATGATCGTCGCGTCGGTGGCCGTCGGCGAGTCGGGCACGACGAGGGAGGTGGTGGACGAAGATCTCGAACGCCAGACGGAGGCGGCGGCCGTCAGACCATCTGTGGAAAATCCGGCCGGAGCGATCCAGTCGACGGCGAAGTCGGTGATCCGCTGCTGCCCGACGCAGATGCCGGTGCCGTTGCGAACGTGCCGGAGCTCCAGGCCGCCGGCGTCGCAGAAGAAGCCGCAGTCGCCGGTTTTGTTGCCGCCGCCGAAAAAAAATTGCTCGACCTCGTCGATGCTCACCCGATCGGCGACGTAGTCGATCAGCAACGCGACAATTCGGTGCATCAAGATTGTGTGGGCCTGCTCGGGCTGGTCCTCCCTATGGGGGCCAGGGGGGACGCGGATGGACTGGCTAATAGGTGGAGCAGAGAGGAAGATTCAAGCATCTGAGAGGCAGATTCAAGCATCTGAGAGGCAGATTCAAACATCTGAGAGGCAGATTCAAGCATCTGAGAGGCAGATTCAAGCATCTGAGAGGCAGATTCAAACATCTGAGAGGCAGATTCAAGCATCTGAGGCAAATTCAAGCATCTGAGAGGCAGATTCAAGCATCTGAGAGGCAGATTCAAGCATCTGAGAGGCAGATTCAAGCATCTGAGAGGCAGATTCAAACATCTGAGAGGTAGATTCAAACATCTGAGAGGCAGATTCAAGCATCTGAGAGGAAGATTCAAGCACCTGAGAGGAAGATTCAAACATCTGAGAGGAAGATTCAAGCATCTGAGAGGCAGATTCAAACATCTGAGAGGTAGATTCAAACATCTGAGAGGCAGATTCAAGCATCTGAGAGGAAGATTCAAGCACCTGAGAGGAAGATTCAAACATCTGAGAGGAAGATTCAAGCATCTGAGAGGTAGATTCAAACATCTGAGAGGCAGATTCAAGCATCTGAGAGGCAGATTCAAACATCTGAGAGGCAGATTCAAGCATCTGAGAGGCAGATTCAAGCATCTGAGAGGCAGATTCAAACATCTGAGAGGCAGATTCAAGCATCTGAGAGGCAGATTCAAACATCTGAGAGGCAGATTCAAGCATCTGAGAGGCAGATTCAAACATCTGAGAGGCAGATTCAAGCATCTGAGAGGTAGATTCAAGCATTTGAGAGGTAGATTCAAGCATCTGAAAGGCAGATTCAAACATCTGAGAGGCAGATTCAAGCATCTGAGAGGCAGATTCAAGCATCTGAGAGGCAGATTCAAACATCTGAGAGGCAGATTCAAACATCTGAGAGAAAGATTCAAACATCTGAGAGGTAGATTCAAGCATCTGAGAGGCAGATTCAAACATCTGAGAGGCAGATTCAAGCATCTGAGAGGCAGATTCAAACATCTGAGAGGCAGATTCAAGCATCTGAGAGGCAGATTCAAACATCTGAGAGGTAGATTCAAACATCTGAGAGGCAGATTCAAGCATCTGAGAGGCAGATTCAAACATCTGAGAGGTAGATTCAAACATCTGAGAGGCAGATTCAAACATCTGAGAGGTAGATTTAAGCATCTGAAAGGCAGATTCAAACATCTGAGAGGTAGATTCAAACATCTGAGAGGTAGATTTAAGCATCTGAAAGGCAGATTCAAACATCTGTGAGGTAGATTCAAACATCTGAGAGGTAGATTCAAGCATCTGAGAGAAAGATTCAAACATCTGAGAGGTAGATTCAAGCATTCAAACATCTGAGACGCAGATTTGAGCATCTAAGCAGAGGAGGGGAGCAGAGAATAAGCAAATTTAAGCTTCAAGACCTCCCAAATTAGTCTCACCTGTAATTCCTGGCCAGGTGATTAAAGAAGTAGGTGTAGAACGAGCTGGGCGAATGGAAGTGCAGCTGGCATGCGGGGCACATGAACACTGTGCGCATGATGTTGTACCGTTCGATACGAGTTGAGACGCAATCGCCAATGAGTTGGGACACGTGCGACCTGCGGTACTCAGCCAGGGCGGAGCGGGTGGTGCCGCTGACCACCCGGTTGCGGCTTCGCTGATCGGCAGGCGGCTTCAGGCTGCGCAGCACCGTCAGCAGGTGAGCGGCCAAGTTGTCGATGCCAGTCTGGCAGACGCCGCACATCAACATGCTGGAGCGATTTCTGAACAGCAGTCGCTGCCGCGACGGCATCGACGGCATCTTGATATCGGTAAAACCAACCGCTGTCGCCGATCCAGCTGGGGTTCTGGCGGAGATACGTGTACAGTTTCAAATAGTTTTGAACTTTGAGGTCTTCTCGAATTACTTGTTTCTTAGAAACAATAAATCGCAATAACTCGATTCTTAGGTGGGATTGCAAAAAATATTGTTTTTCTTCTTAGAAACTAGATTACAAACAGCTAACGCGATTCTTAGAAACTAGATTACAAACTGCTAACGCGATTCTTAGAAACTGGATTACAAACAGCTAACGTGATTCTTAGAAACTAGATTACAAACTGCTAACGCGATTCTTAGAAACTAGATTACAAACAGCTAACGTGATTCTTAGAAACTAGATTACAAACAGCTAACGCGATTCTTAGAAACTAGATTACAAACAGCTAACGCGATTCTTAGAAACTAGATTACAAACTGCTAACGCGATTCTTAGAAACTAGATTACAAACTGCTAACGCGTTTCTTAGAAACTGGATTACAAACAGCTAACGTGATTCTTAGAAACTAGATTACAAACTGCTAACGCGATTCTTAGAAACTGGATTACAAACAGCTTACGCGATTCCTAGAAACTAGATTACAAACAGCTTACGCGATTCTTAGAAACTAGATTACAAACAGCTTACGCGATTCCTAGAAACTACGTGTAGATTCCAAAAATCTTGCATTTCTAAGAAACTATACTATAAACATCTCACAAACTTTTAGGAAATAGATTCTAAAACGCATTGCTTTTCTAAGTGTAATAGGCTTCGCTTTTAGTAGGCAAACTTTCTTAGAAACCTATAATTGCAAAGCTTTATTTTTTGTTATACCGAACGAATATTTTGAAATATTTTGTATATCTTGTTTTGTTTAAAATAGTTAGGAAAATTTTTACTATAAATAGGAGCCAACTGAGAGCCAGATCAAATAATTCGTTTCCGTTGTCGCAGTTCTTTGAGAGAGAGATTTCAGAGAGAAGGAATCACAGCTTGTACACTTGTTAGGCTTAGTGGCTAACCGGGTGGGATTTCTCATAATACAGGAAAAATCCCTGCGAAAGCTTGGTGTCAGCCGTAGAATTTATTCCAGAAGGCAGAAGTAACCCCTACGTCATTAGAAAATACATCTCAAAGTTTACCTAATACCCTGAAACTAGATTTCAAAACTAGATTATAGAAGTTTCACCCAATTCTTAGAAACGATATTAAAATCTGATAAGCAATTATTGAAGAGATTCCAAAATATTATTAAATTCTTTAAAAAAAGACTCAGTTGTATCTCGCTATTTTAATAGAAACAGGAAATTGCGGAAGTACAGAACTCACTGATAAGAGAAGTGCTGCTGTTGCTCCTGCTGCTGCTGCTGCTGCTGCTGCTGCTGCTCAGGCTGGGCAGGTGGCGGCAGCAGCACGGACGGGGTGCCGGTGGGCTCCAGTTTGACAGCAAAATCAGACGAAGAGGTCACCGCGGTGGCGGCGGTAGCGGCAGACCGGTTGGCAGCGGCAGCCGCCTTGGCTGCAGCACTGGCTGCGCCAGATTTCAGTTGCAGCTTCTCGATGCCCGGCTGGCAGCGGCGGCACAGGAACTCGCCGGCTCTCTCAGCCTGCAGGCGCAGATCCAGCGCTGGGTTGCCAACTCCGGCTAGAAACACTACAAAATGGCCCAGCAGTTCAGTGTGCAGTCGGTCAGTTTTGGTGTCCACAATCAGGCTGGCTCGCTGGCACAGGTGGTGCGCGAACGGCACAAAGCCGGGAAAGTGCATGCAGCAGAGCCGGCAGTAGGGTAAGGGGAAGTCTGCCGGCATGGCCATGAAAAATGAATCCCAGTGAATTTGCAGAGCATGATGGTAAAATGATTGGCTGGCACCGCGGGTGAACACAGAGCGGAGCAGGTCAAGGATGTGGTCCTCCGGCTGGCGGTGACGGCTGTCAGCTGGGAGGAGGGTCTCGCACACGGGGCAAACCTTGGGGGCAGCCGAGCCGCTGCCACCGCTGTGCCGTCTGCTTTTCCTTTTCCGATGATGTAAACTGCCGCTAGAACTGCCGCCGTTGCCTGATGAAGGCATCGCAGTCAGTGTGCTACTACTGTGCAGTGTACTTTTAGGCCTTGTAGAGTCCTTGAACTGTCAAATGGATGTTCTCATTACAGTAGCGATTTTGAAATTTTAAAATGTGCATTCTCATTACAGCTACAAATCGTTTCTTTAAAAAATATAAATTTAGACAGCACATGCAATTCTTAGAAACTAGGTACCAAAACATCCTGTATTTCTTAAAAACTAGATTTGAAAAATATTGGGCCCATTGTATAAAGCCATTGTATGAGCTAAGATAAGATCATTCTTGCTCCTATCTTGGCAGTGTAAAAGTTTTGACATACAATTGAACTTATGCTATAACAGCTTTATAGTACAACCTCATTGTGCTTTGCTTCTTAGAAACTAAATAGGCCTAGTTGAACATATACAAATTAAACTGTGGTAAAGCAATTAATCTAAATAAAATTTGAGTGGTTCAAAAAAAGGTAAATTTAATACAAATCACAAACTATCATTCTACTAAATATATTTCATAATAATAAATTTCATAACATGGTTTTAACATTTACATGATAAACCTTTGCCTCTAGCTTCAAATTAGCTTAGCAATTATTTTTATAAAATAGTATTGGATCAAAAGCCTTATTTAGAGGATAGGTAAATTTCAATAATAATAATTACTATTAAAAATAACAATTTGTAGTAATAAAAATATAAGTATTTATGAAATAAATAAATATTCTACTTAAATATAAAATCAATATACAGCCTATTGGTCTAAAAAAAGTATAAAAATCTATAGGCATAGTAAATTCATAGTAAATTATCTAATAATTTGAAACTCTAAAATATTCCCTTTTTAAAATCTTGCACACTGCTATGATAAACTATTGCAAAATAAAACAAAGCAATAAAAAAAATTCAAACGGTTAAGCTAAAAAAACTATAAAAAAATAAAATCAAAAAGCTAAAAAATTATTTAAATAATTTTAGATAATTATATATTTAGATAATTTTTATACAAAAATATAAGGTGACGTATTTTGAATAATTTACGGCCCTGTACATTTAGTTTAGTATTTAGTATATTGGATGTACATCAAAATGTAGTCCAATATTTTGAACATTCAAGCAGACAATAAGCCAAAAAACATTAATCTACAAAAACTTTTTTGCATTCTACGCGAGGCAGACGCCTTTTCACTCTATCAACTAAAAGACATGAATCGAAACAATTAGTCGCAAACTAGTACTTGTATTTACATGTACATGCATGCAAGGTGGGAGTGCTGCCGTTGCATCTGCTGCATACGCTGCTGCACGCAATCGAAAAGGCTTGACTGCTTGGTGCTTCATCCACTGCCTACCAAGCTGACACGAGCGCTTGTGAATTTTGATCCTGATCCCAGCAGCAGCAGTAAGCCATACATGTACACAACAGTTTTCCGCACTGCTGCATCCATATCACCCGTAGGTTTTCAGCGCTTTGAAAGCATCGTGATTAAGGGAATATACGATAAAGAAAATCCATGGAAAATTCATGGAAAATCCAGGAAAAAGCCTTTGAATTTTCCAGATCTCACTGCAGCCATATTGTCAAACATGCAGCGAAACTATCTTAATTGAACTTTGGTACTACATGTAACATGCAGCATGTACATTGTAGCTGCGAATTTTTCCGCTGTTAAAGTTGATGTTAGGATCGATAACGTCATCATTTAAAAAATACTTACTTAGAACAGCGGCGATATGTCCTCACATGTACAGCAACATGTACTATGTGTTACATGGTTGTGCCACAGTTTTTTGGCTTTTGAAACTGATGAGACATATCAGTTTCAAAACATCAATATCAATCAACATCAATATATGAAATTGACTTCGCAAGATTGGCGTTGAAAATACTCGTACATGCACATACTGTATAGAAACCTCTAAGTGCATGCAGCTCGTACAATGTATGTACAGAGTGGTGTATAGGGCCATGAATTCTTATTACTGAGGAATCTTGAGGAGCGATACTTTAATTGGGTCAGTGCCAGCACCAGGGGCGGCTTCAGCACCAGCACCACCAGGGGCGCCAGCACCAGGGGCGCCAGAACCCAGAGAAGGCATCTATAATGGAACACTACATATATAGTTTACTCAATTTTGGATTAGGAATCGAAGTAGCGCTGACCATCAATACCCGTAAATACTAGCATGAATCAGCCCTTTCAACCGAAGCCAAATAAGGCAGTTGCTATTTTTATACATTCCAAGTCAGAAGCAAAAACAACTTACTATATACTCATTGACCTCTCAGCCTGTAAAATTATTATACAATACACAATAATTTCTTGCATCGGGGACGCCTTGCGGTTTGCGCGGGTCAAAATAAAGCCTCGATGCTCGATTGCCGCCTCGAGGGGTCGCGACCTCGATCGAGTGAGTCCGCCCACTCAGCTACTTGTATAGCAAATCTGCGTAGCCCGCAGCACAGCTGACTGGCTGATGGTCAGCTGGGCATTTTGTGTACGTCCGATGCCTATAGGCCTCTGACTGTGCGGTGCGCCCCGGCGATTGCATTAGACCCACTGCTCACCGGATATTGCTTGTTATTGCAATAAATAGCGATTAACCACTGATTGATGTTTTGTTAGCACCGCTACAGTTCACCGCCCTATCTATCTATCTATCTATCTATCTATCTATCTATCTATCTATCTATCTATCTATCTATCTATCTATCTATCTATCTATCTATCTATCTATCTATCTATCTATCTATCTATCTATCTATCTATCTATCTATCTATCTATCTATCTATCTATCTATCTATCTATCTATCTATCTATCTATCTATCTATCTATCTATCTATCTATCTATCTATCTATCTATCTATCTATCTATCTATCTATCTATCTATCTATCTATCTATCTATCTATCTATCTATCTATCTACCTATCCATCACCCATTTCTCTCTCCTCTATCACCTGTCTCTCCTCTTCCCTCTCTTACTCTGTCCCCTGTTTTACCTGTCTCTCCCCTCTCTTACCTGTCTATCCCCTCTTTACCTGTCTCTCCCCTCTCTTACCTGTGTCTCCCCTCTCTTGCTACCTGTCTTTACCCTTCCCTAATTCCTACCTATAACGTATGACATTTCTCTTCTGTTTACACAAGCATAAAAAATACCAGCATTGACGCCAAAAACAAACTAGCCAGTCTGTTTATCTAAAATTTGTCAATTAACTAATAGCTACCCGATCCGCCTCAGATCGATCCCCACCGCCTCGCCCTCCAGCCCCCTTGCTATCCATAAACACATGCAGCCCGCATGCAAGCCGACATTATCCAGCAGGGCTGTTTGCTTGAAAATTTTGTCTTATACTCACCAATAGTCTTTGGTTCTCTTCAACTCAAGTGAGTGTGGGCCCAGTCCTGCCAGCAGAAAAATCTTTAACCCTTATTTTGGACATCCTTTGGAATCGGCTCCGATGAAGAGTGGGAGGCTGTATGGGGTAGGAGGTTGTCCATGATGTTGATATTTTTTAAATGTTGACTTGTACTTAAACTTGCCTGTCTGTAAGTCTTCCTATCCTTCTATCGAATCTCATATACATCTATATCGTCTCCTGTGCATCTATCTGATCCCTGTGCATCTATCTGATCTCCTGTGCATCTATCTGATCCCCTGTGCATCTATCTGATCCCCTGTGCATCTATCTGATCCCCTGTGCATCTATCTGATCCCCTGTGCATCTATCTGATCCCCTGTGCATCTATCTGATCCCCTGTGCATCTATCTGATCCCCTGTGCATCTATCTGATCCCCTGTGCATCTATCTGATCCCCTGTGCATCTATCTGATCCCCTGTGCATCTATCTGATCCCCTGTGCATCTATCTGATCCCCTGTGCATCTATCTGATCCCCTGTGCATCTATCTGATCCCCTGTGCATCTATCTGATCCCCTGTGCATCTATCTGATCCCCTGTGCATCTGAAATAGTTCGCACCAATCTAACATTTTTCTTTCTTTACCTTATTAACTATCCAAAAGAATTCATGCTTCACAATTTCTGATCCAATAGAAGACATGAGACAACGCAAGCCCCAGCTTGCTGCCAGCCAATCAGGTTGCACCTCCGAATCAAGAGGGAAAATTCCACATAGCGAATGGTTAAATAAGGATGAGCAGGGGGCCAATGCAAATCACTGACTAGTTCAATGCGGCAGGACCTACAGCCTTAGATAGAATTATTAGTTTTTAACATGCACACTCAACTGAGAACTGCTCTGCTTGCGATTCTAGTAGCTGGCATTGGCCCAATAGTCTTTGTTGGCGGCTTTCACGTCGGACTGGGTAAGTCTTTGTACCAACCAACCAACCAACCAACCAACCAACCAACCAACCAACCAACCAACCAACCAACCAACCAACCAACCAACCAACCAACCAACCAACCAACCAACCAACCAACCGCGCAGTGGACGAGGACCCCAACCCAGCACTCGAGTGGCTCAGCATTGACCCCAGAGCCCGCAACCTGCAGCAGTCGGAGAACCAGCCGCAGCAGCAGGGCCCTGCCATCAACAAGCGATTTTTGTTTCACTCTAACGGTGACTGCTACGTGCTTCGTGTCCAATGCTTCACCAACAGGGACTGCGCCAGGCGGCACAACAGCCTGAGCTATCGATGCGTCATGCGTCGGTGCGCAGTGATCTGCCATCACGTGAACAATGGTCTCTAATAACTTGACAGCTGGTTGAACCGAGACGAGAAGCAACACAGCCGAGCGCTTGACAAAAAAGTCTGATGCTCGTTTTTAGAAAGACACGATTTTAACAAAGCAAATTTCGGGAGCATCCGCTAGCTACAGATCGGATTTATTAGATTTTTTTCAGCCCGTATGTCATAACCCGTCAAAATTTGAATGATATTATGCTTCAATTTATTTTGAAATTTATCTTTATATTATTACACCAGAAGACAAAATGCAATAAAGTGTATTTTTTGTGGAGACTCCATGGGTCGGAAGGTTTCTGCCAAGCTATAAATAAGCAATAAAGATATTTCTGACCATCCAAAACAATAAATTATGACCTATTCAATCTTATTGATGCAAGACTTTGTGCTTGTTCAACCAGAATTTTAATAAACCAAATTGACTTCTATTGGACTTCTAGAAATGTTGAAAATCAACATTTTCCGGAGCAAAGTGGCGCTCGTGTTTCAAATTATATTTTTGCTGCAAAACAATTTAATTTTTTAGATGGCCTGATTTTAATATAAAAATAAAATATTACCTGATTTCACCGCATCAGTGTTGAGGAGGTGCAATTGCTGATCTGTTGTGAAAGCGTCATAGGGGTGCCAGGGAATGCATTTGGGAGTTTGGGATGCGCTATAGAGGTGCTATAGAGGTGCTGTAAAGGTTCTCTAGGGGTGCTGTAAAGGTTCTCTAGGGTGCTGTAAAGGTTCTCTAGGAGTGCTGCAGAGAGGTGCTGTAGAGGTGCTGTAAATGTTTGTAGAGGAAGGTTTGTAGAGGTGCTGTAAAGGTGCTGTAGAGGTGCTGTAAAGGTGCTGTAGAGGTGCTGTAGAGGTTTTGTAAGGGTGCTGTAAAGGTTCTGTGTGGAGGTGCTGTAATGGTGCTGTAGAGGTTCTGTAGGGGCGTGTAGAGGTGCTGTAGAGGTGCTATAAAGGTGCTGTAGAGGTGCTGTAGAGGTGCTGTAGAGGTGCTGTAAAGGTGCTGTAGAGGTGCTGTAGAGGTGCTGTAAAGGTTCTGTAGGGGCGTGTAGAGGTGCTGTAGAGGTGCTGTAGAGGTGCTGTAAAGGTGCTGTAGAGGTGCTGTAAAGGTGCTGTAAAGGTGCTTTAGAGGTGCTGTAAAGGTGCTTTAGAGGTTCTCTAAGGGTGCTGTAAAGGTTTTGTAGAGATGCTGTAAAGGTTCTGTGTGGAGGTGCTGTAAAGGTGCTGTAAAAGTGCTGTAAAGGTTCTGTAGGGGCGTGTAGAGGTGCTGTAGAGGTGCTGTAGTGATGCTGTAGAGATGCTGTGAGGCGTTAGTAACTCCCAAGCAGTCAACCTAAAAAGTTGTTTCTATATTTTATTTTCAGCTTCAATAAGCACTGACAACGCTACATGTACAAGTCAAAGACGTCAATCTGCGCTGTGCTTCGATTCAAAATTAACAGGGCTGAGATGATCGATTTACTGTTGAAGTTTTCAGCGCTTTGTGTATCAAAGCAGAAGCTAGGTAGGTGTTCGTATCTTCTTTTGCAGATCTGCTTCAGATACAAAAACTCTACCCCTGTGAGAATTTTCGATACACCATGCCGCTTTGACTGAGCGTGTGGGCAGCACCAATTGACTGCAGGTTTAGTCAACAGAAATGAGTTCCTAGAAAGATAAAGGAAAACGCGAGTGCAAAAAGTAAGCGGCGAGTGCATGTGGGTGAGAGTAGAGACAGAGACAGATCAGGGGCAGAATGAGACAAATCAAGGGTAGAGTGAGACAGATCAGGGGTAGAGTGAGACAGATCAAGGGTAGAGTGAGACAGATCAGGGGTAGAGTGAGACAGATCAAGGGTAGAGTGAGACAGATCATGGGCAGAGTGAGACAGATCAAGGGTAGAGTGAGACAGATCAGGGGTAGAGTGAGACAGATCAAGGGTAGAGTGAGACAGATCAGGGGTAGAGTGAGACAGATCAAGGGTAGAGTGAGACAGATCAAGGGTAGAGTGAGACAGATCAGGGGTAGAGTGAGACAGATCAGGGGCAGAATGAGACAGATCAAGGGTAGAGTGAGACAGATCAGGGGCAGAATGAGACAGATCAGGGTTATAGAGTGAGACAGATCAACGGTAGAGTGAGACAGATCAAGGGTAGAGTGAGACAGATCAAGGGTAGAGTGAGACAGATCAAGGGTAGAGTGAGACAGATCATGGGCAGAGTGAGACAGATCAGGGGTAGAGTGAGACAGATCAGGGGTAGAGTGAGACAGATCAGGGGTAGAGTGAGACAGATCAGGGGTAGAGTGAGGCAGATCAGGGGTAGAGTGAGACAGATCAAGGGTAGAGTGAGACAGATCAGGGGTAGAGTGAGACAGATCAGGGGTATAGAGTGAGACAGATCAGGGGTATAGAGTGAGAAAGATCAGGGGTAGAGTGAGACAGATCAGGGGTATAGAGTGAGACAGATCAACGGTAGAGTGAGACAGATCAGGGGTAGAGTGAGACAGATCAGGGGTAGAGTGAGACAGATCAGGGGTAGAGTGAGACAGATCAACGGTAGAGTGGGACAGATTAGGGGTTGAGTGAGACAGATCAGGGGTAGAGTGAGACAGATCAGGGGTAGAGTGAGACAGATCAGGGGTAGAGTGAGACAGATCAGGGGTAGGACGTCAGTTAACTTATATACGTGTATGTAGCGCAGATTCTGTGTATATATATAAATCGCAAATCCCTGGGATCCAACGAAGCATTTCTTATTCTTCATTATTGGATTTTTTACCTACCCAAAGTTTGCACAGCTGCAGAACTTACTATGTAACTGTAGAGTGTTGTGTTTACTCTAGGAGTTTTGTTAGTGGATTTTTTTGTTTGATAAATCAGAAACACATTTGTAGCGTGTCTGAAAAATAAATGAGGCTTGAAAGCGGCGGTTCAATTATTTATTATCGATAGTCGAGATTACCGGAAAAACACTTGCTTATTAGCTGGGTTTGCCTGGTGTATATTTATAGCAAAATTAACGGTGTTCTGGAAATTTCCTTAGAATTATAACAAAGATACAACGTTATAATGTAAACTGTAGCTAATACGGATAAATGCGTTGAATAAGAATATGGCTAATAATTAAACTATAAGATATGTAAAGGTTCCGCGTAGAAATATTTTGTTATGGAAATTCGAAGAAAAATGCAGAAATTTCTTTTACTTAATTTGGAAATTTTACTCGTATAGAATGCGCGAAGGGGAAAGGAAACTTCTAGAAACTAGGTACATTGGAATAACATCGCTACAACAGTTCCCCCGCCGGAGACGGAGTCACCTGGAGAAGTACAGGAAAAAGTGATATACATTAGATGATGAATTGGGGGGGCGTGGACATGTACGTTTGTACATGCAGATTTCAAACTGTTACAGCATAGGGGCGATGATGTACATATTCAATAATAAGTGAAACGTTATTTCTGGTGAAGTCAAGCTGCTTGATTAATTAGTCATTTCGCAAATCAGACCTTACTGCGATGCCCCCGGTTGGCCGAATAGCAATGTACATAGACGGAATGTGCCAGGATGCAGACAGACGACACCCGGAACAAGATCGGTGCACCGTGAGTCGAGGCGGGCTGTCGCTCTGCTTCGGTAGGCATCTCGTAGCAGGTGAACACGCAACGCGCTTCTGGTAGGAGAACTTGGGATGCTTGTGGCACGCTCAGCCACGCTCCAGGACGACGGATCGTCAGGCAGGACGACCTTTCGAATTGCAGGCAGACTCCCGAGACTAATATGAGGACGACGGCGGGCAGTCGCTGAATATTGCTGGGCATGGCTGATGGAGCGCACAAGGCGAACCGATTGACAGGCTGGGTTGCCCCTCGGGATGTCGATCACCTCGTGGAAGGTGTCATAGAAAGACGATCGCCGAAGGTTTCAGCCGCGCGTTCCTTGGTCAATAGCAGCTTGGTTGACTGATGATATTTCGGCTTATTTTGGCGTAGAATTTGGTGGGGCTCACGGAAGACTCTATCGAACGGCCTGGTAATAACCCGTGTAGGCATTTTCTGGCGGTCGTCGATTGAGATCCGTGCCAACTTCGGTACAGCGTTTGCAGAATTAGGTTTCGTATATGATGACTTCGGCAGAGACAGTAGTTGGACGACGGCCGCGTGCAGACGACGATGATGAAGCATGGCGTTGATGGCGATGTCGATGATGGCGTTATGCTACTTACAGGCAGTATTTACAGCGGTATTTACACACACGTACGCGCTTCATCCATGCTTCGCCAGCGTAGCCCCTTACTGGGGACTCAGATGAATGTTGGACGCCTCGCCGGACCAGTTGTAGCGTGCCTGAAAAATAAATGAGGCTTGAAAGCGGCGGTTCAATTATTTATTATCGATAGTCGAGATTACCGGAAAAACACTTGCTTATTAGCTGGGTTTGCCTGGTGTATATTTATAGCAAAATTAACGGTGTTCTGGAAATTTCTTTAGAATTATAACAAAGATACAACGTTATAATGTAAACTGTAGCTAACACGGATAAATGCGTTGAATAAGAATATGGCTAATAATTAAACTATAAGATATGTAAAGGTTCCGCGTAGAAATATTTTGTTATGGAAATTCGAAGAAAAATGCAGAAATTTCTTTTACTTAATTTGGAAATTTTACTCGTATAGAATGCGCGAAGGGGAAAGGAAACTTCTAGAAACTAGGTACATTGGAATAACATCGCTACACATTATTATGTACCAGCTTTGTATGTTGCATTGCTTTCTATTACAAGTAGCAATGTAAGATTATAGTGAACGAATTAATGGAAATGGTAATTTTGTACCGTTAATCAAAGTTAACCTGCCTGCCCCCGGGAACTATTGATGCCTCGGAAGTTTACCAATGTGAGCTAATCAAAATCTTCAGTAGCTGGACTGAGATAATTGTTGATGATGTGTTGTGTCGTGACAAAGAGGCCCTATAGAAAGGGCCGTTTTACAAAATAACAAGTTTAGTTTTTTATTACATTTTTTCTTACTACTCTACTATAAGTAGGATTTTACGTAAATAAAATGTTACGCGAATAAATAATATTTATGGAAATTATGAATCGTGTAATACGCTCGTAATTCTGCTCTGATGCAAATATAAGCGCGGGCTTGTCGAACTTTTCTAATTTTTACTTGCCCAATTAATTGCGGCTTTCTGTGTTATAGTCTTATTGGAAGACGTCACAATATACTTGTTTGGGGACGAAACCATAAAAAGCTTCTCAAGCTGTGTGCTCAATGAGACACGTCAGTCGAATCTAAAAAGCTTAATCGCAAGAATCCGAAAGTTGGTGTTTCTTCAGTAAACTATGTCGGTCACGTGGTTTCATCTGACGGTGTTCGTTCAGTCCAGATCTGGAGCTTCCGGTTCCAGGCGATAAGCAAGCAGCTAGTGGTTGCGGCTGCTTGGAATGGCAACCTACCTAGGATGGGAAAGATTCATTCCGAATGCGTCGGACATCACTACTGACCCTCTTCGTGCACTGCTCATAGGTGTTTTCGACTGTCAAGAGAAGCAGCAATTGAGTAGGACTCTGCTAGCTGGCTGCTGTTATATTGCCTGCAAGAAATTTCCTGACTACTTTTGGCCTTCCAGTGTAGTACGAGTGACTACAGACCACAAGACCCTTGGAGGTTATTTTTAAGCGTGACTTGCTGCATGTTCCGCCACGCGTTGCTCTGATCGAATACTGAACAGCTCAAAAGATACAATTCGAGTGTAATTCTGGCAGCGGAATCTAAGATGCTAATTGCCGTTACGCTTTTCAAGAGCTTACCTTTCGGAGGCCGAGGCTGCTCTCCTGGACGACGAAATCGAGGTGGAGGTGCATCAGATGAGCAATTGAGCCTCCCGATTTCTGCCATTCGCTTGCAGGAAATCCGGCCGAGACGAGACCCGCAAATATTCGGACTTGAATGTTGTAGCCAGCGCTGTTCGCGCGGTTTGTTCAGGTTGGTTATCTGTCCGTCCATTGGAGATTCAAAGAGGACTTGACTTACAATATATATGATGGCGTACCGACGAAGTTGGATCGAGTTATTGTTCCAGCCTCCTTGCGGCAGAAGATTCTGCATCCAACTTTTACACAAGGTCATTTGCATGCTTGGTGTGGGCAAGACGGAGGCCTGAGCTCGATCGTCAAATTCTATACTGGCTGCAGCTATGGTATATCAACGGACATTAAGAACTTCACGAAGCACTGCAGCACGCATCAGACGTTTCAGCCGGCCAACCCGAAGGAGCCAGATTCTGAATACACCATGGAACAAGGTTGGTTGTCATCTGCTGGACTTCAATGGGAACGTGGGTCAATGGCGTTTGGAGCTGATCGGTGTCGATAATTGCTCGCATTAATCAGTAGTCGATGTTCGCCAGGTTCGGGATCATCCAAGAAGTGGTCAGTGCTAATGGTCCCCCATTCTCTCGTTTAAGTTTCACAGTTTGGTTTCGTGGACGACACCCGGATACGCGCAATCCAAACGGGATCGATGGCTGAGAAGGCAGTCAAAGAAAGTAGCGAAGAACATCATGAGGAAGCCGATCAGCCAGAAATTGCGCTGATGGAATATCGATCGCTTCACCAATTAAAAGAGATCGAGATGCCGTAATTGTATTTTATTGTATGCTCCCCCCGCACCCCCAATCATCCCCAAACCACAATCATGTACATGTACATGTACGTTGTATGTTGCTCAGCGATCAGCATGTTGCTCAGCATGTTGCTCAGCGATCAAATTGCTCAGCGCCCCTCGCACGGATGCATACTTTCTATTTCTATATATACTTGATACTTTGACAAATACAAGCATTCTCTCGGTCGCAAGTTCATGGTGAGTGTGACGATGTCACTTTCTTTTATGCTTCTAAACTCTTATTCTGCGTCGTACATGTGCAGCATTTTTATCTCTTTTTACATCATTACACCTAAATTTACTTTCTTATTTAGCGTTAACGTATTTTTTGTTATACTATACCGTATAGTTCATAGAAATATCTTGCAGTATATTGTGGCAGTCGGGTTGCCACTTCGATTTTGCAATTCCTTTAATATTTTTTTCGCGTTCAATTTACTAAGTTCCTGAGAATTAATTACGTGCCCCAACTCCCGGAAATGTTGCGTATTTTTCTTTTCAATAGTTGTTTATTTCGTCACTTTCCCGATGTTGTCCTTTGTCCCAATTTTTGTTCCTCCAATATATGTCCCACCTATTGAATCAATGTTTCCCCACTCCTGTTTTGTTATTTTTCCTCGTTAATTTCTGCGTAAACTGCTATTGCTCAACCTTGTGCCCACTCCTTTGCCAAACCAGCTGCCCAGCTGCCCGTCCAAGTTTCGCCCCTGTTGTTGGAATTTATGTTAACTAAAATTTATATTGCATGCTTCAAGCGCTGCTAATCAGTTTTTGAAGAGAGAGGAAAAGAGAGAGAGAGGAATTGGTGTTGTTGTTCTCCTCGTCTGCTTCTTCCTATTTTCCGGCTCTGCTCGTCGAATCATTTTGGTCGCACCGTAATATTTATTACCTGCCTGCTAATTATTTATTTTCCAACACTCAGTTAATAATAATTAATATTCAGCAATAGTACTTTTTCATTAACTAATAAGAAGCCTATATAGCTTATCTTAAGTTATTTGCCCGTGGGGCGTAAAACAACCAAAGTTCTCATCTCAACGAAAGCTCTGAGACTTCATTCGTTCCGTAATACGAAATTACGGTGGTGGCAGCAACTACCCTACTGAAAGTAATAAGCTCTCAGTACGACGCCAGAACCTTCGGTGTCTACCATTTGAACGACCGTGCCGCTAACGACCGCTCCGCTACGATTACGACTACCCTCCCCTGGACTTGAGAACCCGGCTGCCGGAGTATAACAGGAGAAAGATTTTGTTGCGATTCGTCTGCACGATTTTCCGGATTTATTCGTGCGAACGCGACGCCGATCGGTTTTTCTAAGAAACCCAACTTCAAAACCCGACGGCCCACTTATCTTATTTTCTTTTTCTTTCTCCACCCCACCTCAATATAAAACATATTACATTGATATTACATATCAAATCTTTTTCTTGCTCGATCGCTCATGCTCATGCCTTCCTCCAGCTCCATGCTGTACCGTCTTATTACAATACTACTAGTACTACGCTACGCTTGCTGCTATCTATAGTATCAGACATACGAGGTTGTTAATCAATTGTGAATTGATTAAAATAAACTCTCGACATCCGACGCAACATCGATATCGTCCATTACTAATCGATCTAAATTCGTCACAGTGACAATCTCTTCTTACCAGATGTTTTAATTATTATATAGAGAGTTATCATATTTCTCTGACATATTTTGAGAAACAAAATTACACCTAAAGGATCATCTAATCATGATAAATCTTGACATGTCTCGTAATATATTATTAAAATGTAACAATCTATTTAACTTTTCTTTAGGTTTTATTTTTAGAAAGTCATTTTTCTGCCGGCAGATGAAAAGGCAGCAGATGCCACTCACTCAACTAAAGCAGCATGGATGTGATGTGTATTGTATAGTTGTTAATTGTATAGATAGGCCTAGGCCTAAACAATTGTGTATTGTGTTTTGTATAATTGTTAGGGCCTTTTTATTATAAAATATTTACTTTATTAGGGGCCTATTATTAGCTTAGGAAATTATTTTTGTGATTGCTTAGCCATAGCCCATAGGCATAGAGCATAGGCCTATTCAGTTTAAATTTAAGACCTCAAAATTGTTGGGTGGAGGGTGTAGTAGAGATCATTGTCATTGTGACATTGTGTAGGCCTAGTATAGTATAGGCTTAGCCAGCCTTAGCTTAGGGTAGGATAAGGCCTACTGGCCTAGGCCTATATTTGGGCCTATTCACCCAGATACAATGCTAATTGCCAATGATAGGCCTAGCCTAGATTAGTAACATTTTAAGCCTAAGACTGTTTTACTATTTATAATTTCATCTTACAATCTTTTTCTATGCATAAATTTCATAGGAAAAGGAAATATCATAAATGTTTAACTGCTGGGCAGTGCTGGCCAACCTGACTGATCCAGTAACTAGGTTTATAAATTGTGGTAGAGTATGTAGACTAGGGATGAGTCACAAAAATGCCTAACTAAAAGAATATAAAAGTAGTTTTAATTAAACAACAGAACAAGGCATTTATCTTTTATAAGATAGTCATAGTTACTCTTGCCCCTATGAAAAAGTTGTAAAACTGTGGACCTGCGCGTGTGCTGCCCTTCAGTCTCCCGCCATTTACCCAGTTGCATATGCACATAAATAACTTAACTTTTCTTAGTCCTGCACAAGAGTGTCAAAGTCACTTATTCAAATAGGGCTATATAGGTGTGGCCCTTTGAAGTACCCTTGCATGGTGTTTGCAGGTTTTGGTGATTCTAGGCTATTCCAGTGTGCGGACCATGTACCCGTGTACGCCGGAAAAAAATTCGGGCGTCAAGGACTTTGTACGCCAGTGTACGCCAAAAACAAAAAGTTGCACTAAAATGTACACCAAAAATTCCTAAAAAAAGGGTCATTTGGTTTTCACGAGTAGAGTTTTCTAGGAAAGGCTTTCGTATGAAAAGTGTCTTTAAAATATTACGAATATTGTCAGTTTAAACAAACTTAAACAACACCTACAAAAATATCATGCAAAGTTAATACTTTCAGCAAAATTTTACACTAATTTTATTTTTTTTAACTTAAAATAAGCAAAAAGTTTATCACTGACGATATATATTTTCCTTTACTTTACGTAAAAACATTAATTTACATTACAATTTTCATGCACGGCGTGAATTGATTCACCAAAATTTGTACGCCAAAAAAGTATGCGTGGCTGTGTTACTTGTGTACACCAATAGTGTACGCCAACAAAGTGCGCCAGGGGTTGTGTACGCCGATTGTGTACGCCAAGGACTGAGGGTGGCCGTTTTGTACGCCGGAAAAGTTCCGGCGTACATGCATACCATCCGCAACCTGGAGGCTATTCCAATAGTGGCAAGATACAATAATTATACAACTTTTATTTTTTCTTATAAAAGAGTATTATAAATGGAATGTTAATCTTTAGACCACAGATATTGTTATTCTATTCTTGTCCTTTTATTAGTGTTCTGGCAGCTAGCTACCATAGGCATATCCGCAGCTGCTATAGGCACCTATTTTACTGTATTTGCTGTAGGATCCTGTAGCCATAGCTATGGCTATGGCAGAACACTACCTTTATAAATAAATTAATCAATGACTTTTTTGTGCAAGTTTTTTCTACATCTGACAACAAAACTTACTATAGTTTTAATAATAAAAACCTTTTTGTGATTTCAACAATAAATGACCTTCTTATGAAGTTAAAATTGCCTCTTACATGCTAAAAGTTTGTGTCATAAGTGGAATACAAACTTTTTCAAATAGTTCATACTTATTTCCAGTTTTCTTATTGTATAAGATGTTTTATAAAAAGTCTGCATAGCTGCATAAGTTTGTTAACAATGTAGAAACAAGTGTGCAAGTTTCTTTTAGTGTGCATAGAATGAATCTACGATTTTGTACAAAAATGTTATCCTAGTATATTGGCTAAATATTAGGTATAATAAGCCTTTAAATAGGATTAATGAGCTTTTATAATCAAAAGCACTCTGAACCTTACCATATAGGCCTAATAGAATCTAATATATATTATAACATTATGTTTAGCTCTATATCCCTTTTGAATCATTCTATCCACTTATTAATCATGTCTTATAATAAATACAAGGCTAAAGCCAATTATGGCAGTTTTTAATCAAGTATTAAGCTTATACAAGATAAAAAATGTTTATAACTATCTTAATTGCTTGAGTCCTCAACTTCTCTAGGAACTTTCAAGCTTATCTCTCAAAGGCTTAAAATTGGCAGTATTCATTCATATCTAAAAAAAATTAATTGTATCTTTTCTACCTATCAAATCATTGCCTTAATGGCTTTAAGTCTTTATTGCAAGGGTGTTTCTATTTTTAAATAATTCCATTGTTGCTACCAATTTGTTATAGGTTTTGACATAGGGCTGATTCCTATATAATAAAAGATCCTACTGCTGCCACCAAGTTGATGCAGAGGTACTTCTTTCCTTTGAAACAATCTTTTCACTGTCACCAAAAGCTGTCTCAGGGCTTTCTCTCTTCTTTATTCTGGGATAATCTTATTTGCTGCCACCAAAAGCTGTGCTGGGGGGTAATTCATTTGTTCAACTATTGACAATTATTAATGTACTTTTACTAGTAGCGCATGAATGTACTTAATGCTTATGTCTACTGGTAGATTATCTACTTCTCTATCTACTTTTGTATAAGTAGCAGATATCTATCTATTGGTAGCATTTGTACATGTATTGTACTTCTGGCCTAATTGGTCTAATGGCACTGTCTATTTTACTTTCACTATTGACTCCTTATAGGGATTTCTCTCTCAGTCTTGGGCATTCCCGGGATCATAGCTTCAAAGCAATTTTACTGCCCTGAGGCAATTCTGCCACTCTATAGTGATTACTACTCTAAGGCGATTCTACCACTCTATAGTGATTACTCCCCAAGGAGATTCTGCCACTATAGTGATAACTCCCTGAGGCAATTCTGCCACTCTTTAGTGATTACTACCCTGAGGCGATTCTTGCTTTCAGCGGATTTCTGATATTCCCAATATGGGGCTTTAAATTTGAAACTTTAAGAAATGAATGAGTCTTTTAAATACTGCAAATAGCAATTTTAATATAGAACAATTATATTAGTTTGCTAAGCAAATTTGCTAGCTCGCAGATAGTTGCTTTCTTGACCTGCTCTAGGCTTCTTTTTATACAAAAATTCTTTACTGTTTATAACAAAGATTGATTGCAAATTTTTTTTTGTAATTCACAACATTTAAACAAAGAAAAATGTTTTTAGCATGGATTTAAAATAAGGCTTTCTAAGAAACATAAAAAGAAACACGTAACATATATTCAGTATTATCAATGCACTATCTCAGGTTTCTATTTCTAAATCACCCTGATCCTAATGATGCCACCAAGTTGTAACAGGCTGACTCTTTTCACAAAGTATATCTCACCATGGTGACTAAGTTGTTAGAGGGTATTTGTCTAATCTTAGCAATGCCACCAAGTTGTTATAGCTGTTGTACTCCTATCTAATCAAATCCTACTAAATTGCTAAAAAATCATTGCAAAAAAGGAGGCTTATTTTAGTATTTATCCTACTACTAACCCCAAGTTGATGCAGTTCTAATTCCTCTATTCTAAAATCTCACCATAGATACTAAGTTGTCCTAAGGTCCCTTTTTTCTTATTTTATATTAGTTACTCTAGACTTTCCCATAAACATAGATTGTCTTAGTAGCACACAATGTCCAAGAGGCTAGACATTGTTTAGCTAATTGGTATTGTTGTGATGGGGCTCAAGGCTCGGTCCTTTCGTGCCCCTTTCCCAGACCCAAGTTCGTGCACTGACCCTGGCTATGGTCCTCATATGCCTACAACCCGGTGTCCATTCGGACTAGGCTGCTTGAGCGTACAATGCTTGAGCGTAGAATAAGGCCTGAATATTATAGGTCTATGTATGATTCTAAATGTAAGTCTAAGTATAAATCTAAGGAGAATTTTTAGTATTTACTTTTGATAATATTTTTAGAATGTACCAAGCAGTCTACTATTTCTTGTGTTTTTTAGAATAATTCTTGTATCATTTAGCAATTACCTAAGCATTCAATTGTTTAGTCTTTAGGCATTCCCAAGATTATGAGTTCTAATTTTCTATTAGCTAATCTTAACTATAGATACAAAAGGCCATAGCCTAGTAGTCTAGCATAGTTCTCTTATAAGTTAGTAGCCCAGGCTTAATTTCAAGTTCAGTCATACATTTTGTTGACTGTGCATATATACATGTGCAACACCTAGCCAAATAGGATAGCCTAAGTAGGCATATTGCAAGACTGATTAACCAAGTACCAAAAATTTAAAAAGTGGTTTATAGGGTGAACTATTGAAAACTAAATGAATAAAACAAGAGAAAGATATAAGAAACGAAAAAACATTTTTTTAAAAAAAACAAGCAACTCAAAAAGAAAGGGCAATGAAATATTTAAATTTTATATAGAGGTTTAAGGTTCTCATAAGGTTTTCTGGAAACAATGTAATTTTTCTTGAAACCTTTATTGCACTGTCTAGGTAAAATTTAAGGTGTTGCACATGTATATATGTATAGGAATGCCTACATATCTATGCAATTGTGTCTGCTCAAGAAAGTTAGCAGATTGGGCAATAGTGTCACTTGCCAAGTTGTGTGACAGTGTTAATTTAAGTGCAAGTGCCAAGGTGCATTCAATCCTCTCATACATGCGCAACAGTCGGCCGAGTCGGCCGATCCGGCCGACCGATTTGGCGGCCAACCAAGGAAGTCGCAAAAATGCCGACCCGAAAAAACAGAGTAGTAGTACTAAGTAGCTGACGAGGCTTTATAATACAGTCATAGTTACTCCTGCCGTTTACCCAAAGTTGCGTTAATTTTGCTTTCGAGTTTTTTTACATGTAAGTCGCATTTTTGGCCAAAAACTACGTCGCATTTTTGTTAAAACTAAGTCGCACGGCCGACCGAATTTTGGAGGTTGCGCATGTATGAATCCTCTTGCCCCCAATAAGAAAATAAATAAGAACCATAAATATAATTTCACTTAGACACTTACAGCTTGGTTAAGGCTTTAGCTTGCTACTTACTGGAATTAGTAGTAGTAGATGCATATTTTCATTAGCAGGTATAATTTTGCTCTTTTGAAAAAATGGCTCCACATGTCTGATTGTATTTACTGTTATTCGTTTATTCCTATTGGAAATCTAAAATAGTGTATTTGTTGTGCGCTTTGCATTTATTTCAGTTCAAGTAATTACAAAAATGAAAGCATTAGGTTTAATAAATTACAGGAGTAGAACTGTAAGAATTGATTGAATAAGCACTTCTATTTAGTAGTCGGGAAGTAGTCAGTGACATTGTGTAATACAAGCTGTATTGTACAGCAGCTGCTGCAGGTTGTTGCAGGCCTACAATCCTACAATGTTTTTGGGCTGTAGTGACATCACGAAGGATAATAGGGATGAGCATACTGTGCTCTAAGTTATTATTGTAAAAAGTTTGTGCCTTCAAGGCAAACTCGTGCATTGATTATATTGAGTACAAAGTAGTTAATTTGAGTTTCTTTGAGTACAAAGTAGTAGCTTTATGGGCACCATCAAGATGATATCTAGGGAAATCAAGAAATTATAAATCAATATGACTGATTAACTAGAGAAGACATTATCAACCAAATTGCATTGGTATAATGTCGGCTTTATCTAATTTTAGTCAGCATATAGATAGCAGGTGTCACAGGAAAATGCTGCACAACACTTCAACTAGTTCCGCATTGTGATCTTGCGAACACCAAGCCTGAAAGTCGGCCGTTTCGACTACAAAGCCTTTTTTTGCTGGCTGATAAAAATAGCAAAGCTGGCCGCAAATGCGTAGTATGAACCAGTCGGCAAAGTTCACTTGTACCGATTGATCGCGCATGTGAAACACGTGATAGTAGCCGTTGGAGAAATTCCTCCAGTTCACTAGGTAGTTTGGCGTCCCGGTGCTTCGGCTTTGACTAACCCAGCTCAGCTGCTCCTGCAATTTGCTATTAGTTTTTACATTTTTAAAGGCCTCATCAATGTCTTTCACTAGCGGTTGGAAGAATCTCTCTGCCGACTCTGCTTGCGTTTCGTGGAAAAGTTGACGCTGCGCTTTTAAATTGACAAAGTAATAGCGCCCAGTTCGCGTTGATCTTAAGCAACCAGTCTGATCATTGTACAGCGCGCAGTTGAAACCATTGGAGAGCTGGTAGTACAGACCGCATACGTTTGAACAGTCTCGCCACCAAGTTATCCACTCGCTGCTAAATTCTGTCACTCGCTTCTGCCAGGCTAGCTCTCCGCGAAAGTAGTCAATTAACTGTGTAGTGCGCACTATTCTCAGATCTACCACTGTCAGACTTTTCGATAGCGGCAACGCAACATGCCGATTGAATAGCTTTTCAGTGGACTTTCGCAGGTCGGTTCTTGATTGCTTGGAGAACAGGTTCGAAAGGCTTTTTGATAAGTTTCGCATACTTTTAGAGCGACGAAGACCAATGCAACTGGCTGCTCTGTTGCTCTCCTTGCTCAATAGGGCCTTGTAAGTCGTGGCATACTGACAGAATGGGTGTCCAGCGATCTGTCCTAGACTAGGTCTTTCGTTGCTGTCCAACTGTAGAATTTGAGCTATAAGATCTTTTTGATTTTCGTCAGTATGATAGCGGCTTGAGAAAGTGTAGCTGCAGTTAACAATATTATTGTAGATTGCAGTTATAGTTTCTGTCTGAAATGGTGGCACACCGCCGAACATGGCATAGAGTATTACGCCGCATGACCAGATGTCGCTTTTGGTTGTGTGACCCTGTCTTAGTAGAACCTCTGGGCTAAGATAGTTGGGCGTGCCGCAGGCAATGTGGCGTTCCAAATAAGCCCTTGTAAATGTGCACGCCAGCCCAAAGTCTGTAATCTTAACAGTGTCATCTGCACCAACCAGAATGTTGCTCAGCTTCAGATCCCTATGAAAGACGCTGTTATCGTGAAGATATTGCAGGCCATCTATTAGCTGTTTAAAATAATAGGCAGCAAGTTCCAGCGGCAGGCTTTTAACGTTATGAACAATATCCGCCAGAGATCGATTGTTGCAGTACTCCAGCACAAAGTAAACATTTTCCTCAAATACAAAGTGGTCGATTAGCTCCACCACGTTGCGGTGCCTTAACTGACTGTGCAGCCCTATCTCGTACCATAGATGCGGCTCCTTTGATGCCTGTCGCACCTGTTGCATGCAGACTCGTTTAATGGCGACTGTTCTCTCAGATACTACTACATCGCTTTCTTCCGCTTCTTGGCCATCAGTTGCGTCGCCACCACGACGGCAGCAACTTGCATACCTTCGCTCGATGGCCTCGTAGCAGATGCCGAAGCCACCGCGACCGAGGCACTGACCAAGGTCGTAGGTTGTTGCACCATTGCGCAGCTTAACGCGTTGTTGCTGCGTCTGTGACCTGGCTGTTGTCATGACAACCAGCCACACATGAAGACAGTAGAAACCCTTCGATATGGTCTCACTTGGCTCTTGGCTGTTTAGGCGTTCATGTGTCTTGCTGCTGTGTTCGTAGTCTGCAACGATTATTATTTAATTGTCTGATATCTTTTCTGCTCTGGTTGCCTCTTGGTAATGTATTATATGCTTCAAGCCTGAGAGTCGCTGCGCGTATTGGATAGTCTGTTCTGCCCCGTCCTGTTTCTGTTAGACAAATGGCGTGACGGGCTGGACAGCATAGGGGTCAGGGCGGAGACAACTGATGCGCCTTGCTGCTTTTTTCTCTCTCATAAGTGTAATACTTAGGATACTCACTAAGTTGAGGTGGACTCTCGAGGTCACGCGCTGCGAGCCGCACCCCGTCTTTTATTTACTCTGAATCTTGCGCACACGTCCCACTGCGCACACTTGATTATAATAGGCTTTTGCGCATGCTTTTATATATCTTTTATATATAGCTTTTTGTGTATGTGTATAATGCTATTGCTAAGCCCAACAGTGGCTGCCCCTGTGCAATGGGTTGCCTACCGCTTTTCGTCGCTTGCTTGCATGCAAATTCTGGCCTAGTTGGGGAATGGCTGCAAGGCTTGGCTGTGCTTAGGCCGTAGGGGTTGGTTGGTTCAAACGTACAAGTCCCTCTCTCTCATCTCTCCACCCCAGACCGCCCACCCACATGGACCCACGATGTGCGTGTGCGCAGTCGCTGATCCCACCCTATGCAGCCTTCCTTCAACAGTTCTCTGTTTCCTTCTCCAGTGCTGCATGCTTGTGTGGGGAGTCCCCTCAGACTGGCTCGTTTTGCCATCTAATTTCCTTTAGTCCTATCCATCCGTTCTCGATATTTCCCGCCAAGTTTTTGGCGCCGCTTGCCGCAGCTTCCCCTTCTAACCTGTCTAGCCAAGTCTATTCGTAGGTATTTCTCTTTTTCTACCCCAGTGCTCTCCTTTTTCTCTCTTTCCGTGACCGTGGTCGGGCACGGATTCTCTTCCTATTTTAGTGGAAACGGCATTGGGAAGGCAGTAGCGGCGGCTTTTGGGCGGAGAAATCCAAAGCGCATGCCTTGGTCTCTCTCCCCCTTCTTCTCTCTTAACTTCCCGTCTGCTTGCTTTCTAGTTCTAGTGTTCTCAGCCTTTCTATGCCCTTGTTCTCTTCAGTAATGCGCAAGCAGTCCTGTCTTACTGGCCTATATAGCGGTTTAGCTCCCAACTCCAATGAAGCTCCTGAGTCCTGACTCTCCTCTTTTCCCGAGGGAGCGAAAGAGAAAGCGAGCAAAACGTCCTCTGCCGAGTATAAATAACTTGCATTTGTGTCGCATATATCCCGAGAGAAGGGCAGTTTAAGATTAACTGTCCCAGTCTGAGGCCAGCGGCTGAAGCGTTGATCATTTGCTGCTTGCTGGATTGCTTGCTCCCCGGACCCAGTGTACCCAGTGTGCAGCGCTTTCCCCCTAACTCTGCGACAGTTTGCTTTGACTGCTAACTTTGGGTCGAGCCTTAACTTCGTGCCAATCTGCGATTCGAGTTCCCGCGAGTTCCTCGCTGTCTTTAGAACTTCGAATCTTGGCCTTATCTTATATTGGGCGTGTAGGCATTTTTTGTTGCTTGCCTTTGTCAACAATTCGATGTTGGCCAGAGGCCGCGCGCAGCACTGCATGGCTCCACAGTGTATATGTTTTACTTTTAGGCTTGGAAAGGCGGAAGGAAATATGAATGGCTTTTTTGCTGCGTCGAAATCGGACGAATGCGACATTGCAAAAAATATATAGTAAATTGGATTAGGCGTGTCAACACTAGGACTAAGAGCAGATGAGTAATGCGATTTTTATTAGCATTGGCACAGTAAAATTTGGCGAAATCAGTTTAACGTTGCTTGTACTTGAGTAGTTTGTATTTGCTCAAGCTTTAGGCCTGCTAACTGCTATCTAAAGCATAAATTAAATTTATAAAATATATGCGCGGCTTAGCGTCTCTCTGCTTTACTGTATGAGTCCAACAGCTGTATAGCGTGTCTATCCCATCTCATTTTTTCTTTCCTATCGATCCGCACTGTAGCTTAAAGCTACTTTATTATCTCGAGCATCAGAGTTGGGACAAGAGTAGAGTGCGTGCTGTCTTATGTATTAGCGTTTAGGTACGCATGACCCGTAGCTAATGTACTTTTAGAATAATCCAAGTCAGACCACGAAACCAAAATTTCCACTTGGAAATTTCGTGTTGGAAAGCTTTAAGCGTTTGAACAGTGCAAAATGGTCCGACAGTCAGTCAATCAAGGCACAGTTGTGTTTATTTAAGTTACCGGGCAGTGCACCAGCCACTAAGCCGACTTGGCGCCATGTAACTTTAGCTAGTCTTTTTTTAGAATTAATACATCGCATGGAAAATGTGTATTGGTGTAGCCAATAACTGCTTACTCTGTGCCTTATGTACCGATTCTGATAAGTTAGGGTAATGCAATCCCTTCACTAATACGATAGATCGGCTTTTCTCTAGAGCTGTAATTACTAATTCAGGGTTAAATAATTTACCTACCCTGACTGCGCCTGACTTTGTGACATTGTAGAACTGCATGTATTTCTTTGGGCTAACAATTATATGGCTTCACCATTGCGGAATCTTCGCATCAAGTCTCCGTATAATTGGTTTAAGTAGTGAAATTTCAGCTGACTTCTGTTATTAATCAGGGTAATGCTTAGATTGAATTAAGCTAAATTGCTATTTGATGTAATGTATTTGCATGCCCTTCTAATATGGGGTAAAATAATTTGCATAATTGTTTGTGCAGAGTACAGTTTGCTTAGCAATTTTCTCTTCCGCAATTCTTACAAGAATTTTTGAACCGTTTAGTCATAATTTTTAACTTTTGTTTTCTAATTACTATGATTGCTCTTTGTATATTAAAAAAATTCCGCATGGGGTTGTAGCCTAGTGGTCAGAGCGTCGGACTCACGACTTGAAGGTCGGGGGTTCGTTCCCAATTCCACTGGAATAATTTGTGTCCTTAAGCAAGACACTTTACTCTACATAGACTACATTGCTTTGGTTTCACCCAGCTGTAAAATGGGTGCCAGCATTAGCTGCGGCTGAGCTGTCGGTTGCACATCTGCCCCAATTGCTCCAAGTGGGGCAGATGTAATCAATAATAATTATTATTATTATTGCATATTAGTAAGTATATAGGAAAGGAGGGTTGAGGGCACTTTGGCTCAACGTCTTCGGCGACATCGTCCCATAGCCAGTGGTGAAGCAATTCTGCCCATAGCCTACTCCGCTGACTACACACGCGGCTCACGCAGGGCCCTGAGCCTAAGCGGCCCTGAATTTCTAATTTTTAGGCATGTGCACTCAATGTACATCCACAGCCCCCTTAGTAATCAAACCAAGCTAACTAGAGCTAACCAGATGTCCCCTGTTTACTCGCACGCTGCTTCCAGCATGCCGCCGAAACGTAACGCGAAAAAGAAAGGCGCAGACGATGATGATCATTTCGATAAGCGCGAAGCCAATCTCAGCGCCAAGTTGAAGTCCGCCGAGCCAGATGATGGCGACGCCGCCAATAATAAGTCGAAGAAATCCGGCGGAGGGAAACCCAAGGCTAATAAGACTGGCGGCAAAGCCGGTAAAGGTGGCCCAGATTCCGGCGACGACTCCGACATTGAAAGCGGAAATAAGAAAAAGCAGCAGAAGAAGGCCCAGCCTAGCGATAATGGCGAGGCTAAACGCGGCGGAAAGAAAAAAGGTGGCGGCCAGGACTCTGACGAAGAGTCTGCAGTTCCAGTTGCCAGTAATAAGAAACAGCAGCAGAGAAAAGGAGCCGGTAAAAAAGGTGCCATCGACGATGACGAAGAGTTCTTTAATAGGCGCGAGGCTGAGCTAACAGGAAAATTGAAAGCGCTGACTGTTGCAGATTCTGACGACGAGTTCAAAGCAGATCTGGCTGGCAACAAAAAGTCAGCAAAGCAGAAGAAAGGCGGCGGTAAAACAAAAAATAGCAAAGCTGCTGCGCCAGAATCTCAAGATTCTGAAGAGGACGAGTTGCAACAGAAGCAAAATAAGAAGAGCCAGCCAGTTAAAAAGCCTGTTAATGCTTTCGCTATGCTGGATGTTGAGGATGGAGCTGATGATGATGAGGAAGCTAGCGATGAGGACATGAGCGACAAGGAAGCTGAGCCTCAGAAAGTGAAGAAAGTAAAGAATAATAAAAATTCGAAATCAGAATCTAAACCACCGGAAGCCAAACCGGAAGCCAAACCGGAAGCTAAACCGGAAGCTAAACCGGAAGCTGAACCGGAAGCTAAAAAAGGTAAAAAGCAAGGCGGCAAATTTTCCAAGTCGATGGCCTGGCTAGATGAGGAAGACGATCCCAAAGCGTCGAAATTGATGCCAGCTGGAGCTGGTCAAGAGCAGAAGCAGCAATCCGCTGCGGAAGGTAGCGATGAAGCTGAGAAGCTGGCCGCTGCCGCTGAGAAAGCTGTAGCGGCAGCCACTGCAGCGGCGGCGGCCGCTAAAGCCAAGGAGCTGGCTGAGCAGAAGGCCGCAGAAGAAGAGGAGGCCATGTACGACTCGGATGAAGAGCGGCAGAAGCGCCTTGCTGAAGAGGAGCGACTGGAGCAGGAGAAACGATCGCGTATGACTAAGAAAGACCTGGCCAAATATTTAAAGAAGCTGGAGCTGGAGAAAATGCAGGTGGGTTTCTACCACCAGAACAAATCTATAGTGCTGCTAAAAAAGTCAAATCCTCAACGTGTCAAGATTACTGATCACACAGTGCTTAAGAATTTCAATTCCCCACTACTCAGAAATCCCCATAAGTACACAGCGATCCCATCATTACTTAAGAGATCCCCATAATTACCCAGAGATCCTATCACTACTCAAGAAATCTACATAATTACTCGGAGATCCCCATCACTACGCAAAGATCCCATCACTACTCAAGAAATCTACATAATTACTCGGAGATCCCCATCACTACGCAAAGATCCCATCACTACTCAAGAAATCTACATAATTACTCGGAGATCCCCATCACTACGCAAAGATCCCATCACTACGCAAAGATCCCATCACTGCTCAGAGATCCCCATCACTACTCAGAGATCCCGATAAGTACATAGAGATCCCATCACTACTCAGGGATCCCCATCACTACTCAGAGATCCCGATAAGTACATAGAGATCCCATCACTACTCAGAGATCCCCATCACTACTCAGAGATCCCCATCACTACTCAGAGATCCCCATCACTACTCAGAGATCCCCATCACTACTCAGAGATCCCCATCACTACTCAGAGATCCCCATCACTACTCAGAGATCCCCATCACTACTCAGAGATCCCCATCACTACTCAGAGATCCCCATCACTACTCAGAGATCCCAATCACTACTCAGAGATCCCAATCACTACTCAGAGATCCCAATCACTACTCAGAGATCCCAATCACTACTCAGAGATCCCAATCGCCCTCCAGGCCGAGCTGAACCAAGCAGAGACCTCCAAAGGCGGCATCGGTCAGTTTGCCCTGTCCCAGGCGGAGCGCAACATCAAGGACGAAATCCTGGACTCCCAGACGGACATCAAGGTTGAAGATTTCTCCATCTCGGCCGGCGGCAAGCCGCTGTTTGTCAACGCCAACCTCCACATCACCGCCGGCCGGCGCTACGGCCTTGTCGGGCCCAATGGTCACGGCAAGACCACCCTATTGCGCCACATCGCCTCCAGGGCGCTGCGAATCCCACGCGGCATCGATGTGCTGTTGTGCGAGCAGGACGTCCAGGCTGACGAGACCCCGGCCCTGACTGTGGTCATCGAGTCGGACAAGAAGCGACTGGCCCTGCTTGAGGAGGAGGCTCAGCTGAAGAAGACAATGGAGCGGGGAAAATGCACCGAGACTGAGGTTCACCGGCTGCAGGAGGTGTCGGCTGAGCTGCAAGCGATTGGCGCCTATTCGGCCGAGGGCCGAGCGCGGAGAATCTTAGCCGGTCTGCAGTTTACTAAAGAAATGATGGAGCGCCCGACTAGGGCTCTGTCTGGTGAGATCTGGCTGCCAGATTCTGGATGTTGAATCTGCTCCATCCTCAGTTTCGTTTTTAGATATCTTCTCTGATTGGTCCGATAGCTTCTCAGATTCTCTGATTGGTCTCGCTAGCCTCTCTGATTGGTCCCGCTAGCCTCTCTGATTCTCTGATTGGTCCGCTAGCCTCTCAGATTCTTTGATTGGTCCGCTAGCCTCTCAGATTCTCTGATTGGTCTCGCTAGCCTCTCTGATTGGTCCGCTAGTCTCTCAGATTCTCTGATTGGTCCGCTAGCCTCTCAGATTTTCTGATTGGTCCGCTAGCCTCTCAGATTCTCTGATTGGTCCGCTAGCCTCTCAGATTCTCTGATTGGTCCGCTAGCCTCTCAGATTCTCTGATTGGTCCGCTAGCCTCTCTGATTCTCTGATTGGTCCGCTAGCCTCTCAGATTCTCTGATTGGTCCGCTAGCCTCTCAGATTCTCTGATTGGTCCGCTAGCCTCCCTGATTGGTCCGCTAGTCTCTCAGATTCTCTGATTGGTCCGCTAGCCTCTCAGATTTTCTGATTGGTCCGCTAGCCTCTCAGATTCTCTGATTGGTCCGCTAGCCTCTCAGATTCTCTGATTGGTCCGCTAGCCTCCCTGATTTCTGATTTCGCTAGCTCCTGTCAATTTTTATCTAACAATTACACTGAAAATCCTCGTCCGCAATCGCAGGTGGCTGGCGTATGCGCGTGTCCCTGGCTCGAGCCCTGTTTCTCGAGCCTACGCTGTTAATCCTTGACGAGCCCACTAATCACCTGGACCTGAATGCGGTCATCTGGCTGGACAATTACCTGCAACAGTGGCGGAAAACCTTGCTGATTGTGTCGCACGATCAGAGCTTCCTTGACAACGTGTGCACCGATATCGTCCATCTGGACCAGAAGAAGCTGTTCTATTACCGCGGCAACTATGCCACCTTCAAGAAAATGTCTGTGCAAAAGCGCCGCGAGCAGATCAAGGAGTACGAGAAGCAGGAGAAGAAGCTGAAAGAATTGAAAGCAGCCGGAAAGTCTAATAAACAGGCGGAGAAAAAGCAGAAAGAGTTGCTAACGCGAAAGCAGGCGAAATCGGCCAGCAAGCAGCAGAAAGCCGGCTCGTCCGCGGCTGGTGAAGCGACCGGAGTTCAACAGCTGCTTGAACGGCCCAAGGAGTACGTGGTCAAGTTCACCTTTCCTCAGCCGCCTGAGCTCAGTCCGCCAATTCTCGGCTTGCACGACGTGTTTTTCAGCTACCCTAATCAGGTTGGTCTTTTTTGCTGGGAATTTCTTTTGCATTAGGCTGAGAGCCATTCTGCCGATATGTTTTGTAGTCAGTTCTAGTTTACTAGTGAAAAAGTGGATAGATAGTCAAAAGAAAAAGATCGAGGAAGGAAAAGGGAAGAGGTGTAGGGAAGAGAAGGGAGAGCTGTAGGGAAGAGAACAGAGAGAGGTAAGAAAGAGAAGGGAGAGGTGTAGGGAAGAGAGAAAAGGTGTAGGGAAAAGAAGAGAGATGTGTAGGGATGAGAAAGGAGAATTGTAGGGAAGAGAAGGGAGAGCTGTAGGGAAGAGAAGGGAGAGCTGTAGGGAAGAGAACAGAGAGAAGTAAGAAAGAGAAGGGAGAGGTGTAGGGAAGAGAGAAAAGGTGTAGGGAAAAGAAGAGAGATGTGTAGGATTGAGAAAGGAGAATTGTAGGGAAGAGAAGGGAGAGCTGTAGGGAAGAGAAGGGAGAGCTGTAGGGAAGAGAAGGGAGAGATGTAGAGAAGAGAGTCGAGAGGTGTAGAGAATAGAAGTGAGAGGTGTACGGAAGAGTAGAGAGAGATGTAGGGAAGAGAAGGGAGAGGTGTAGGGAAGAGAAGGGATAGCTGTAGGGAAGAGAAGGGAGAGGTGTAGGGAAGAGAAGGGATAGCTGTAGGGAAGAGAAGGGAGAAATGTAGGGAAGAAAAGAGAGAATTGTAGGGAAGAGAAGGGAGAGATGTAGGGAAGAGAAGGGAGAGCTGTAGGGAAGAGAAGGGAGAGCTGTAGGGAAGAGAAGGGAGAAATGTAGGGAAGAAAAGAGAGAATTGTAGGGAAGAGAAGAGAGAAATGTAGGGAAGAAAAGAGAGAATTGTAGGGAAGAGAAGGGAGAGATGTAGGGAAGAGAAGGGAGAGCTGTAGGGAAGAGAAGGGAGAGCTGTAGGGAAGAGAAGGGAGAGATGTAGAGAAGACTGAAGGGTAGGGAGAAGATTGGGTTTGAGTACATGTAGACAGAAAATCGGGAAGAGAAGGCAGACGATGCGAATGAAGTTAAAAAAATCAGAAAGCGCCCACTATCTAACTTGGTGGACCAGTGTAAATAAGACACATGCTAACTAGAGGCTGCTAGAATAACTAATATGTCACTCGCCATTTAAAGGTGTGAAAAAGTAGAGCGTCTACTCATTTATCAGTAGTTTTTTTGCGCATGCCACTTAAATTTAATGTGGTAACTAAAATTTCCTTTCCTTTCTCGGGGTTTGCGGCCTCCGGAGCAGTCTGTAAATAGGATAAAGATGCTGTGATGATGTGACAGCGGCCCAGGCTCGATTCCGAGTGCAGTCACATTAATTTGGGGCCGACCGCCTCCCCTACCGCCCCCGCAGACGCCGCTATTCGTGGACCTGAACTTCGGTGTGGACATGCAGTCGCGCATCTCCATAGTCGGCCCCAACGGTGTCGGCAAGTCCACCCTGTTGAAGATGCTGTCTGGCGAGCTGGAGCCCACCAGAGGCGAGCGCCGACTGAACCATCGGGCTCGCATTGGCAAATACGATCAGCACAGCGGCGACCAGCTGGACATGGAGGCCACCCCGGTGGAATTCCTGCGCTCCCTGTTCAACCTGCAGTACCAGGACGCCAGGAAAACACTTGGCCGATTCGGTCTGGAATCGCATGCTCACGAAATCAAAATGAAATTGTTGAGCGGAGGCCAGCGGTCTCGCGTAGCCTTCGCCCTGTTGTCCTGTCGAGCGCCCGACATCCTCATTCTGGACGAGCCGACTAACAATCTCGACATTGAGAGTATCGACGCTCTAGCCGAGGCCATCAACGAATTCGAAGGCGGCGTTGTTATTGTCAGCCACGATGAGCGGCTGATCCGCGACACTGACTGCCGGCTGTGGGTCGTGGAGAACCAGTCCGTTGAAGAGATTGACGGCGGATTCGATGACTACAGGCAGGAGATTCTGGACTCTCTGGGCGAGACTGTGGTTGCTAGGCCGGATTTCGCCGCAAACTGAGACTTGTATGCAGTAAATTAGCTGGCGAGGCACCGGACTAGGCTTACAAAAGTGATAGTTACTCGCGCCGTTTACCCGATTGTTGTTTATTTTTGAGTCTGTCTCGATAAGTAGTATGAATGACGGTGTTGAAAGTAATATCGACAGGGTATTTCTGCGAAATACTTTCTGTTTGTTGTGGGTTTGGGCTACGTTTAATAATTTTCCCATTTTCCCCCTAATTCTTGTCTCTTATTCCCATCTCCTATCTTCCATCCCTACTTCTCATCTCTTATTCCCTCCCTACTTCTCATCTCTTCTTCCCTCCCTACTTCTCATCTCTTCTTCCCTCCCTACTTCTCATCTCCTCTTCCCTCCCTACTTCTCATCTCTTCTTCCCTACCTACTTCTTATCCCTTTTCTTCCCTCCCTACTTCTGATCCCTTTTCTTTCTTCCCTACTTCCATCCCCCTCCTATTTTCTGTCCTTGTACTTAGCAAAAAGTTAATAAACTGGTGATATCAATTTGAGTTTCCATTCGATATGTGAGCACTAATATTATGATAGGAGCTCGAATCAGTCAATTGCTCTATTCCTTAGATTTCTGTGTGTACCGCAACGCTGTGACCATTGTGAACTGAAATAGGCATTTTTGTCTCCATATAAAATATTGACTTGTTGTTGCTGGGGGGGGGGGTCTTTGCTCTGCGTGTTAATAATTAATTTGACGAGCTGTTCCAGAACGATATAATATTTTGTGCTGTTCGACAGGCGGACTTTGGGAAGTTTTCTGATTAATAAAAACGCTTTTGTTGGTTGCTTTAATGACTGTCTTGCCTTATAATTTATTTTGTAGCTGGGTGTGATAGACTAGTCTATCAGAATAGAATAGAAAGCTTTCTATTTGAAAAATATGGTTGTTATGGTAACCATTTTGTAGACTAAAAGCCGAATTGAGTCGATATCTTAACTTTTTGTTGTTATTTTTGTTGCTATAGCAACAACTATTAGTTACAGTGAGTGAAAAAAAACTATTTTTAATTTTACTATTTAATCCGTTACCATAGTAACCCATTTATTAGAGTTGGTTTTAAAGGCGGTTGTCATGGCAACCCATTTGTTATAGTTGGCTTTAAAATTAAAAGCGGTTGTCATTGCAACCCATTTGTTATAGTTGGTTTTAAAAGCGGTTGCCATAGCAACCCATTTGTTAGAGTTGGTTTTAAAGGCGGTTGTCATTGCAACCCATTTGTTATAGTTGGTTTTAAAAGCGGTTGCCATAGCAACCCATTTGTTATAGTCGGTTTTAAAAGCGGTTGCCATAGCAACCCATTTGTTATAGTTGGTTTTAAAAGCGGTTGCCATAGCAACCCATTTGTTATAGTTGGTTTTAAAAGCGGTTGCCATGGTAGAAATTCTGTTTTAATACATTTCAACCTGAAATAAAACTGCTCCATACATTATTCTGCGATTGTTTATCGACAGCATTGCCATGGCAACAGAAGCAATCAGCGCTGCCGCCGAAGTCGCCTCTGCGCCGTCTTTGAAAACTCCCGACACAGTTGTCGAGCAAGACAACGATACCGACAATGACCAAGATCGGCGCTGGACTCGCCGAGAAGACCTCGCCTTGGCCAGCGCGGTCGATCGGGTCGGGGATCGAGCCTGGACCTCCGTGGCCCGTCTGGTGGCTCCGCTGGCTGAGTGCCAGGGCGGCCAGCCCAGCGCCAGAGCCTGCGCCAAGCGCTACGCCGAGCTCGTTGACGAGCTGAGTCACGTGACCGAGGACGATGACGACGCCGCCGCCAAGTCATTGGTGCAGCGACTCAGCCGGGAGCGAGTTGTTCAGCTGCGACAGCTCATCGACTCAGTAGCCGAGCGGTACAGACTGGCCGCCGCGTCCGAGGCAGCCGCCGCCGCCGCCGCCCCGGTTCAGAGGCGCGTCAGCGGCGGACTTTTTGTTGTCAGCGACGCCGAACTGGCTGATCTGGCCGCCACCCCGTCGGCGACATCAACCGCAAGCGGTGGTCGTCGGGGCCGGCCGAGGAAGTCGGTCGAGCCGCCGCCGCCGCAGCAGCAGCAGCAAGAAGAAGATCAGCCAATCTCGCCATTGGCCGGCAGCGGTTTCCACGAACTGTCGAGTCGAAAATCCGACATCGGTATGGACGAATCGGCGCCCGATTCGCTGTCGGCATCGTTGAACGCTTCGTCGGTGTCGATGATGTCGACGCTGGTGCCCGCTGCCGCCGCTGCTGCTGCTGCGATTGCTGACAGCTCCGGTGGAGCGGCGGCGTTGCAGGCGGTTGAAACGAAAGCTTCGACAACTCCAGCCGTTAGTGCAGCCTCCGGTACTGCTGCACCCTCTGCGGCTCCTCCCGCTGTTCCTGCTGCTGCTGTTGGCAAAGAGTTTGTTGACTCGCCGGAACCCAGCGATGCTAAGGCTGTCAAACACTGGCGAAAGCAGGTCTGTTGGAGTTTCATACGGATTAGGGGGTTCTAGAGAGTGGATGAGAGGATTCTAAAGTGATTAGGGGATTGTAGAGTGGATTAGGGGGATTCTGGAGTGATTAGCGGGATTCTAGAGTGATAAGGGGGAGTCTAGAGTGATTAGGGGGGTTCTGGGGTGTATTAGGGAGATTCTAGAGTGATTGGGGGGATTCTAAAGTGATTAGGGGATTCTAGAGTCATGAGGGGTAGTCTAGAGTGATTAGGGGGATTCTGGAGTGATTGGGGGGGTTCTAGAGTGGATTAGGACGATTTTAGGGTGATTAGGGGGATTCTAGAGTGGATTATGGGGATTTTAGAGTGGATTATGGGGATTTTAGAGTGGATTATGGGGATTTTAGAGTGGATTATGGGGATTTTAGAGTGGATTATGGGGATTTTAGAGTGGATTATGGGGATTCTAGAGTAATTAGGGCCCCAGTATGTGCTCAGGAGTCAAAGGTATGGTCTGAGTTGCCGTCAGCGCTGGATGTCGGATAATAATTGCCTACTAATCCGCCTAAATCCTATCAGATTCTCTCCGTCCTTCGCACCGCCATGAGCCACAAGCACGGATCCGTGTTTCTTCACCCAGTCACCGACGACATCGCGCCTGGCTACAACAAGGTGGTGCTCCGCCCGATGGACCTGACCACGTTGAAGCGCCAAGTCGATGCCGGCGAGGTGACCAGCACCAGGCAGTTCCTCAGCCGGCTGTACTTGATATTTTTCAATGCGGTGATGTACAACAATGCCGATCAGCCTGTGCACTCCATGGCGCTGGAGATCTGGGCGGACACCTGCGTCAGCGTTGACGAGATGCTCGGCCGGATCGATGGCGGCCTGTCGGCTGGCGGAGGCGTCGGCATCGGCGGCGGCGCCGGCGGCAGCGACGGAGGCGGCGACCTGGGACTGGGTTTGTTGGAGTTCCCTACCTAACTGCCTACCTATCTACTAACGTGCCTACTTACCTGTCTACTTCCTACCTAACTACCTACCCATCTACTTGCGTACCTACCTAATTACCTGTCTACCTACCTAACTACCTGTCTACTTACGTACCTACTTACTTACCTATCTACTACCTAATTACCTACCTACCTACCTACTTACCTTCCTACTTACCTGCCTTCCTACCTTCCTACCTACTTACCTACTTGCATTCCTACCTACCTACCTACCAGGCGAAGGCGGCAGCGAGGCGGGCGACTCAGCCAGCCAGTCGCATCTGGCCAAAGCGTTGCGCCATCACCACGCCAGACGCAGCGAGCAGCTGCAGCATCAGCAGCTTCACCAGCTGCAGCAGCAACATCACCATGTCGTACAGCTGCAGCATTCGCAGTCTCACGGCTCCGCTGGCGATGTCGCCCCCACAGCTGACGACCTGTCGCAGTTTCAACGCCGCAGAACCGCCAGCCACAGCAGCAGTTCGGCCGTCACCACGGATGATCAGCCAGGACCGGGGCCTTCAGCGTCAGGCAGCAGGACGTCCTCGGGTGCAGCTGGCGGTCAGCCGGTTTCTAAGAAACGGCGCCTCTGACAAGTTGCTCCCTGTGCGTGTTTGTTGCTGTTGTTTTTGTTTGGACAAAAATTTGCTGACAATTTTTTTCATTCGCTGTTCAGAGCCGTTGGAGCGGCCCTTGACGGCTCCTTAGTTAATTCTCTTAACGGCAATTTCTTGTAAGTAAGCATTTCATTGGATTTGAAATTTCTTCTGCAAATATTTCCTGTAACATGTTGCTAATTCATATTTGTAAATTGCAGTTCTGTTTAGCGTGTACTCGTACTTTTGTCCCGTAATAATTATTTATTAAACTGTTGGTGCTGTTCGCCGTTTCATTATAATATAAATACACTGTCAGTCTCAATTTGCTTTCATTTGTAGCATTAAAATTATAAATTATCATGTCGCTAAAATATGTGATGTCTTGTGTTTCAATTTGTTACTTTGTGGAAGTGTGCGCTGCCTAAAATATCTTGGGAAAAAAATTGGGCCATAGATGCTAGATGGTGCAAATGGTGATGGATACATGTAGGTAGATGACAGAAAGACAGAAACTAAAACAGACAGACAGACAGACAGACAGACAGACAGACAGACAGACACTAAGTCAGACCGACAGACAGACAGACACAAAGGCAGAAGGACAGACAGACAGACAGACACAAAGGCAGAAGGGCAGACAGATAGACAGACAGACAGACAGACACAAAGGCAGAAGGACACACAGACAGACAGACACAAAGGCAGAAGGGCAGACAGATAGACAGACAGACAGACAGACACAAAGGCAGAAGGACACACAGACAGACAGACACAAAGGCAGAAGGGCAGACAGATAGACAGACAGACACACAGACAGACACAAAGGCAGAAGGACAGACAGACAGACAGACACAAAGGCAGAAGGCCAGACAGACAGACACAAAGGCAGAAAGACAGACAGACAGACAGATAGACGGACAGACAGACAAAGGCAGAAGGCCAGACAGACAGACACAAAGGCAGAAAGACAGACAGATAGACGGACAGACAGACAAAGGCAGAAGGCCAGACAGACAGACACAAAGGCAGAAAGACAGACAGATAGACGGACAGACAGACAAAGGCAGAAGGCCAGACAGACAGACACAAAGGCAGAAAGACAGACAGACAGACAGATAGACGGACAGACAGACAAAGGCAGAAAGACAGACAGACAGCCGGCAACTTGAGATAAAAGGTTTGTAACGAAACAAGCAAAGCAGTAAAGAAACGCTGTTACTACGGAAGAAGCGGGACTGACAGATTCAAATGGAACTGATTTAACCAGAGTTCTTTTCAGTACAAAAAAAACATAGTTCGATTTTCACAGCGTGCTACTGGGGGATCGGGTTTTTATTCCAACTTTCCGGGAGCATAAATTATGAACTTGGCTTCTATTTCAATCACACTCGTATCCGGTGTGGACACCGAAGTTTGTCAATTATCAATAATCTTGCCATTTGCCAAGCATTTTTTGCGAACGAACTGCCCTGGGTTGGTCCGCGTGGGCCGAATGTTCCGTCGTTAAAGCCAAATTCGCTATAATTTTTTAATTAAATTTTCCCTGTCCAAGAGTGTTTCGATTTCCTCAATTTTTACAGGAAACAGTTTTTTCCCTAGAATTCACATTTTTTCCATCAGTGTGACAGGATGCGTTTCCCATTTTAAACGGGAAGCGAACCTCTGCGCCGTCAGCGGCTGTGATGACCTCAGTTGTACAGCTCAGTGTGGCAAAATATTTACAAAAGGCCTCGAGAACCGGATTCGAACTTCGAAGGAGTCGCGTGATTTTCGAAAATATTGACTTAGCCCTCAATCAGCTCAGCGGCCACCTGAAGGACCCTGAGTGGATAATTACGGCTTTCCTGAAGGACCCTGAGGGGATAATTACGGCTTTCCTGAAGGACCCTGAGGGGATAAGTTCGACCACATGAAGGACCTGAGGGGATAATTATGGCTTTTCTGTAAGACCCTGAGGGGATAATTACGGCTTTCCAGGACCCTGAGGGGATAATTACGGCTTTCCTGTAGGACCCTGAGGAGATAATTACGGCTTTCCAGAAGAACCCTTAGGGAATAAGTACGGCTTCCTGATGGACCCTGACGGGATAAGTTCGGCCACATGAGGTACCCTGAGGGATAAGTTCGGTCACATGAAGGACCCTGAGGGGATGAGGGGATAAGTACAGCTATCTGAAGGACCCTGAAGGGATGAGTACGGCTTCCTGAAGGACCCTGAGGGATAATTACGGCTTTCCTGAACCCTGAGGGTATGTCCATGCAACACTAACCGAATACTCGATGGAAAAGCTATAAAAAACCGCTAGGAAAGTCTGAGTGCCACTTTCGAGTTTCTGTTATTAATTCACGCATGGCTTCATGCATTTTTGAAAGATTTTCAACTGCATTGCTCCCATTGGGTAAGGAAATTAATTCTTCCTCAGTCGAATGAGGTTCCGCTTTGAGTCCTCGAGCAGCCCGCCTCAGGTGCTAATAATAAGCCAAATTTGCTACACCTTGTTCATCTCGATTGTCCCCAAACTGCGGCATGTCCCTGCAGAGTCTGAGTGATTCCGAGGCCGACGCCTCTGACGCCTCTGCCGAGGAATTCTTCCAGCGAGCCCAGTTTGTCACCGGCGTCCTGCTCTGTCCCTTTGTGTCCATTCTCGGCTGCGTTGGCAGCGTCCTGTGCGTCGCGGTGTTCAGCCGCCGGGCCCTCCGCTGCAGCAGCACCAACGCCTACCTGACCGGCCTAGCCGGGGCGGACCTGCTCAAACTTGGCAACGATTTTCTCTACTTCCCGGCCAGCCTGATGCCCGGCCACCGTCTATTTGCCTGGCTGTATCCCTACTCATTCTTCTTGTCGCAGTACGCCTCAGGCTGCGCTGCCTGGCTCACCGTGGCCGTGGCCGTCGAACGCTGCCTGATGGTGACTCAACCGGGCTGGAGTCGCTACTCGCTCACCGTAGCCAAAGCCCGGAAAGCGTCTCTGGTCACCTTCCTGCTGGTGCTGATCATCACCTGGCCCTACTTGCTGCGCTACGAGACCGTTTGCAAACAGCCGGCAACGGCACCCGATGATGCTATTTTTAAAAACATCACTAGCCATGATGTCACTTCGGATGTTGCTATTTATAGCTCCGCGCGACCTAACAGTGACGTCAGTTCATCGATCCCTACAGAAGATGCTATTTTTAGCAGCAAAATCACGCGCTCTCTGCGTGACAATTATACATGGCCCGAAAGCAATTCTACTAGCACTAACTGCACACCGTGGCCGATGCCAAGCAAACTTTGGACCAATTTTCCGTATTCCAATATCTATGCCAAAGCCCAGAGCCTCGTGCGGTCGCCTCTGCCGCTACTGATTTTGTTCTGCCTGAACGTGCGAATCACCATGGCCGTCAGAGCCACTCGGGCCAACAAGCGGCTGGCCACCCGCAACCGCGTGACCCTCATGCTGGCCGTGGTGATCCTCTGCGCCATCGTGTTCAGCCTGCCCGACGCCCTGCTGTCCCTGCTTGGCTGGGGCTACGTCGAGACGGCCAGCAATTTTCGCCGGGGCGTCCGCGAGATCAGCGACTTGATGCTCAGCCTGAACTCTGCGCTCAACTTCTTTCTCTACGTCGGCTTTAATCGCGCTTTTCGACGCTGTTTCTTGAAAACTTTTTGTCCCGCAGTTGCCGCCCGCATCAGCGCCGCAGCCAACGCTGCCGACGCTGCTGCCGCCGTCGCAGCCAACAACGACGGCGGCTCGGCTGACGAGACCGCCGGCGCCAGTCCGTCGCTCTCCTACGGCGGCCCGATTCAGCGTCGCCAGCAGCGAATGCGCCTGCGGCGTCTTCGCCGACAACTTCAAGCTGGCGCGGTCGGAACCGCCGACGAGATGGTCCGTTTCAGGAACAACAGCGCCATCTGCGGCCGTGGCAAACACACCATTGTAGAGCCGAGCGGCAGCGGCGGGGTCGGCGAAGATGCTGACTTGAACAGGATGGTCTCCGTTCTGGTGCACCAAGATCTGGTTGACAGCAACGTGTGCGAGACCATCTGCTGACCGCTTGCGAACTTGTGAACAATGGTCTTGGGCCTGCTAGGAAAACTTATAAGTGACTCAGAGTTGCTGTCTTGTAACTTTTGTCTAACCCCCGTGCTGTAATCTTAGGGCCTACCCTCAGTCGCTCCGTTCTTCAAATTACCCTCCGTGATTCTAAATGTACCCTCCGTGATTCTTCGATTTATCCTCCGTGATCCTTCAATTTACCTTCCGTGATTCTTAGTTGAACCATCTATGATTCTCAATTTACCCTCCGTGATTCTTCAGTTGACCCTCCGTGACTCTTTGACTTACCCTCCGTGTGATTCTTCAATTTAACCTCCGTGATTCTTCAGTTTACCCTCTATGATTCTTCAATTTACCCTCCATGATTCTTAGTTGAACCATCTATGATTCTCAATTTACCCTCCGTGATTCTTCAGTTGACCCTCCGTGACTCTTTGACTTACCCTCCGTGTGATTCTTCAATTTAACCTCCGTGATTCTTCAGTTTACCCTCTATGATTCTTCAATTTAACCTCCGTGATTCTTAGTTGAACCATCTATGATTCTCAATTCACTCTCAGTGATTCTTCAGTTGACCCTCTGTGACTCTTCAATTTACCCTCCATGATTCTTCAATTTACCCTCCGTAATTCTTAGTTTACCATCTATGATTCTTCAGTTTACCCTCCGTGATTCTTCAATTTACCCTCCGTGATTCTTCAGTTGACCCTCCGTGACTCTTTGACTTACCCTCCGTGATTCTTCAATTTACCCTCCATGATTCTTCAATTTACCCTCCATGATTCTTCAATTTACCCTCCATGATTCTTCAATTTACCCTCCGTGATTCTTAGTTTACCATCTATGATTCTTCAATTTACCCTCCGTGATTCTTCAATTTACCCTCCGTGATTCTTCAATTTACCCTCCAAATACCTTTTAATCCTCAAGTTGGATTAATCTATTAAAAGTTTTCCTGATGAAGCTACCAGATAATTAGCCAAGACAACTCACCTTAGATTAGTCAAGACGCCAGACAGAAAATTAAAAGGTATAAATAAATGCTTCGTATTCATCAAGAAAAAGATACAAGTTTTCTAGTTCAGCAAAAAACATTTAGATTTGAAGAAATTTGCAATCATAAAAGTAAGCATTTTATTTATTTATTTGTGACATCAATGGCAATTAGTGTCATTGCAATGGGTTTCATATTGATGACAGATAATTAAGCAAAATACTGGCCTGCGAAATGAGTAAATAAGAAATATAAATTTTAGTATATTTATTAATAATTTGCATTTCTCAGAAATGGCAACAGTGAAAATCGCCATTTTGCATAATATATACTACTTACTACTGCTACACTACTGATGACCAGCAGTAAGTGGATGACGGGGGGGGGGTGATGTCGATAAAGCAATAATCACACAGAGATGAGCGATGGGCCGGTGCTCAGGGCTGTGACGAGTTGCAGTCGAACAGCCTCGGAGCAAGTCAATTTTTTATAAAAAGAAAAGCAGCGTTGCTTTTTTAATAAGGAAGAAGAGTTCGTAGGTTTTGTCACAGACAATTTTGTTGGGCATGCACGTGAGTGTACAGGAGTTCGGGTTGCTGCTGTGACCGCCGTGTACCGCGCTGACGGGCCTGGTGTGCTCATTTGACAGACGGAAAGACAGACAGACAGACAGACAGACACTGAGGCAGACAGACAGACAGACAGACAGACAGACAGACAGACAGATACGAGGAAGACATTATCTAAGGCACACACCGAGACAGACACTAAGACAGCCACTAAGACAGACACTAAGACAGACACTAAGACAGCCACTAAGACAGACACTAAGACAGACACTAAGACAGCCACTAAGACAGACACTAAGACAGACACTAAGACAGACACTAAGACAGACACTGAGACAGACACTAAAAGAGACAGACACTAAAAGAGACAGACACTAAAAGAGACAGACACTAAAAGAGACAGACAGACACTAAGGTAGACACCAAGACAGGCACTAAGACAGACACTAAGACAGACACTAAGACAGACACTAAGACAGACACTAAGACAGACACTAAGACAGACACTAAGGCAGACACTAAGGCAGACACTGGGCAGACACTGAGACAGACACTGAGACAGACACTAAAAGAGACAGACACTAAAAGAGACAGACACTAAAAGAGACAGACAGACACTAAGGTAGACACCAAGACAGGCACTAAGACAGACACTAAGACAGACACTAAGACAGACACTAAGACAGACACTAAGACAGACACTAAGACAGACACTAAGACAGACACTAAGGCAGACACTAAGGCAGACACTGGGCAGACACTGAGACAGACACTGAGACAGACACTAAAAGAGACAGACACTAAAAGAGACAGACACTAAAAGAGACAGACAGACACTAAGGTAGACACCAAGACAGGCACTAAGACAGACACTAAGACAGACACTAAGACAGACACTAAGACAGACACTAAGACAGACACTAAGACAGACACTAAGGCAGACACTAAGGCAGACACTGGGCAGACACTGAGACAGACACTGAGACAGACACTAAAAGAGACAGACACTAAAAGAGACAGACACTAAAAGAGACAGACAGACACTAAGGTAGACACCAAGACAGGCACTAAGACAGACACTAAGACAGACACTAAGGCAGACACTAAGACAGACACTAAGACAGACACTGAGACAGACACTAAGGCAGACACTAGGACAGACACTGGGCAGACACTGAGACAGACACTGAGACAGACACTAAAAGAGACAGACAGACACTAAGACACTAAGGTAGACACCAAGACAGGCACTAAGACAGACACTAAGACAGACACTGAGACAGACACTAAGGCAGACACTAAGACAGACACTAAGACAGACACTAAGACAGACACTAAGACAGACACTAAGACAGACACTGAGACAGACACTAAGCCAGACACTAAGGCAGACACTGGGCAGACACTGAGACAGACACTGAGACAGACACTAAAAGAGACAGACACTAAAAGAGACAGACAGGCACTAAGGTAGACACCAAGACAGGCACTAAGACAGACACTAAGACAGACACTAAGACAGACACTAAGACAGACACTAAGACAGACACTGAGACAGACACTAAGGCAGACACTAGGACAGACACTGGGCAGACACTGAGACAGACACTGAGACAGACACTAAAAGAGACAGACAGACACTAAGGCAGACACTAAGGTAGACACCAAGACAGGCACTAAGACAGACACTAAGACAGACACTAAGACAGACACTAAGACAGACACTAAGACAGACACTGAGACAGACACTAAGCCAGACACTAAGGCAGACACTGGGCAGACACTGAGACAGACACTGAGACAGACACTAAAAGAGACAGACACTAAAAGAGACAGACAGGCACTAAGGTAGACACCAAGACAGGCACTAAGACAGACACTAAGACAGACACTAAGGCAGACACTAAGACAGACACTAAGACAGACACTGAGACAGACACTAAGGCAGACACTAGGACAGACACTGGGCAGACACTGAGACAGACACTGAGACAGACACTAAAAGAGACAGACAGACACTAAGGCAGACACTAAGGTAGACACCAAGACAGGCACTAAGACAGACACTAAGACAGACACTGAGACAGACACTAAGGCAGACACTAAGACAGACACTAAGGTAGACACCAAGACAGGCACTAAGACAGACACTAAGACAGACACTAAGGCAGACACTAAGGCAGACACTGGGCAGACACTGAGACAGACACTAAGGCAGACACTAAGACAGACACTAAGACAGACACTAAGACAGACACTAAGGTAGACACCAAGACAGGCACTAAGACAGACACTAAGACAGACACTAAGGCAGACACTAAGACAGACACTAAGACAGACACTTAGACGTGTCAAGCACAGGAAAGTGGCACTAGAGAGTCTAGCTATAGATGACCAATTAGAGCTGAAGTGACAATGTAAACTTAAAATCCACTTGCTTAATGGCAACAGAATACAAGAACACGAAGTGTCCCTCGCAGCAGCAACAGCAGCAGTAACAACCAAGTCTGCATGTAACACGAGGCTTTACGGCAGGAATCACATGTAGATGTGCAAAGTTGAATATTTTCAGGCAAATTTAACCTCTGCATCAGCACATATACTACTAACAATAGGATATAAAATCAGATATCAGATATCCGTATAGGATTATCTACTCATACAGCTGGATTTTGAGGCCTCAAAAATAGGCATTGTGATTGCCTGCCACGGTTTTCAAGAGTTCGCAGTGGCTGGACCGAAGTGCCGTGCTGTAGGCCACCTCCATCCACTTCACCTGCTCGTCGCAGTCCGCCTCCGCGAATACCTGGTCGTTGGGTGGGTATTTTGACACTTATGGCACTTCTTGGTGTGGGGGATGACAATTCTTGGTGTGTGGGATGACACTTCTTGGTGTGGGGGATGACACTTCTTGGTGTGTGGGATGACACTTCTTGGTGTGTGGGATGACACTTCCTGGTGTGTGGGATGACAATTCTTGGTGTGTGGGATGGCACTTCTTGGTGTGGGGGATGACACTTCTTGGTGTGTGGGATGACACTTCTTGGTGTGTGGGATGACACTTCTTGGTGTGGGGGTGACACTTCTTGGTGTATAGGATGACACTTTTTGGTGTGTGTGATGGCACTTCCTAGTGTGGGATGGCACTTCTTGGTGTGTGGGATGACACTTCCTGGTGTGTGGGATGACAATTCTTGGTGTGTGGGATGGCACTTCTTGGTGTGGGGGATGACACTTCTTGGTGTGTGGGATGACACTTCTTGGTGTGTGGGATGACACTTCTTGGTGTGGGGGTGACACTTCTTGGTGTATAGGATGACACTTTTTGGTGTGTGTGATGGCACTTCCTAGTGTGGGATGGCACTTCGTAGTGTGGGATGGCACTTCCTAGTGTGGGATGGCACTTCGTAGTGTTGGATGACACTTCTTGGTGTGTGGGATGGCACTTCTTGGTGTGTGAGATGGCACTTCCTGGTGTGTGAGATGGCACTTCCTGGTGTGTGGGATGACACTTCTTGGTGTGTGGGATGACACTTCTTGGTGTGTGGGATGACACTTCCTGGTGTGTGGGATGACACTTCTTGGTGTGTGGGATGGCACTTCTTGGTGTGTGAGATGGCACTTCCTGGTGTGTGAGATGGCACTTCCTGGTGTGTGGGATGACACTTCTTGGTGTGTGGGATGACACTTCTTGGTGTGTGGGATGGCACTTCTTGGTGTGTGGGATGACAATTCTTGGTGTGTGGGATGGCACTTCTTGGTGTGGGGGATGACACTTCTTGGTGTGTGGGATGACACTTCTTGGTGTGGGGGTGACACTTCTTGGTGTATAGGATGACACTTTTTGGTGTGTGTGATGGCACTTCCTAGTGTGGGATGGCACTTCGTAGTGTGGGATGGCACTTCCTAGTGTGGGATGGCACTTCGTAGTGTGGGATGGCACTTCCTAGTGTGGGATGGCACTTTCTAGTGTGGGATGACACTTCTTGGTGTGTGGGATGACACTTTCTAGTGTGGGATGACACTTCTTGGTGTGTGGGATGGCACTTTCTAGTGTGGGATGACCCATTAGTGTGGGATGACCCATTAGTGTGGGATGACACTTTCTAGTGTGGGATGACACTTCTTGGTGTGTGGGATGACACTTTCTAGTGTGGGATGACACTTCTTGGTGTGTGGGATGGCACTTTCTAGTGTGGGATGACCCATTAGTGTGGGATGACCCATTAGTGTGGGATGACACTTCTTTTGGTGGGGGATGGCACTCCATAAAAGGCCGTCGACTTGCTGGTGTGAGGCCTGGCAACCCATTTTATTACACCCTACACCTGGATGTGGGATGGCAAGCCATCCAATCACCAGTAACTATTATCGTAGCTTAATCGGTAGCGCCCCAGAGCTCACCTTGAGCATAGCGTCAGAGAATTTCCAGCCCTCAGATTCGTGAATATTGATGACCACCGCCTCAATCCAGGCATTGTCCGAATTTAGATGGTCATCCAGGTAGCCTTTGAATATCTGAAATTTGTTTATGCACCAAGTCGTGTCAAATGCCCGAGATAATAACAAATTTTTATCGCCGACACATTGATAGAAAAAATTAGCAGCGAATACTAGGACAGGAATTATTTTAAAAACAGAAAAATGATGCAAAGAAAAGAGGGTTAAGGTGAGGTATTGGCATTTCTAAGAAAGCAACAGGGATTCCAAAAAATAATACTTTAACCTGGGATGTTGATTCCCTGGTTTGGATTCGGGATTCCCTCGTTTGGATTCGGGATTCCCCATTTCGGATTCGGGATTCCCCATTTCGGATTCAGGATTCCCCATATCGGATTCGCGATTCTCCGTATCGGATTCGGGATTCCGCATATCGGATTCGCGATTCTCCGTATCGGATTCGGGATTCCGCATATCGGATTCGGGATGTCGCATATCGGATTCGGGATTTCGCATATCGGATTCGGGATTTCACATATCGGATTCGGGATTCCGCATATCGGATTCGGGATTCCCCATGTCGGATTCGGGATTCCCCATGTCGGATTCGGGATTCCGCATATCGGATTCTGAATTCCTCATTTCGGGTTCAGGATTCCCAATCTCTGGTTCGGTATTTCCAAGTTCGTATTCGGGATTCCCCATTTAGGATTTGGGATTCCCTATTTGGATTCGGGATTCCCCATATCGGATTCTGGATTCCCTATTTAGGATTATTATTTATATTATTTTTGTACAAAAAAAACTAAAATTCAGGTAAACAGAAACATAAGAACCACTTGATAGGGTGGCAGAACGTATTCAACGGAATAAAATTTAAGGAATAGTAAAAACTTATTTTAAAAGTACTATCATTTCCAACTAAAAAGTTTTATTCGCGATTTATGAATTCTTCATTCATACCAAATCAGTTTCCGAATGCCGAATTGCCTACAAAAGCGCGGTCAAATTTATCCGTTTTGTTATAACTCGAAAATGTTTATTTTTTGTCCGCAGCCTGTGGCCCCAAGGAACCAACAACGAATTCGTACCTGTTCCGCTCTTCCCTTCTGAACTGCCGTGATCTCCTGGCGAGCGCCCCTATGCTGCATCAGCTGCTTCAATCGCCGACTGACGAAGACTTTGAGAAACTGGGCCACGCACTGGTCGTAGTCGCAGTGCGACTGGTGATCCGTGAGGTACTGCGGGTGCGGAGTTTGATTGGCAGGTTAAATTATGATTGGCTGATTGATTGCCAAGGCCGACTAAAATTTGGTGACCTTCAAGGTGACCTTTAATGTTACCCATCTGACCCTGCTCCACGACCACAGATACTAAAATAACTTAGTAAAACAGGCATATATACTTAGTAAAACAGCTTTCTACTTTCAGTTCAGTAGCAAAGAAGAATACATAAGCTATTTTATAAAAAAAACAGCAAAAATGACTTTGATAAGTTTAGAAGCCCAAGCTTGCAGGCGCATAAACAACTTGCTAATTGGTTCAGCAATAATGTACATCTAGCCAGTCCACTGAAATGTACATGGCCACTTTAGGCTGGAATTCCGAGAAAGGCAATAAAATTGGGGCGGGCGGGGGTAGAGGTTTGGGTGGAAAGGCGCGGTTGGAGGGTTTAATTAGGTAAGAGGCAATAAATGAGCCTTGGCTTTAAAAATACAAACCCAATTCAGTAGTGTTAAACTTACTACTGAATTGAAAGTAGATTACACGCAAATGTGCTGAGTGGCCTATTTAGTTATTCTAGTATCTGTGCTCCAGGGCTAAAAGTATAATTCCTGACTGACTGTGTGTACAATGCCTGACGATTAGAAAGTAAAAAAGGTGCTGCTGTACACCTTGTATGAGTGCGTGCCCCAGCATTGCTCATGGATGTGAGGGTACAAGGACCTTCCTAGACACCCCCACCGTCCCCGTCCCAGTCCACTCACCCAGGGCAGGCAGAACTGTTTGTGGCGGAACAGCGACACCACCTGCAGGATCGGCTTGCCCAGCCGGTGGATGACAGCCCCAGATGGCGCCCGGTTCCAGCGGGTCATGACCACCACGGCAGCGTTGTTGGGGCCCCACCTGGGCAGCAGGCCTTTGCCTTTCAGCCCTGTCCGGCCCATCGGGTTGAGCGGTGCTCCGGAGTTCGAGTCTAGCCGGTAGCGACCCATCATGCTCTGGCGACGGAGCTTGTGCGCGCTGTCGTATTGGTTGAATGGCAGCGAGTGGACCGACCTGCGGATTGCAGATTCAATTTGTGCCGCTGATAGTAGTGTGATGCGAGAAAATTGCGTAATTGAGCGATAACTAATTTTCAAAGTTTTTCTCCAACTAAAAGAGGCTAATGTCTGTAGCATCGATAATGGAATCTGTGCTGTCATTTAATAGGTATAAAAATTTGGAACAATCTTTTAGCTTGAGTTGTTGGTATTTTGAGTCTATTGTATTGGATAAGTTGGAGTGAAGTGTAAATAGTCGATTCTTGGGTTGATTTTGTAGATAATTAACAGTAGAACTACCAAGGGGGGGGGGGAAAATTTCCCCCCCCCTGACAAATTTTTTTGCTGCGCCGGAACGGAGCAACGCAGACACACAAAATTCAAGAACACGGGCTAACTTTTTGTTGCGCACCTTCTCAAACAAGAATCAAGTCGCCAGCCCTCCGGACCGTCGAGATATTCGACGATTCTGCCAGAAGGTCGGATTTTTCCCATAAGCGCTAGTGTATTCAGTACACCCCTGTGCGCCAATCAGCACTGCGCCTCAGTGCAGCCTTGCCAAGTCTCCAAATTTCATCAGCACGTCGACCAAATGTGTCTGCATCAGCTCTGACTTCGTTGGTTACTGGCCTTCACCGAGACGGAGCTTCTAGACCTTCAACAGGTGGCACCAGGTGACTATGAACACCTTGATGCGAATTTCTCTAGTTTCGCCGATCAAGCCTCGACAGTAGGCAAGCCTCAACTGCCAGACACCCTCAGCTAGTCTCCTAAGCATTTAGCCATCACCCCGACGCCGTCGGCATCTTCAACAGGTGGCACCAGGGGAGTAAGGACACCCTGATGCGGATTTCTCTAGTTTCGCCGATCAAGCCTCGACAATGGGCAAAAATCAACTGCTGGACATTCTCAGCTAGTCTCTCAAGCCTTCCGTCATCATCCCGACGCCGTCGGCTCCTTCAACAGGTGGCACCAGGGGAGTAAGGACACCTGAGCGTGATTTTTCATCATGCTCTTAACATTTCTGAAGCTCTCAAAATTTTTAAAGCACGGACATTGCTATAGTTAAGCTTGAACTCATGTTGCTGTATATTATATTATTATTACGCATACTTTTATGCATACGAGCTACATACATATTTTATTCGAAAAGCTGTTTAGTTTATTCAACTATAATATTGAACCCAATTTTTATGCAGAAAGGGTTTTGCTTATAAGAAGCTAGTAAATTCAATCCGTTTTTTCATTTTATAATGATTCAGAAATGTTAAGAGCATGATGAAAAATCACGCTCAGGTGTCCTTACTCCCCTGGTGCCACCTGTTGAAGGTGCCGACGGCGTCGGGGTGATGGCTGAATGCTTGACTGACTAGCTGAGGATGTCCAGCAGTTGATTTTTGCCCACTATCGAGGCTTGATCGGCAAAACTAGAGAAATTCTTATCAGGATGTCCATAGTCAGCTGGTGTAATCTGTTGAAGGAGCCGACGGCGTCGGGATGATGACGGAATGCTCGAGAGACTAGCTGACAATGTCCGTCGGTTGAGGTTTGCCCATTATTGAAGCTTGATAAGAAAGACCTGACATAGTTGCAAAAGGACGTCCATAGTCACCTGATGCCACCTGTTGAAGGAGCCGACGGTGTCGGGATGATGACGGAATGCTCAGGAGACTAGCTGAGGGTGTCTGGCAGTTGAGGCTTGCCTACTGTCGAGGCTTGATCGGTGAAACTGGAGAAATTCGCATCAAGGTGTTCATAGTCACCTGGTGCCACCTGTTGAAGGTCTAGAAGCTCCGTCTCGGTGAAGGCCAGTAACCAACGAAGTCAGAGCTGATGCAGACACATTTGGTCGACGTGCTGATGAAATTTGGAGACTTGGCAAGGCTGCACTGAGGCGCAGTGCTGATTGGCGCACAGGGGTGTACTGAATACACTAGCGCTTATGGGAAAAATCCGACCTTCTGGCAGAATCGTCGAATATCTCGACGGTCCGGAGGGCTGGCGACTTGATTCTTGTTTGAGAAGGTGCGCAACAAAAAGTTAGCCCGTGTTCTTGAATTTTGTGTGTCTGCGTTGCTCCGTTCCGGCGCAGCAAAAAAATTTGTCAGGGGGGGGGGAAATTTTTCCCCCCCCCTTGGTAGTTCGACGGGCGGAAAAATGGCTTGGTATTCCTACTGTTAAGGGCTGGTGTCATCAATAGTTAAGGGTTTGCCGAAATCGATGATTAAGGATTGGTGTTATCGATAATAAAGGGCTGGTGTCATCGATAATTAAGGGCTGGTGTCATCGATAATTAAGGGCTAGTGTTATCGATAATTAAGGGCTGGTGTTATCGATAATTAAGGGCTAGTGTTATCGATAATTAAGGGCTAGTGTTATCGATAATTAAGGGCTGGTGTTATCGATAATTATGGGCTGGTGTCATCGATAATTAAGGGCTGGTGTTATCGATAATTAAGGATTGGTGTTATCAATAATTAAGGGTTTGCCGTTATCGATATTTAAGGGCTGGTATTATCGATAATTAAGGATTGGTGTTATCAATAATTAAGGGCTTGTGTGATCGATAATTATGCGCCGGTGTACTATCATTAGTCGTGATTGAAACTATCAAGTATTTATAATAGAATATTGTGTGAAAAATTTTAAGAACAATATCTCGCTACAAGAATCTGCAGACGAACTCACACAGACGAGTTGTCGTGAGCGTCCGGTCCCGGGTAGACCAGCACTTCGTCTGATGCGTCGAATGCAAAATATTCCCGATATTCGATCTGCGGTTGGAGCGGAGCGGAGATGATCGTTGGCCGTGTAAATTCTATTGGCGCCAGCCTCATTGGCGCCACTGTTGGCGCCACCCCCATCAGCGCCACCCCCATCGGCGCCACCCCAATCGGCCCCACCCCATTGACGCCACCCCACCAGCGCCATCTCCATCGGCGCCACCATCTCCATCGGCGCCACCCCCACCGGCCCCACACCGATCGGCGCCACCTCCATAAAACGCCACCTCATCGGCGCCACCTCCATAAAACGCCACCCTATCGGCGACATTCCATCGGCGCCGTCCCCATCGGCGCCACCCCATCGGCGCCACCTCCATCAAACATCACCCCATCAACGCCACCCCGTCGGCGCCACCAGAATCGGAGCCATCCCCATCGGCGCCATCCCCATCGGCGCCATCCCCATCGGCGCCATCCCCATCGGCGCCAACCCCATCGGCGCCATCCCCATCGGCGCCATCCCCATCGGCGCCATCCCCATCGGCGCCATCCCCATCGGCGCCATCCCCATCGGCGCCATCCCCATCGGCGCCATCCCCATCGGCGCCATCCCCATCGGCGCCATCCCCATCGGCGCCATCCCCATCGGCGCCATCCCCATCGGCGCCATCCCCATCGGCGCCATCCCCATCAGCGCCATCCCCATCGGCGCAATCCCATCGGCGCCACCCCATCGGCGCCATCCTCATCGGCGCCATCCCCATCGGCGCCATCTCTATCGGCGCCACCCCATCGGCGCCACCCCCACCGGCGCCACCTGAAACGGCGCCATCCCCATTGGCGCTACCAAAATTGAAGCCACCCAGCCAGCGCCACCCACCTCCCAGGGAATGCGGTCGGGCGGCACGTTCATCCGCATGCCGGGGTACTGCTCAAAGTTGAAGGGAGCGTAGCGCCACAGACGGTGATCAGAAGTCAAGTACTGGATGATCCGGCCGGTTGTCGGATCGTCCACCTGCGGCCGCACCGTCGTCCGGTCGTCGTCGTCGCTTTCGGAGCTGCTGCTCTCCTCCTCCGGGCTCGGCGGCTCCTCCGGCGGGGGAGGCGGTGGCGTCGGCGGCTTCGGCGGCGGCGCTTGAACCGGGCGAAGCCGCTCCAGCACCGGGGATCCGAGCTCCCGCACCGACACCGGCGTGGTCTTGACGGTGAAAGTGTGTGGGAATTCGTTTAATGACGTTGAAATACGTGGAAATAGATGGAAAGATGTGGAAAGATGTGGAAAGATATGGAAAGACGTGGAAAGATGTGGGAAATATGTGGAAATATGTGGAAAGACGTGGAAAGATGATGTGGAAAGATGTGGAAAGACGTGGAAAGATATGAAAAGATGTAGAACGATATGGAAAGATGTGGAAAATGTGGTAAAAAAGTGGAAAAACATAGAAATATGTGGAAAGATGTGGAAAGACGTGGAAAGATGTGGAAATATGTGGAAAGCTATGGAAAGATGTAGAAAGATATGGAAAGACGTGGAAAGATGTGGAAATATTTGGAAAAATGTGGAATTACATGGAAAGATGTGGAAAGATGTGAAAAATCTTCGCCGCTCCTCTCACCTGCAGAGCCGCTGATGCAGCCTGTCTGGCCGCCTCCTCAAACCAGGCCGGCGGCGCCTGGTACATCTCCAGCACCACACTGCGTACTCGCGACTCGAGCTGCGGGTCCACAGCAGGAATGGGCTCCGTGGGCCGCTCACCCAACTTTTCGAGAATCTGTCGCTGAGTCTCCTGCACTGACGCCAGCAGCTGGGAGACGCCCTGCACTGCTGTAGACAGCTCGCCGACCCGACCGTCCAAATCCGCACCGAGTTTGTTTAACTGAGTGTCGACACCCTGGGGGAGACAAGGAACACGACTGTTGGTTACACAACTGGGCTGTTAAATACACAACTGGGCTGTTAGATACACAACTGAGCTGTTAGATACACAGCTAAGCTGTTAGATACACAACTGGGCTGTTAGATACACAACTGAGCTGTTAGATACAGACACGGAAATCCCTCCTGTCAGACAGGGAAATCCCATTCTGTCAGACACGGAAATACCGCCTGTCAGACACGGTAATCCCGCCTGTCAGACACCGAAATTCCGCCTTTCAGACAAGGCAATCCCGCCTGTCAGACACGAAAATCCCGCCTGTCAGACACCGAAATTCCTCCTGTCAGACACGGAAATCCCGCCTGTCAGACACCGAAATCCCTCCTGTCAGACAGGGAAATCCCATTCTGTCAGACACGGAAATCCCGCCTGTCAGACACGGTAATCCCGCCTGTCAGACACCGAAATTCCGCCTTTCAGACACGGAAATCCCGCCTGTCAGACAGGGAAATCCCATTCTGTCAGACACGGAAATTGCACCTTGAACTTCTTCTCCAGCTCCATGCCGATGCCACTGGTGGCATCCGTCATCTGCTTGGCCATGTCCATCGCAGCACTGGGAAACATCGACTGACCGCCTCCAGCGGCCGGCTGCGGTCCCGAGGTTCTGACGATGATCGACTTTGAATCGCCTCGACCGCCCCGACTTTTCTGTTGAGCCTCCTGGCCATTTCTCAAGTAGTCCATGGCCTTCATGTGCTCCCACTTGATGAGCTCGCGCTCTTTCTTCACGTTGTCGATGTACTTGATTTTCAGCGGGTCGTACAGGTCCGACCGCCTGAGGCCGTTGTAGCGCAGCTGGATGTAGAAACCCAGCTGGTACGCGTGCCAGATGAAGATCAAAGGTGGCGCCAATGGCGACCGTTCGATGTACTCCTTGATCATGCTGTACCGCTGGTAGTTCCAGTGCAACGCCGAGAACTGGTTGATGAGCTCATAGGTGCTGGAGAACATGGCAATCAGCAGGTTGAACATGAGGATGTTGGTTAGCAGGACATACACTCCCAGCATCACGGGAACCAGCCAGGTGGCCGTCCAGTGAGGGCACTGGCCGTCATTCTTGCATCCGTCATCTGGAATTTGGTTTAATCTCAGATTATAAGGCAGTGGTTTAATTAGTCAGCTCTGATTGGTCGGTTCTGTATAAGTACATTTGGAACTCCTATTAGTCAATGCTAATTGACCGATTCTGATTGGTTGCTTCCGATCGATGGATTTTGATTGGTTGGTTCAACTCGATCGATTCTGATTGGTTGGTTCCGATCCATTATTGATTCTGATTGGTTGGTTCCGATTAATCGATTCTGACTGGTTGTTCCCATCTATTGATTCTGATTGGTTGGTTACGATCTATTAGTTCTGATTGGTTGGTTCCGATCAATCGATTCTGATTGGTTGGTTCCAATCTATTGTTTCTAAGTGGTCCATTGCGATTGGTACATTCTGATTGGTAAATTCCTATTGGTTAATTATAATTAGCTGGTTTTGATTGGCTGATTCTGATCGGTTGAAGCTGATTGGTTGACTCTGACTGCTTAATGATTGGCTGATTTTGATTATAGAATTCAAAGTTTCAAAGGAACTCACCCCTAGCCTGGACCGTCTCCAACGAAAATTCGCCAAACATTTGAAAATAGGATTTGGTCAAAAAGTTGACCAACACTTCCATTTGGCTCATCCTTGGCGGAAAAGTTTTGTTGTAATCGATCTCCGGGGTGTAGAGACCCGTTGGGTAGGCGATGGACTGGGCCGCCACGCCGTAGCCCAGGACAAAGACCAACAGGATGACCATGAACGGCACCAGATCGTTGATGACCATCTTGCCAATCATGATCAGCTTGGGCCCCAGGGCGATGTGGAAGCTGAAGATGTACATCAGCCTGATGTAGTAAGCGAACAAGCTGAAAGCGTAGCAGATTCTCGCTATGATGAAGAACTCGCTAGTCAGAATGACGTCATAGCCGGGCTCGTCTGATTGGACGTCGCTTATCAGGGAGATCATGCGCAAGATGAAGCCCAGAGTGAACAGGCCGACAGCTATGCAGTCCAGCTTGTTCCAGCTGTCCGAGATGTACGTTGAGAAGCTGATGCCGGACATTGTGGCCTGCGTTTTTGATTGGGGGTGGTTTACTTTGGGAGTGAAGTATTTCTGCTTTAAGTATCTCCCCTAGCAACTGTGGTTGGCCATAGCAACTAGGATTTTCCTAGATACTTCCATAGCAACTAGGATTTCCCTAGATACTTCCATAGCAACTAGGATTTTCCCAGATACTTCCATAGCAACTAGGGATTTCCCTAGATACTTCCATAGCAACTAGGATTTCCCTAGATACTTCCATAGCAACCAGGATTTCCCTAGATACTTCCATAGCAACCAGGATTTCCCTAGATACTTTCATAGCAACTAGGGATTTCCCTAGATACTTCCATAGCAATTTATACGCTCATATTTAAAAAAATAATTGCCCTAGCAATGGGTATCTTCTAGATACTTTTATATATATTAGAGAGGCAATCTCTATAACTATTTTCATTACCACGAAGATTTTTTGAAATGTTTCTATAGCAACAGAAATCTCTCTATATGCATTTACAGCAACGGGAAACTCCAGCAATCTTAAAAAAATTGGTGATAGCAACGAAATTTCCTGGATACTAGTTGTATCATAACAATGCGAAGTGGGCTTTCACTAATAAGCCCGTATAATCCAGCTGGGACTTTCATAAACATCAGCAACAACATGTTTTTGCATACAATTTCCTTTGCGCAATGATAACGAGCAGGCATTTCTAATCTGGAGATACAGACTCATTTAGCAACATCTAGGCGTAATAATCGAAATAAACAGACAGGATACAACACCCAGTTTATGATTAATCTTTGATACTTGCATGCAAACGCACTTTTGGAAAACTATGAAGCTAACCAAGGGAAGTACATCGCGTCTTTTTGAATAATTGGTTGTTGGGATTAGCTAACTTGTGTATGTGTGGTTAAGCAAGTTCCGTCATAATTATATTTTCAAAATTTGGGCGCTACAGTGTATTATACACCCGATGACAATCGTTCCTTATCTGATCTCAGTCTCCATTCCTTCGACACCCACCCTTTCCACACCTTTCCACACCCCCTATTATCGCTCGTTCATTCTCTCTCTTTCTCAATTCCTACCCCATTCTCGACACCCACCCCTTCCACGCCTTTCCACACCCCCTTATTATCGCTCGTTCATTCTCTCTCTTTCTCAATTCCTACCCCAATCTCGACACCCACCCCTACCACGCGTTTCCACACCCCCCTATTATCGCTCGTTCATTCTCTCTCTTTCTCAATTCCTACCCCAGTCTCGACACCCACCCCTACCACGCCTTTCCACACCCCCTATTATCGCTCGTTCATTCTCTCTCTTTCTCAATTCCTACCCCAATCTCGACACCCACCCCTTCCACGCCTTTCCACACACTCTATGATCGCTCGTTCATTCTCTCTCTTTCTCAATTCCTACCCCATTCTCGACACCCACCCCTTCCACGCCTTTCCACACCCCCTATTATCGTTCGTTTCTTAATTCTTTCTCTCTTCCTCAATTCCTACCCAAATCTCGACACCCAATCCTTCCACGCGTTCCCATACACCCTATTATCGATCATTTCTTATCTGAACTCTCCCCCCATTCGTACCCTCAACTTTGATATCCGTATGATCCATGTTCAGACATATTAGTACATTTCTGTAAACAAGTAACATTTATATAATTGCTGATAAACTCAACATTACAATATCATATGATGGAAGCGATGCAACGACAACTTTAGATTGCTAAGTCTCTAACTGTGTGACGAATACGGGAAGCGATATAGTCGCATTAAACTAAATTCCAGAGACTAATAGTTAGACGAATAATTGTAACTTCTAATTGCCTCTAAAAGAAGCACGCCTAGCTGTTTCAAGAGTCAAAACTGTGCGCGTACTATAGTTACTAATAAGTAGCATGAGTGCGAATCTCTATCACCGAATAGGAAAACTGCTTTAACCAGATCAGAAACTCAATTCAACGAAAACGGAAAAAAAGAGAAAACTAAAAATGATTATTCTTGCATCATACTAATAATAGTAGTGTGCGTAATATAGAGTCGCTGGGAGGGGTGCTATAAAAGGCGGGACACAGCGCTGTTGGAAGGGTTCTGACGTACTGTTAATATCTGAAAAAGAGGCGAAAAATGAAGGTGTGACAAAAATTAACGATTTAATTCTTCTTTGTTTTCTCATGGATGTGATCAATTTTTTTTCAAGAAATTATAATCAAGCAATGCCTCACCTGCTTGATTTCCTCTAGAAGCAGGGTGACCATCCAGCCGATCACCACGTACTCCAGAGGTTTAATAGCGTGAGTGAGCTCGTACAGCAGCATGTAGCTGAAGATGACTAGAAATGCCACGTAGGAGATCTGCAAGGGGGTGGAAGCTCGAATCATCAAAATGCAATCTCGAATCTTCAAAATCTAAGCTCGAATCTTCAAAATCTAAGCTCGAATCTTCAAAATATAAGCTCGAATCTTCAAAATATAAGCTCGAATCTTCAAAATCTAAGCTCGAATCTTCAAAATCTAAGCTCGAATAATCGAAATCTAAGCTCGAATCTTCAAAATCTAAGCTTGAATAATCGAAATCTAAGCTCGAATCTTCAAAATCTAAGCTCGAATCATCAAATCTAAGCTCGAATAATCCAAATCTAAGCTCGAATCTTTAAAATCTAAGCTCGAATCATCAAAATCTAAGCTCGAATCTTCAAAATCTAAGCTCCAAGCCTCAAAATCTAAGCTCCAAGCCTCTAAATCTAAGCTCCAAGCCTCAAAATCTAAGCTCCAAGCCTCTAAATCTAAGCTCCAAGCCTCAAAAGCTAAGCTCCAAGCCTCAAAAGCTAAGCTCCAAGCCTCAAAATCTAAGCTCCAAGCCTCAAAAGCTAAGCTCTAAGCATCAAAATCTAAGCTCCAAGCCTCAAAATCTAAGCTCCAAGCCTCAAAATCTAAGCTCCAAGCCTCAAAATCTAAGCTCCAAGCCTCAAAATCTAAGCTCCAAGCCTCAAAATCTAAGCTCCAATCTTCAAAAGCTTTAAGCTCAATTAACTTTAACATTCTAAACTCGAAACTGTGAAGCCATGAATGAGCTTATGACAATATTTAAACACTCAAAGCGTTACCTTAAAAATAATCTCTGAAATTTACATGTTTCCTATCTGAGCTACACTACTAACAACTGTGCTAGTGAGTAGCATGGCAAGCAATTTCTCGGTCCTCACCGTATTGTACACGAATCGAATTACGGGAGCCATGTAGAAGTCGCGAATTCGTGCGATCACCTGCCGACAGTTCAGGCTTTCCGAGCTTTGCACGCTGGGGGGGGGGTAGCCGAATAGATAGAAATATGAAAGTACGTCGGTAAAACTTTCGAATAACACATTTTAGTAGCATATAGCATTAGTCTATTAGTCTAGCCAAAAAAATTTATGTATATAGGCGCGCCAGGCGCAAGTTTTGGTATTAGCGGGCTAATCATTCTAACAAATAAAATGCGAGATATCTGAATTAATGTACTTGAATTTAATCCGAGTTTTATTTGGTTCTTAGAAATTGCTGCCTATAGTGTCTATGGCCGAAACTGAAAAGCCTAGCTTTTATCAGGAGACTGGGGGTTGCGCGGGCACCTGCCGGGGTGGGTTTCATAAACGCGAAACTTCATAACCGCGAAAAATTTTGCATTTACTTTCGTATAGCTCGTACTGCAGTCTTTTTAGCGGTTGTGAAGTTTCGTGGTTATGAAGTTTCGCGGTTGTGAAAGTAGGTGATTTAGCGGTTGTGAAATTTTGCGTTTGTGAAAGCAACCCACCTGGCGCACTTAAAGCGACATTGTCACACAACCGGCGGCGCGCGGATACGTACGCAGTCATACGCACAGGCACACACTCACTCAGGAATGTACAGCGGCCCTAACTTTATTAATTATCGTAAGGCATGTACACTTCACTGTGCATTGGGGGTTGGCCCTCAATCTGGGCCGGGCGTTAATTGCATGAGCAGAGCCAAGCCGAGATTCCGATTTAGCCCCAATATTAATGTGACTGCACTTGGAATCGAGCCTGGGCCGCTGGCACACCTTCAACTAAATTTGGTAATGATTCTAAGACCGGCATCATCCAACAGACCGACACCGAACTGGAATGGCTCAGTCAGCTGACAAAAAATTATTCAAACGCTACCCGTGACGGGACTCGAACCCGCAATCTTCTACTTAGGAGGCAGACGCCTTATCCATTAGGCCACACGGGCTGCCAGAGGAGGAGGGCTATTGGACCCCTATTTGTATCGACAGAGTCTAATAATGGAGGGGCTGGAAGGGTCAATATTAGTCAGGCTGTGGCTCACAACAGCTCGCAACAGACTCAACGTGACTTTCTATGCATTTCAGCGTGAGTTGCTGCAGCCCGCGGGCCAGCTGACGCACTTGCTGCCCCTGTGGGCTAAAAATAGAAACTATACGAATTGAAGCAACCGAAGGCAAAGCCGCTCGCTCTTTGCAGGAATCGAACCCGGTACCACAATGATTAGAATGGAAACTGTGAGAGATTTCACAATCGCACCCAATGATGAGAATGAGATTCCACAATCTCACCCCAAAGATGAGAATGAGAAAGTGTCAGAGATTCCGAAAACTCCCATTTCGAAATTCTCAAAGCTTAAATTCTTATGATTCTTATGAAGAGAAAAAAAGCCTATTAATTATTCTCTAACAAAAGTACACATTCCGGCTTTAAAGAATCAACAAATTATTACTAGTTAATGGATAAAAGTTCTTTTCATTCATTCTCGCGTCTGTTTGAGTTATCAAGAGAACTTGAAAACAGTTCTAAGGCATAAACAGTTAGGTTGGTAGAGTTAGTTCCGATGACACGGCAATCGATATTATTTCGAGCTTAGCTAGATTCTGGCAACCCACTCATCCTCCGAGCTCTGAAGGCTGGCGCCATCGAATTGCGCTCCCAGCTGGTTGTCTGACTGACTGAGAAATTTGATTGCTCAGCATATTTGTTTAAATGTTTACGAACATTTAAAAAAAATAGGCATGCATTTAAACAAATAAACATTAAACGCTGTTAGTTTACTATGGGCTTTTAAGTTATACTATTGGCAGACGACTTGAGCAACAAAATATTGTTTAAGATGCAGGCATGCAATGATAGTCTGTTATGACGCATCCTAAAACACATTTTTGTCAAAATAAACAAAAATTTAAAACATTAACAAAGGTTAAAGTGCAACGTTTTCTTGGGTGAAATTGGTTTTGTAGAACGAGTAGAATGCATGCTGGGAATATTAAATATTCTTGTGTCTGTGAGGGTTTGGTGACTAAGTCATTACTGCTATATTATTATTATCTGAGGGATTAGTGTTCTCTATTTCTCTATTCTGACACAGTCTATTCTGACACAGTCTATTCTGACACAGTCTACTCTGACACAGTCTATTCTGACACAGTCTATTCTGACACAATCTATTCTGACACAGTCTATTCTGACACAGTCTATTCTGACACAGTCTATTCTGACACAGTCTATTCTGACACAGTCTATTCTGACACAGTCTATTCTGACACAGTCTACTCTGACACAGTCTATTCTGACACAGTCTATTCTGACACAATCTATTCTGACACAGTCTATTCTGACACAGTCTACTCTGACACAGTCTATTCTGACACAGTCTACTCTGACACAGTCTATTCTGACACAGTCTATTCTGACACAATCTATTCTGACACAGTCTATTCTGACACAGTGTATTCCGACTCAGTCTATTCTGACACAGTCTATTCTGACACAATCTATTCTGACACAATCTATTCTGACACAGTCTATTCTGACACAGTCTACTCTGACACAGTCTATTCTGACAGTCTATTCTGACACAGTCTATTCTGACACAATCTATTCTGACACAGTCTATTCTGACACAGTCTATTCTGACACAGTCTATTCTAACACAGTCTATTCTGACACAGTCTATTCTGACACAGTCTATTCTGACACAGTCTATTCTGACACAGTCTATTCTGACACAGTCTATTCTGACACAGTCTATTCTGACACAGTCTACTCTGACACAGTCTATTCTGACACAGTCTATTCTGACACAGTCTATTCTGACACAGTCTATTCTGACACAGTCTATTCTGACACAGTCTATTCTGACACAGTCTATTCTGACACAGTCTATTCTGACACAGTCTATTCTGACACAGTCTATTCTGACACAGTCTATTCTGACACAGTCTATTCTGACACAGTCTATTCTGACACAGTCTATTCTGACACAGTCTATTCTGACACAGTCTATTCTGACACAGTCTATTCTGACACAGTCTATTCTGACACAGTCTACTCTGACACAGTCTATTCTGACACAGTCTATTCTGACACAGTCTATTCTGACACAGTCTATTCTGACACAGTCTACTCTGACACAGTCTATTCTGACACAGTCTATTCTGACACAGTCTATTCTGACACAGTCTATTCTGACACAGTCTATTCTGACACAGTCTATTCTGACACAGTCTATTCTGACACAGTCTATTCTGACACAGTCTATTCTGACACAGTCTACTCTGACACAGTCTATTCTGACACAGTCTATTCTGACACAGTCTATTCTGACACAGTCTATTCTGACACAGTCTAATCTGACACAGTCTATTCTGACACAGTCTATTCTGACACAGTCTATTCTCCCACAGTCTACTCTGACACAGTCTATTCTGACACAGTCTATTCTGACACAGTCTATTCTGACACAGTCTAATCTGACACAGTCTATTCTGACACAGTCTATTCTGACACAGTCTATTCTCCCACAGTCTACTCTGACACAGTCTATTCTGACACAGTGTATTCTGACACAGTGTATTCTGACACAGTCTAATCTGACACAGTCTATTCTGACACAATCTATTCTGACACAGTCTATTCTGACACAGTCTATTCTGACACAGTCTATTCTAACACAGTCTATTCTGACACAGTCTATTCTGACACAGTCTATTCTGACACAGTCTATTCTGACACAGTCTACTCTGACACAGTATATTCTGACACAGTCTATTCTGACACAGTTTATTCTGACACAGTCTATTCTGACACAGTTTATTCTGACACAGTCTATTCCGACTCAGTCTATTAGGCATGGTGAACCTTAGTTTGAATATTAGTAGGAACTGTAAGCTATAGTACTCTGCTGTTGCAAACTCCGATACTTACGAATTTTTCGTAATGAACTTGGGCGGCCTATATACATATTATAAGCAGGATTTGCATTCGGTGAGAAATGAAATGCCAATGATTTTTGTTTACAAATAAAAGCAGCAAAAACTGTTCAAAGTGATTCATAATCTTGATGGCAAGCAACCAACATACGCCTCTCGTGTCCTTCCAACCACCCATCCCGTATTAAATGTAAATATTGATAGCAAGCAAATCAATACAAACTATATTTATTAAAGGCGACAAACCATTTAAAATTCCATAATCAGAAGAAAAAACTTCTAAACAAAACATGCAGAAATAATCCCCGTGTATTAAGCATGGGAGCTGCAAACACGTAAATAAATAAATAAATAAAAATAAATAAATAAAAAAATAAATAAATGAATAGGCCTAAAATAGTTTATAGTTCATGTAAATATAAATTTTAAATAGAGGCATCACTCAAAATTATTAATCTCGTGACAGCACGATTCTCAATACATTTTGAGAATCGCCCTAATCCATCCTGAGAATCGCCCTTAACCATCACGAGAATCGCTCTAATCCATCCTGAGAATCGCCTTAAACCATCACTAGAATCGCCCTAATCCATCACGAGAATCGCCCTAATCGCCACGAGAATCTCCCTTAACTTTAAAAAGTTAGCGAATCGTTAAATAATCGATAAATTTTAAAACCGACTTACTTTTCCTGGCCCGGATAATACTGAGCTTCCTCGCCGTCCTCGTTCATGTCCACAACTACGCCTTCTGGACTGGGCGTCTTGACCAGCTGTTGCTGCCTCTGCTGTTGTTGCAGTTGCAGTTGCTGCTGCTGCTGCTGCTGTTGCTCCTCCTGCTGTTGCTGCTGCTGAGTGATGGCCTGCTGCTTCTGAGCCTCCTCCTCAGTGAGCTTGAACAGCATCACCTTAGGTATGAGCAGGGGGCAGCACATGCCGCATAGGATGCCGAACGAGAATCGAGCCATGGCGTTCTTCGGACTCAGCCGACCCATCCAGGTGCTGGTCAGGAAGTCTTGGCAGCACGGGTGCGCCATGAATTTGATGCTCTCACCTTCGGCGGCCAGGTAGATGCAGGAGCTGTCTCCGTAGAATGCCAGCTCTCGATTGATGAGGAACTGCGCCCGACGCTCGTCCTCCGATAGCACTGGTCGAGGACGCCTAAAGCGTAGTCCTCAAACTGGGAAGCTCCGCGTTGGAAGTCTTCTTTGTCGGTGAAATCGTCTGTTCGACCGCCCATGGCTTTGAGAATCATTGAGGAGAGCAGGGCTGCGGCGATTGGCTCCTGGATGAGTGGACGATTGGAAAATGGGCCTGTCAACTCAAGCTCATAAAGTGGAGCCCGAGTAATCTATGTACACAAATGATACATCATTCTGCTCACAGTGACACCAGGAAGCTGAGTTTGGCAAAAAAGCGACGAAAGTTAGACTTGGGATAAGTGAGAATAAGCGAGGGGATAATTAGGGACTCCACTTTATGAGCATAGCTCAAGTTTATATATTTCCAATTATTCCCTTGCTTATTCTCACTTATCCCAAGTCCAACTTTCGTCACTGTGAGCAGAATGACGTATCATTTGTGTACATATGAATACGAGCGTAGATTACTCGGGTTCCACTTTATGAGCTTAAGTTGACAGGCCCTTTGTCTTTATACGGGTACGCGTTTGCGCGTAAACTTTTAATATTTTCTTGGATTGATTATTAACACACTGTGAATTTGTTTGCATGCTCCTACATGTACACAAGTACTCTGTACTCCGTCTGTACTCCACTGGTACTCAGGCATCATCATCAGACGCTGGTTCAAAGTGAGGACTGACACTGACAAAAGAGTCTTTCTTTATGCTTGGCAAACCCACCTTCTCCATTGTCCAGAACAGCTCCGCCATCTGCAGCTTGCCGACAAGCAGTGACCAGATTAGCAACTCCCTGGCCGGTCTCTCCAGAGTAAGCGATTTCGCTCGCGTCTCTGCAAGATTAGAGCCGCCGACCATACAGATGCAGGAAAAACGTATTAAATATTTAAATAGCTATATGGATACCGCATACCAATATGAAAACGAACAACATAAAGGCAACAATGTGCCCCTCCCTGCTGCTGCTATAAATGGCCAGTTTGAAGTTCACCAATAAAATTACATTATCTAGAAAGAGCTTCTATAAGAGTATTCGCTTTACTAAGGCCAAAGACAGTCGGACACCGCAAAGCTCTAAGCGAGAGTTTAGGACCACAGCGACAGCACTACTCACTCAGAGTGCAAGCGTATATGCATTAATAATGAGCATATTTCATCATGATCAGTTTAGAAGCAGATGGATTTTAAATTGGTTCCTGATTTTTTGCTAATCAACGTCTTGCTAGTTCAGTGAGTAAGCAGTATACGAAACAGAAGTGCAAAATAACAGTTAAGTCAGTAAGGAGCACTAGTTCGAGAAACTTGACGTCACAAGAATGGCGATAATAGCTGTACCTTCCGCTTCAACCAGCTGTCTTTGCAGGTCGGCTACACACGGGATGGGGGCGAGAGGCAATCGAGCGGAATGCAATAAAATATATGCCATGACTTGACGAGCAGGTGATAAAATTAAATTTTGTCCGGTATAACAAATATATAGAGTCGATAGCTACTGAATTTGGTTAGTAGTATCTTACGCTACGTTTTGGGACATTTTGCTCTTTCCTGCATTATTTTACATGTAATCCAAGAGGATACAGTTTAAATAAATTTTAATTATAAACTGAAACAAAATCATAATTAAAGGAAAATCCAAACGATACAATTTTTTTGTGAAAAACCCTCTGGGTTGCTTTTGATTCTTGGTTGGCCTTTGAGATCCCGGGAAAATGGGCTGCTTTTATTGAGATCTGTGATCTTGGCAAAGATTACTTAAAAACACTTGAAGTCGTTTTTTATCTTTGACTGAAAGACAAGCTCCATTACTAGCAATCAGCGCCCCCGTTAGGAAGGGTTGGTAAACGGTGGGTGAGTGATGAGTGAAAGGTGGGTGAAGGGTAAGTGAAGGGAATCGTTGCTGAATGGAGGGTGAATGACCGAAGGGGTGTGTGAATGATACGTGATGGGCCGAAGAACTAGCTGGGTGTTTGGTCTTCTCGTACTTTGAAATTCCAGACTTATTCCCCGATTTCCTCAGCAATTATGCCTCATACATTCACCGGTGCAAGATAAATACTTAATAAACTCAAAACTTGAACAGAACCGACAAACTCAATTGTCAAACTGATAATAATAGTGCACACGTCATTCAATCTGATTGTGACTTATAAATTGGCGTAAATAAAGATGCACGCGTTAAGGTGATAGATAGGCAATGGGAAGGTAATACTACGAGCGTATTTATAAAAGTCAATATAAATACAGGAGATGAATGCAAGGCATTCGCAAAATTATATAGTCCATCAAAGAGGATCGCCGGGCCAAACATCATGGTTTAAGGAAAGGCCGATCAGACTACACAAAGTATACCTTCTTCCATTAACCAGTTTGAGCTGAATGCTGGGATACCATTCTTGCCGCCCGCCTTGCCGCCGCCCCTGCCACCGCCGCCTCCGCCGCCGCCGCCGCCGCCGCCAAGGCTGAGATCCCCGGCGGAGGCGACAGACGGCATGGAGGGCATCTGGGCGTCGAACATGGACGGGGAAATGTTGAGAATCTCCATGAACTCCAGGGAGGAACGGCGGCGTCTCAGAGGGGCGGCGGGAATTCTGACAATGGAATCGTCTGTCAGCGACCGGCCGGCACCGCCTTATTTAATGTGTGGCGCATTGTGTTCGGATTGTCACGTTTTTGTGGGATTTAATTGAACTAATTACTCAACTGTAAGTAGCAATCAGCGCATTTTGCTTCATTAATTAGATTATTTCGCACAGAACTAGAGACTATAAATCAATAAATCAATAGCTTTCATGATAAAAAGTTGTTAAGATGCAGCATGCACTTTGTTTGAACAACTACAATCAAGCAAGTAAGCATTAAAAGCATCATTATGATTGTGACTAATCTGCTGGGAATAAAAATTTAGGAATATAACGCTTTAATGAATCTAAAACTATTAATCTCATTCTCGACAAAAATGATTAACTACTGAGCATGCTAAAGCTGACTCTGAGTTCTATTCGCATAATGCATGTTTAGATCGCTTGATTAACAATTCAAGAAAGAGTCAGAGAAACCTGTCGCTACTACTAAACTCTTGTGCCATTTCTGCGTTATATTTTATGCGTGCAAATCAGTTTAGGTCGCAGATAAATTAGTAGATTCCGACTGTCTGCTGTTTAGCTAATCTCTCGACCAAAGCAGAATTGGGAAAGTCTATTGGGTTGTTCAAACCAATTGCAATTAGGTCCACAATCAATTTAGCCTAAGCGCCCAAACATCCCTTTGTCAATCATGGCAGATTGGAGACCTTGAGTAGTCCTTGAGGAGAGTCTGTGTAAAATTTTCCCACCAATGGTGGAACAATTACAGGCCTATATAAAAATATTCTGGACGTTCAACCCCTCTCCGCCGTCCAAACAACCCTACGCAAAATGGCCTTGGAGGACAAATTAAAAACCCCTAACAAAAATAGCTTGAACGTTCAACCCCTCCGCCAAATAGAAAAAGGAGAGGATTGGTGTGGAATTTTCTCACCCCACACAAATGGCCTTGAAAGACTAATTAAAAACCCCCTGATAAAAATAGCTTGAACGTTCAAACCCCACCGCTAAAAAGGATAGGACTGGTGTGGAATTTTCTCACCCCACACAATGGTCTTGGAGGACTAATTAAAAACCTAAAACAAAAATAGCTTGAACGTTCAACCCCTCCGCCAAATAGAAAAAGGGGAGGATTGGTGTGGAATTTTCTCACCCCACACAAATGGCCTAGAAGGACTAATTTAAAACCCCCGATAAAAATAGCTTGAACGTTCAAACCCCACCGCTAAAAAGGATAGGACTGGTGTGGAATTTTCTCACCCCACACAAATTGCCTTGGAGGACTAATTAAAAACCCCTAATCAAAATAACTTGAAAGTTCAACCACTCCGCCAATTAGTTGAGAGTTGTATAGAATTCTCTAAGCTGGGGCATTGGCAGGGGTCAGAAGGCCTGAAATCAAAGTGGCCTAAACACCAACCCCACCGCCAGCTACGCCAACTACGAGACTGATTCTTAATTTCTTACCCTCGGCCTGAGCGGGGCTCGGGCCAATCCCAATCAAGGGTCGCGCCTCGCTTAGCATCGAGGTCAGCTCAGCAAAGCGCGGTTTCGTTTTTCCTCCCTGACGCTTGGCGGCGCCGCGCCACCGATGGCCAGCTTGAATTTGGCAACAATTTATTGGCTCCTTTTCAATTTACCGGTTTAAGAAAGTCTGGCACAACACAGTTAAGAGGCAAAACGATTGATGCGACAAATTAAGCTTTCAACGTTGGAATGAATGGACAAAATGACAACGGAATAAATATGGAATTCCGAGCTAAATACACGTTAACCTTGCTTAAGCGCGTTTTTTCACTAAATTTAAGATCGCATGCGAATTGCAAGATCAAGCAAAACAGGATTTGCAGTTTTCCTATAAATCCATTGAGCTGGCACAAACACTTTGCGAAGATCGTTCACGGGCAGATAACTATTATTTATTCTTATCAAAGTAAGTACATTCAATGCTTGTATTTGTATTCGAACATCCATACAGACTCTCCATACTCGTACATCGCTTCATCAACCTCACAGGACCCCTTTTTTCCGACTTATGCTGACATTTTCTGCTTAAATATGCTTTTTAGATAAATTTACTTAATTTCTGTGCGTGAAAAGCAAAAAAAGATGCAAAATATTTGTAACAAAAATGGCATTTGCGCAAACAGTAAGCCTAGTAAGTATAAAAAACTTTTACAATCTCTTTCTGAACGTAAACATGGGAAATCAGGCAAATACAACAATATCCATGGTATTCATAATTCCAACTGCATTACCCAAGTGTGCTGGTCGAATCATCCTTGTAACTAATCCATCGAGGATGTCTTGCGATGAACGTTAAGAAGCAAAAAGTTAAAGAACTTTTTAAACTCATTATTTCCTGGCAGTATGTATCTGCACTTGCATTTATCTTTAACACTCGTTCCATTCTTCTAGTTTTAAACTACACAAAATTAATGGATAAAATGCATTTTTTATTAGTACGAACCAGGCGCATTACCACCGAGTAACTTTTGACACTCGAGTCTAAAAGGTGTCACACTCCTATCTAACGGGCGACAACCCTATCTAACAGGTGACACTATTTCCTGTCTAACAGGCGACAATCCTATCTACCAGGTGACACTATATCTCCTGTCTAACAGGTGACACTATATCTCCTGTCTAACAGGTGACACTATATCTCCTGTCTAACAGGTGACACTATCTCCTGCCTAACAGGCGACAACCCTATCTACCAGGTGACACTATATCTCCTGTCTAACAGGGGACACTATCTCCTGTCTAACAGGTGACACTATCTCCTGTCTAACAGGTGACACTATCTCCTGCCTAACAGGCGACAACCCTATCTACCAGGTGACACTATATCTCCTGTCTAACAGGTGACACTATCTCCTGTCTAACAGGTGACACTATCTCCTGTCTAACAGGTGACACTATATCTCCTGTCTAACAGGTGACACTATCTCCTGTCTAATAGGTGACACTATCTCCTGTCTAACAGGCGACACTATATCTCCTGTCTAACAGGTGACACTATCTCTTGTCTAATAGGTGACACTATCTCCTGTCTAACAGGCGACAACCCTATCTAACAGGCGACACTATCTCCTATCTAAGAGGTGACACTATATCTCCTGTCTAACAGGTGACACTATCTCCTGTCTAACAGGCGACACTTTATCTCCTGTCTAACAGGCGACAACCCTATCTAACAGGTGACACTATCTACTGTCTAACAGGCGACACTTTATCTCCTGTCTAACAGGTGACACTATCTCCTGTCTAACAGGCGACAACCCTATCTAACAGGTGACACTATCTCCTGTCTAACAGGCGACACTATATCTCCTGTCTAACAGGCGACACTTTATCTCCTGTCTAACAGGCGACAACCCTATCTAACAGGTGACACTATCTCCTGTCTAACAGGCGACACTTTATCTCCTGTCTAACAGGCGACAACCCTATCTAACAGGTGACACTATCTCCTGTCTAACAGGCGACACTATATCTCAGCTGTCTAACAGGTGACACTATCTCCTGTCTAATAGGTGACACTATCTCCTGTCTAACAGGCGACAACCCTATCTAACAGGTGACACTATCTCCTGTCTAACAGGTGACACTTTATCTCCTGTCTAACAGGTGACACTATCTCCTGTCTAACAGGTTACACTATCTCCTATCTAACAGGTGACACTATCTCCTGTCTAACAGGTGACACTATATCTCCTGTCTAACAGGCGACAACCCTATCTAACAGGTGACACTATCTCCTGTCTAACAGGCGACAACCCTATCTAACAGGCGACACTATCTGCTGTCTAACAGGCGACACTATATCTCTTGTCTAACAGCAGGTGACACTATCTGCTGTCTAACAGGCGACAACCCTATCTAACAGGTGACACTATCTGCTGTCTAACAGGCGACACTATATCTCTTGTCTAACAGCAGGTGACACTATCTCCTGTCTAACAGGCGATACTACACGTATCTCCTGTCTAACAGGTGACACTATCTCCAATCTAACAGGTGACACTATCTCCTGTCTAACAGCAGGCGACACTATCTCCTGTCAAACAACAGGTGACACTATTACCTGTCTAACAACAGGTGACACTATCTCTTGTCTAACAACAGGTGACACTATCTCCTGTCTAACAGGCGACAACCCTATCTAACAGGTGACACTATAACTCCTGTCTAACAGGTGACACTATATCTCCTGTCTAACAGGTGACACTATCTCCAATCTAACAGGTGACACTATCTCCTGTCTAACAGGTGACACTATCTCCTATCTAACAGGTGACACTATATCTCCTGTCTAAAAGGTGACACTATCTCCTATCTAACAGGTGACACTATATCTCCTGTCTAACAGGTGACACTATCTCCTATCTAACAGGTGACACTATCTCCTGTCTAACAGGTGACATGCACCATCTCGTGTCTATCAAGTTGCATTTCTGTTTAGCAAAAAATACTCTATCAACCCTAATCCAGTTGAAGTTAGGTACATGTAAGTAGGTAATGCCAGTTGCAATTCATAAAAATGTTCACCTCTCTGCGTTGCTCGACTTCCACTTGCGTTGGCTGGCGAATCTGATGAGCTCTCCATGATGGGATTCTCGTAGCCTCGAGCGTTGCTATCCGAAGTGTCATCGTCTGTGGATATCGAGTGCGAGATGAGAAAGTTCTGAGACATCCAAATGTTTGTTAAAATAATTTCAAGTTTAGTTTATTAAAGCTCGTAGATACGCAATTGGAAGACAAAACCTCAAGATAGAGATTAAAGAATTCCTAGGAAGTTGATTAATAACGTGTACAGTTAGCTAAATTAAAATAAATTTAAATCTTTGTCATTCAACACCTAGAGGCCGTTAAATTTACTAGCCGAAAATTTAAAAAAAATTTTAAATTTTGTTTAAATCTTTCAATCTAATCTCGTTGTAAAAGGTTTACAGACTCTAATTTTCAACTAATTCTCTGTATTTGCCTATAGTCTATTAAAGTAACTTTTTTGCAATACCATCTGGAAATGCAATAACTATAGTTTCTAAAATAAATAGTTTATTGTGCGTAAAACTAATAGAACCATATGCAAATAATATGCATAAATTCATTCTTCAAATTCAAATTAACCACATGTCCAGTTCATGCTTGTGTGTTGCGACAGAATTTAAATAGTGCCATCATTTTTTATTCAAAAATACCAATATGCTTAATGGCGATAGTCTATTTTAAATGAAATATTAAGTTGATAGTTTGAATGTCAATCCTACCGAAAGCGCTGTTCCTCAGAAATAATGCTTAAAAGTAATTGTTCAAGAATACAAATAATTAAAATTTTGATTAACAGCAAAATGCACTTCATTATAGTGTAGCGATTGCCTAGTACTTCGTATATCAATTGAACAAACGCGCGGAAGCTTAAAAATGCATATTTTGTCTACTATAAGTAGTTTATAGGTTACATATGTATAAAAAGTAAAACAAAAATGAACGAATTTCGGGCCAGAAAATGCTGCAGTAATATCTCTATGCAAATAGTTTGCTACTATATATAATTAGAGTAATTTGAATTGGCACAGCCAAATTTCTATAATGGCGTACTAGAAACGGCTTTCTAAGAGTAATTGTGTTATTTCTTAGAAAAAGCGTGTAAAATGTGTGCTGAATAGTTGGAATTAAGCTACATATCACAACTGATATTTGTCACACTATAATTGTAATGCTATGAATATAATAAATACACAGCACTACGTCTGATATTGATAAAAGATAGTGTGCAGGGTGAAAATAAATCTATTTAAACAAAAATTTAAGTTCGCTTTTAACTAAAAAAACCCAGATAGGATTTGGTAGTGAAAATTCACAATAAAATTTTTTTTTTGGGTATGTGAACTGTTTCTACTTTCTAGCTGATAATCGTAGCTTAACTACAATTCAATACCTTCATCGATAAATCGAATTCCATCGGAAAACGTGACGCTGGACTCCGAGCTGATGTGATGAGCGGCGATGGCGTCCCGCTTCATCGTGTGCACTTTGCGGATGATACGAGGGATTTTGGTATGAAGAAGTCACTCCCCCAAATTTGGATAATTCTGACCCAAAAAGTGACGCTCTAGACCCTAAAAGTATCGTTTTTGACACTAAAAGTGGAGTCCCTGCATATCCCTGAAAGAGGCAGCTCTTACATGTACTTATTTGTGGGTAAAAGCAAGAATTTACAGCTAGGGGCACATCAAAAAGAAAAACGGGAAAACGTACGTTGTCTAATAAAAATTGACAAATAAGCTCACGTGTTGAATGATTTAAGTGCGCTGGTTTCCTGGAAAAGGCTGCATTTAAACAAAATTTCCAGAGGTAAATGCACTGACTTAGGCAGGGATTATCAATCTTCGCCCCCCATTGGGAAGGCAACAAAGAAGGGAATAACATTTTCGAAAACAGAATACATTTAGTAAGCCTTGTACAGCTTAAAAAAGCATCAAACCTGAAAGACGATGTCAGCATCCACTAAGAGCCTTAGACCATGGCCAAACCCTAACCCTCAACTTGATGCTTGGCCTAGCGATTCCTATTTGATTTTAGCATCTCAGCAATCTCCCATTAGCCTTTTTTGCTATGCGGAAAATTATCACTGCTATCAAGGACCACTTCTACTTCCGTTGTATGACCCCTCCTGTGTCTTTATGACCCCTAATGTGTCTGTATGATCCTTCTGTGTCTGTATGACCCCTCCTCTGTCTACATGACATCTTGACCTAACTATCAGCATCGCCAATTCTCTAATGAAGCACCACTAGAAGTAACGTTGTAACTTCTGCTTGTGTTCCTTGCCAATTAATGCCCGTAGCTAAGCTTTCAGCTTACGTTGCTACGTCACGCAGAGCAGCTAGTTTCGCTTACCTCGACCGCTAAAATTAATGGGCGACCGTTCGTACTCGCAGATCTCCAACTGAGTCTCCTGACTGCCGTCGCCCGCCTGCAATCTGCGACGCTTTGGCACCGCCTGCGGCATGTTGTCCCCGCCGACCCCGGCAGCATCTGAGCCGGAGTTTTGACCCGGGCCGCTCTTGGTGAAGAAGTAGGCGGGCAGGTAGCCCGTTTGAGCAGTCTGGACGAGGGCTGAGATGGCGTTCGAGTTTAGGTTTCGGGATTAGCTGTTGTTTGGGTCTGCAACTGTCTCCTGTGATCTTTTATTCTCCTCTCCTCTCCTCTCCTCTCCTCTCCTCTCCTCTCTCCTCTCCTCTCCTCTCCTTCCTCTCCTCTCCTCTCCTCTCCTCTCCTCTCCTCTCCTCTCCTCTCCTCTCCTCTCCTCTCCTCTCCTCTCCTCTCCTCTCCTCTCCTCTGCTCTCCTCTCCTCTCCTCTCCTCTCCTCTCCTCTCCTCTGCTCTCCTCTCCTCTCCTCTCCTCTCCTCTCCTCTCCTCTCCTCTCCTCTCCTCTCCTCTTCTCTCCTCTCTCTTTCCTCTCCTCTCCTCTCCTCTCCTTTTCCCTCCTCTTCTCCTTTTCTGCAGTCACTACTCTAGGTCACTTAAATCAAATCTACTCCTGCAGCAATACGATTTCTCAGCTCACCTTTGGTAGTGGACTGGTCAACAGGACTCTGTGCAGTCACGACTGTCTTTGTATAATTTTTCTCGAAATCTTTTTTCGCATACAAAGGCTGATAAAAGTCGCCGACGAGAACTTTGATAACTTTGCCGACCTCTCTAAGCTTCACCTTTTTGCTGTTCTGGAAGTTTTATAAGAACAGTACTAAAGGAAATTACTTGTTATTGATTGGTAAGAAGGATTTAAACAAAATAATTCAAATGAAATTTGTGCCTCCATGCGACAACTTGCACATTATGAAAAATAGTTTTTTTACGATGAATATATGCGAAATAGTTCAAAACAAAAATTACGACCATTTTCTTGTATAACTAAACAGCTCAAAGCTTGGCTCTCATCTCTGACAGTGGATTGGAGTCCTGGGTTGGATGTTCGTCCCGAATCGGGGAAAACCGGCTGAGTCCGGGTTCCTCTTGCCCCTTGTTGCCCCTCTCCGCCCCCTTGGCCTGGCCTCCAATATAGAGCTGAATAGGTGATACCCTTGGGCTCGCAGCCCTGTAGGTAGCCGGTCTTCCTGTCTGACAGGAGACTCGCCCTCGAAACAAGCCTTCCAGACTCACTCCAATTATCAAGCCATTTCCGTAGACTTCAGGATATTCCCTGCTCTCGGACCGCTTTCAGTAGTAACCCAAACATTCTTTCATTCCAATTCCTTTTTCGCGCACTCCCGACTTGTCTGCTGGGTGGTGGCCTGGGTGGACTCGGTCCTAGCACCGTCCCTGATTCCACTTTTGGGTTGGCGGTGTCTTAGTCCATAGGCTTGGGTTAGTAGCCCCAATTAGTATTATCTCCCTGGCCATGACGTCAGGTCTCAATCTGGGCTGCTCGGGCTATATGCCCCTGGTAGATGTGCCCCCTATACTCAGCGGCAGAGCCCTTCCCTGGGCTGATCCGCGGAGCCTTTGGCTACCACCCTCGTTTAACAACAACAACAAACAGCTCAAAGCGGGTGGAATTTTTTAGAAATGTTAAAATAAACAAATGATACGCTAAAAATGCTGTCTGTTCCAGCCATGCAAATGGTTGCAGTTGTATGATAATTTACTATGATATTTTCAAGATCAAAATCATATAGTCAAAAATTAACTTTCTATTGTGCTGAAAGCGGCGACTTCAATGCTAAGGTGCTGTGCTGACAAATGAGCTCATAATTCTTTAGTATGAGCTCCCTTTGTAAACGAAAATAGTGTGTGATATTCCTAACAAAATAAACAATATACGCGGTGCACTCGTTTGGGTTTTGTGAACAAAAAATTTGCAAAGTTTTTTTCGCGGAGAATTCCAGTATTCTCAGCTGACAAGTTCTTAAAAAAATGCAAAATTAAACTTTAAGAATGAAAAACGCAATTGCTTCTACTGATAGTAGCATAAATATGCGTTTCGTTTACTAAATATGAAACTTTATCGTCACCTTTCTGTTTGCTTGGGCGCTGGCACCCCAATAGCATAGCCCTATAAAATAGAGGGCGGTTTGGAAAAATATGATTCCATCAACTTATGCAGTTCAGACACGGTTAATATAGAGCGAATTAATATTGAAAATATTGTGATAACACTTTGAGGTCTACCGTTACCCACACTTTACACAAGTGATTATATAGATCTACGAGTAAAATCGATAGACAGACGTGTAAGTAGTATGTTGAAAAAAGATAGTTAAACAAATAAGCTACCTTGCTAAACTTCACTTTAAACTTCTCAGCTACCCCTCCACACACTTGCATTCGTTAATTACTTTAAAATTTACACGTAATACAGCTACATGTAAAATGAATCATTCAGTCATATTTAGCACGTGTCGCACGCTTTATTATTAATATTAGTATTATTATATTATCTGGGCTAAACTATACCAACGGTAAAACTAACCCGCAAATCACAATTTGGGCAAAAAAGCAAAATACTAACGGTATTAGGCTGGGGTGCAGGCTGTTGTGCGGTCAGTGAGCGCTCCCTTCCGGACAGTTTCTGGCCGAACAAATTTAAGCATATAGTTCAGTAAACTGTGATTTAGGTGTAGCCACGTTTCCTAGGGGTGTTGTGGAACAACTGGGCTGATTTACATGTATACCAACACTATTAACAACATTGGTATACGCGAAAGAAAAGCTTCTATGAACTCATGAGTACTGCTCATATTCGTCTTATTATTTTCCTTGGCAAGGTTTTCTATTCTTTTTCTGCCTGTAACTTATATAGCTAACAAAAACGATGTTTGCTTTTGACTGTTCTATATTGTATGCGCAGATAGAGCAAATATAAGTGTATCCCACTTAGCCTATACCCATTGTTTATCCTACTAGTGTTTCACTCGTCTTGCCATAGACAACACTCTTTCTATATTCTCCGGTACCATAGACATCACTCTCCATATTCTCCAGTGCCATAGACAT
>NIVC01001078.1:0-43669 GCA_002269645.1 Macrostomum lignano | reverse complement strand
TGAAGCGGGGGTTGCTAATGTCGGTACCTTCAGGCCACGGACTCCTGCTGGGCCGCTAAGTGTACGTGACAGCTTTGGGCCAAGCGTCACTGCAATCACTGCAAGCAATGGACAACGAACGGACTTAAACTCGCGAATGATATTAAAGTTTATTTCTAAGCGTCTTAATACGCCATCGAATCGCAAAATTTTGCGGTCGCTTTCCCATCAAAAGGTTGGCATTTGATCAACAAATGAAAGAATTAAAGGTAAATTCAAATTTGCTTGCTGGCAAAGTGAACGCATCTGAAGAGACTTACATGTAAATACGAGTACCTGACACCTAAAGAACAGGTCAATTCACATTTAGTGTGCTAAGAAGCAGTGAGTGCTCGTATGTTTTATTGTGGATTCAATGTTGACGTCCTAGGTCTGATTTTCCTAGCCCTTCAAATGTTTTTCGCTATTACAGAATTGGAAGTTTCGTGTGACACTGACCGGCACTGGACACAGAAACAATAAAAGCGAAGTTTTCCGATGGCGTCATTTTATCATCTGCAACAGCGGACTACACAAAGTCTGCACACGTAGCGTTCTAATTAGGCGAAGTGCTAAAAAAGCTGCACATCATTTAGAGCCGTCCGACAGTTTCGAAGTGACAGACTGAGCCTTGGATCGGCTTGAACGCTGTGCACTCCATAACGCAGTCGGTTATGAACGAGGACTCGTGCAGAGCCACCTCGCTGAAGGGAACGAGTCAAACGGCACCAATGCTTTCTGGTTAAGAATGTCTGTGGCCTCATACTTGAATGAATAGTTGATATTTAAGCAGTACAGGAGTTGCTAATCAGTATACCGTGCAATCATGCTGTTTAAATAGCAAGCCACATACATTCAAGGGATAGTTTTTATTGATCTCAGCTAGAATCGAACTCTCTAAACCCTATCTTTTCCTTAGAGCCCTAAGCGCAGGCTCACCGCTAGCTTCAACAAATCCGATGTCGTGAATGCTGAACCGATCCAGGGCAATCGGCTGCCTGTAGACCACGAATACCGCGCCCTCAGTCGGCGACATGGAGTACACGGAGGAATCCGACACTGACCTCTGAGCAAATGGCAGAACAAGAGATAGTTTTGACGGTTGGAAGTTTTAACAGCTAATAGTGTACAAGGACTACCTCAAGTAGGATGGACGGGAACTACTTGGTAGAAAAAATACATTATGGAGAATGGAGGTTTTCATTTTTTCAGCAAAAATTGTTATTGCTTTTGCTAGGAGGCAGACCGAATGTTCGTCTTTTGATATCTACGTTTATGTCTTCTTGTGTCTAAAGATCATAAAAATGGCTCAGCTCGACTCATTGGTTTTATGAATAAATTTTATCATTCTTTGTTGTTTCTCGTCCTACTTGAGTAGTCTTTGTAGTGTACTTTAGAGTGCTTGCCGACCAACCTTTTTAGGTGGCTTCTTGACCTTCGTAAGCAGAAGTATATCGTCGAAGAGGAAGCAGTACATCTCCAGATTCTTGTTGGCTTCTGAAGTTTGCAAGGTTTCATTTTTAGACTTGCCAGATATTTGCACGGAATATACACTGATTCAATCAATCAATCACAAATTTTGAGAAAATTTCTTGCATAAGAAATACATTTCACCTTAACTAGTGAAGAGAATTTGAGTAGGTTGAATGGCACTTTGCATATTCTCAGCCATTTATTTATGCATGGTTTGTCCGTTCCAGTGGTGCTTACGACTCTCGTACCATTGACATTTTAGCAGAGCACATCACTCCTGCTCTCTTTCCGCTACATTGACTACAGGAGCTCCATAAAATGTTTTAGCCATTTTTTCATTAATTGTCGAGACAGACTGTCCATCTAATATAGAATAGAATTGAAAATATTTCGTACTATTTCGTATTCTGTGGATGAGCCCGAGAACGATGGCAGCTAAACGATGCTACGACCATAGCAAAATCGTTTTAGAGCATTTAAAGGCTCATGGATACTCGCTCGAACTTGTCACTCACCAACCAAGTTGAGGTAGCCCTCGTGTACCAGCTGCCGCTTCGGGTTGGCGATGAGCTTCTCGCATGGCTGAGTAGACAGACTGCTCTTAAGGAAATCTGGTATAAAGACGCGGTTCTCCATTTCCATGATGGGCGGCCACACCAGCTGTTGCTGAATGTTTTGCAAGCGTTCAAAGTTTCTCAGCCACTTCAGCTTGTCCTCCAGGCTTTCTGTGTTTTGATTGAATAAATTAGACTAAAGCGTTGATTGATTTAGGCTCGGTGACTCACTAAAACGGCTCAATAAACACTCACTCAGCGAGCTCTCAACCTGCTTCAGGTTCTCGGTGAGCAAGCGCCGGCTGACATTGTCCGTTGTGTACTTCCTGATCCCGGCCAGCAGCAGCGGAGTCTTGGTGCAGTGCTGCATCGGTGCCACGAGCAGGTCGGTGATCTGCAGGCGCCGGCAGCGCGGGTCCTGCTCGCAGCGCTACAGAATTCGGACGAGCGGGAGTGATAGCTTATTCGGCACAGAAAATCTTCATCTCAAAGACTGCCTTGTGAAAATGCTATGAAACTTAAGAGACTGCCCGATTCTGAAACCTTTGAACCTATGAGACCTTAAAAATGATCCTCTTTATTATCTATTTTGATTAGAGATTACCCTGAAATCTACAAGTAATCTTACCCGTTCAAACTCGGTAAATTGGTCATTTTTTCTTAGAATCTCCAGATAGGTTACAGCGCAATGATAGTTGAGGCAGTAGGTGTGATATACTTCGCCATCTTTTGACGAGCTGCTCCACTGCAAATCGAACGATATGAATTAGCGTGAAATTTCAATACTAAGTCTCTTACATCAACTTTAAAAAATTATACCTAAAAGTTTTTCGCTTACCCGCTTGAAAACTTTTAGAAGGCCACCGGTGGTGCCAAACTGCAGCTTGGTGACCTCCTTGGACAGGATCGAGATGATGTCCCGAGAGAATGTGTAGCTCACCTGAGGTAAGGTAAATTACTGTAAATCTAAACAGAGCTGTAAATTATGGAATGCCTGCAGCGTTAGCTAATCCTGGCATCATCAAACCATATATTTTTAAGAGTCAGGTGTCTCAACGACCACCTGGATCAGTTTTTAGACTTCTCTTTTCCTTGTCTTGTTCTCCTTCCACTTCTCCCTTTGTCTTCTTTCACAACCTTTCTCCTTTACGTCTTTTGAGCCATGGGGCACCATTGGTGTTATTGGTCCTTGAGCATTTTCATGGTGAATTGCATACAATAATAATAATTGTCAGTAATATACGAGCGTAGAGCACACAGTTTGCTATTTATATTCAGAGACCTAACAGAGGGATATTCTTATTTGATATCAATACTTCAATATATCAATACTTCAATATACCAATACTTCAATATATCAATACTGCGTTAAAGAAACAGCTGAATATTGACCTGTGCCTCTCTAGATTTTACGATTTACGACGACTAACAGCTGCCCAGGGGACAGATGCCTCATAAAATAACCCTTAATCACTAGCTGATTTCATGCAAAAGCTATATTTTCCGGCCAAACTCAGGGCTGAACTCCCTATTCCAGGTACTGCGGCAATGCTATCTCGAGATGAACCTGTTGATACGAGCTATATACAGTTGCATTGCGAACAGTCGAACTTATGAAGCAATGTCTGTGCCATGGGCTTAAACCCTAAAGAAACCTACAAATGCAATACTTACAGCCATGACTTTATTTGGACACACAAGACATTTTAGTAAGTCAACCACACAATAGAAAGGGTCAACCAAGCCATTTTCTTACATAGCAGAGCTCGTCCAAATTTCCGAACAGATCTTCCGGCTCGACAAACATTAGATGGCCGTCGACTTGAAGCTTTTTAAGCGGCTCCAGAAAGCACTAGATGTGATTTGGAATAAGATTTTATAATGGTTGCGACTGCACTCGTACAGTGGTTTCTAAATCTAAGAAAAAAAGTGAAGGTTAGATTGGTAACTTACGTGCTTCAGCACCATAAGGTAGTCAATGAGGTACACCAGCTCCGACTTGAACAGCTCCCAGACGGCCTCTCGTCTGAGCCGCTCGCTGTCTGGCAGATCCTCCCAGGCCTCGCTGCCGCTGCTGATGCTGACGCTGGGCGACTTCTTAGACGGGCCGGGAGCTGGAGTGGTCTGGCCAGTGAAAAGGTCCGTCCAGTGCTTGTTCTGCAAGGATTCGTTGCTGCTTTTTACACTTTGCTTTTAAATTTGTAAATTTTTCGTAGCGAAGCCAGACAGGAGTCAGTCTCAGAAGTTAGGAGTAGAGCTTTCATGCAGGCTAGGAACCTGCAGACAATGTTCTTTGCAGATGCCTAAACGGGGCACCTAAACAAGATAGCTGAATTAGTGACCTGGACAAGTCACCAGGATAATTGTGACCCAGACAAGTCACCTGGACGAGCGACCCAGACAAGTCACCTGGACGAGTGATCCGAACGAGTCACCTGGACAAGTGACCCAGACAAGTCCCCTGAACGAGTGATCCAGAGAAGTCACCTGGACGAGTTACCCGGATGAGTCACCTGGACGAGTGATCCAGAGAAGTCACCTGGACGAGTTACCCGCATGAGTCACCTGGACGAGTGTCCAGGACAAGTCACCTGGATGAGTGACCTGGACAAGTCACCTGGACGAGTTACCCGGACGAGTCACCTGGACGAGTGACCCAGACAAGTCCCCTGGACGAGTGATCCAGACAAGTCACCTGGACGAGTGACCCAGACAAGTCACCTGGGCGAGTGACCCAGACAAGTCACCTGGGCGTGTGTCCCAGACAAGTCACCTGGACGAGTGACCTAGACAAGCCACCTGGACGAGTGACCCAGACAAATCACCTGGACGAGTAACTCAAGCGAGGCAATTCAATGAAACCCCCAAGTAAACTTCGTGATCAATAATTAATCTTACGCTACTTAAAAATCGTTACTGTGTAGAAAATACCGGCAAAGATAAAGATAATGACCTTGAATGACATTAGATAGGTGTCGCGAAACTCAGACTTTGGTAGAGCCGCCAGCGCCTCTTGGAGGTCCGTACCGCCGTCTTTGCCTTTGTTCAACCGCTTGTCAATCTAGATGCATAAGGTGAAGTATATTTGCTTTTGTATTTTAATGAGAGCAGGTGTACAATCAGCAACAAATGGTGCAAAACAACTGACCATCTTAAAAAATGACATTCCACCTCTCTTTTTAGCCTCTGAAATTTTGAGAGCGTCAAAAGGGTTATTTTGAAAATAAAGTCATTTGTAAGTTCATGAGAGTCAGCGTTGGCCAACCTTCTCCAACTAGCATAGTCTGCAGCGTCTTCTGTGTCAGATCGCCAATTGTATTCTGTTTCTTGAGCATCCGTTTACTAGTCTCTTTCAGTATGTCAACGCGAGGCAGGACCTCCACCTTCAGCTCAAGGGAGCTGCGTCTTCGCTTAGCGTCCTCGCTGCTGAAAACGGAAGAGAAGGCGGTCAACAACTTCCAGGAACAACATTCATTAGACAACGCACTCTGTACGCTGTACCAATTACTCACCAATTATCTTCGTTTCCCGATTCGCACGGGCTTCGATCTGGAGTCTTGGCCTCGCCAATGAAATTCTGCAGTTGTTTAATATGCTATGGTGGTAATTCAATATGCTGGTACTCATATACTGGGAAACCTTTTAGCACCAGTGCGATCGACAAGTGCAAGCCAATTTAATTGAAGCGCGCACGGTGTCCCTACGTAGGTTCTAAATTGCATTCATTTAAAATTCATGTAAAATTATAAGGATTGAAATAGATAAGAGCGACAATGCTTCGCACAGCCTGAAATTGAAAATTGTGGGCACTCAACGAAATTTAAATTCAGAGGCAGACAGAGTGACAAACTTTTAACTCGCATTCTCTATTGCATTAAAAATGAACGAAAGTCGAAAAGGACACATGGCATAGTTCGATTAAATGGCTGAGTGATCTTAGAAGAAACTTTTAGAGGAGAGTGGATAGTGGATCGAGAGAAGGGAAAGTTAAAAAGAAGAGAGGAAAGAAGGAGACAAGAGGCCTAACACACAACACCATTGTAAAGAACTTTTATCCAGACAAAATGACAAGTCAAAACGGCCATTATTACACCATTCAGCGACTCCAGAGGCAGATTTTTCCAATTGATAAGAGCAGGCATACTAGGATTTTATTACACTAATTAAAATTTATAACGTATTATCTTATCTGATTGTCAATTTAACTGTCCATCGCCACAGTTCACCCACCGTGGCCAATCAGTTCACCCACCCTAATCTAATCTCTCGTCCAATCAAATCAAATTTACAAGTGTGAAATTATGGCCGATCAAAAGTGTGTTTAGTCTAGGCAGTCAGTTTTGTCTACTCAATTCACGATTTTGACGATGTGAAACTTAGAGCTGAAGTGGTTCAGTGATTTCTGGGTCTGAGTTCTATGCTGAAACTCCAGCATTCATCTCACCTGAAATGCCATTGATTCCTATTGGACTCTGAGCAACAGATCGAATTCGACTTTCCCGATGTATATCTAGCTAGTGTAAACTAACTTCAGACCCTACATAATACCTTTGACTGGGATAATAATGCACCATATCATAGAGGTAAATCTCTGAGTTAACCATATCATTGTCATGTTTTTATCCCCGAATCTTGTAATGCATGGACAACTAGAATAAACGGATGCTACAACTCGAAAAAATCGTTTAGATTTCACTGCAAGGACCACTAGAAGTTACCGTTATATCCGGACGCAGCACGCTTAGATACTGCAAAATTATTTGAAGGTCCGCTTGTTTGCACTGCAGCTAAACTTTAAATGATCAGAACAATTACACTGCGGTAGCTGTCCTTGTTTCACCACAGGCACTATAGAGAGGCAGGAATTCGCCCTAAACTTTTTAGCAAAAAATTGACGATATCTCACTGGATGCCTTGACTTTCGAAATGTAAATGCAAAGAGTCAACCGAGATTTTTTGCGATTTTAACTGTTAAATCTAGGAAAACAATCTAGGAAATTGTCAGTCTCCATTGAGAATTTGGATTGTGAAGCCATGATTTTGAAGCCATGATTTCGTAGTAAACCATGTCTTTGCGAAATCTCACCTTAGAGTTGTAGATCGCAGCCCGTCGGCCCCGCCGCTTCAGATTCTCCTCACCGGGGCCGCTGGACTCCGCCTCGTCTTCGTTGTCGCTGGTGAGGCTGTTGGCGCTGCCGCGTCGCTTGATCTGCGCGCGCGTGCGGCACGAGGTATTGCGCGAAGCGTTATAACAAATACAATGATGACGAAATCAAATAATAATAGAATTAACTTTGAGCTTGGCTGGATCCAAGAGCTAGAATTTCACAATACGCATGAAAATGCTCTAAATCGGCTGGGATGTATCCAATAAGGAAAAAGCATTATTATATTACTTCAGTATAGTTTACTCTCAGCTGTGTTTTGATGACTGCCCCAAATCAAGGAGGTGGAAGGCAGGACTGCACATTCCCTTGAGACATATGTAGTGACCTTCAATTACTCCATCGTCAGGCATTTACACACTCTGTACACCTCGGGGTTGGCCCTGATAGGCGACAACTGCACAACAAGCCCCCCTCCGGGCCAAATTAATGTACGGATTTGTACAATATTTCTTACAGGTAACTGGCGAGAGAGCCGCTCTGCCCGGTCTAGAGGTACTACGCATTATAATATAGATTTTTGCCATGTTGTTCTGTTTTCTGAGACGTACCCCTCTGGTTTGAAACCCAAACAGGAAGTTGGTCAAAGCCTATGGAGTTTCTCGATATTTCGCCAATAAAAATGCTGACTGTGAAATGCGATTTATAATATAATAGGCACTCAGTTTAAGACATGGGTTGGCAAACTCCGGCCCGGCAAACTCCTCTCCTCTCTCCTCTTCTGTCTTCTCTTCTCTATCATCTCCTCTCTCCTCTCCTCTCTCCCCTCCTCCGGCCCGCATTCTCTAGGTTCTCTATTTGGCCCTTGAGGTAAAAAAGTTTGCGGAACCCTGGTTTAAGGCCTAATATTTTCCACATAATTAGTAAAACGAACAGGCATTCAATATTGACTTCACTTTGTTATAACGTCATGAAAGACAGAATAAAATGATACACAATAAAAAATTATAAAAAAACACAATGCCGACCTTTTTAAGCGCAAATGAGCCATGATTGGCAATATAATATTTAAGCTCGCTCCTTCTACAGACGCGAAATGCTTAAATGCTTTGCATTTTACACGGGCCAGTATTTGCCCACTATTCATTGACTACCCTTATTGACAATTCTGCAGCAAAATAGTTCAGGAAAAGTACATTTCCAGTTGCTGATGACTGACTCCTGTTCCGCTAATTTATGCGGTCTATTACGCACGACCCCAGTGGTGAATCTGAAAGTATTATCACCTCTTAATCTTCATCCCAATTTAAGTTGAGCGAAGCATTTCGCCTCACTTACTCTTTCTGGCTAGTTGAGCCTGATCAATTTTCCTCTTTTTCTCCTCATAATTCAATTGGAATGCAGAGTGCGAAACAGGAAGTCATCAAGTTGCAGGCTCGGGTGCATGTTGCCACTTTCTGATTAAGTTCCTATACGCTCGTAATTGCTGATGCCCTCGAATGGGCGTGAAATTTCTATTCTGACTTACAGTTTTTCCTGTTAAAAGTAATTGTAGAGCTAAAAGATACGCTTCAACGTTATTAAGATTGGAAATATATAAAAAGACCTTTGACATCCGCATTCTAGTAATAAGGTTACAATATTAGCAATATTGATTATGAAATCGTAATTTCTGCAGGATTGTGAGCGCGAAACGCCTTCTATGCAACACGGTCCCACAATCAGCGCTGAGCTGGCAGTTCTGCTCATTCCTCTGACTTCTGAGCACATACGCAGGTGCGCACTCATACACACGCTCACACAGGGTGTACAGCGACCCTGACCTTCTTATCGTCAGGCATGTACATTCTCTGCGCCTTGAGGGATGGGCCTCATGGCTGTGAATCGCACGACAACCGCTGGCCAATTTTGTGCACACAAGCCTCAAATGAATGCGTTTGCGCACGGAATCGAACCAGGGGTCGCGGCGCGAGAGTCAGACGCGTTTACCTCTGAGCTGCTCTGCCACCCAAGGTTACAATGTTACCGGATGTTTCCCTTAGTCAGGTCAGTTTCAGCTCATGGATACGTATGCAGGCAGGCTGCACTTGTACAGCAGCCCTGACTTTCTCGTCGTCAGGTCTGTAGACTCTGTGCCTTGGGGCTTGTTCCTCATACGTGAATCGTACACATCAAACGCTGACAAATATTTGTGCGCGAACCCAGAGTCGAACATCGAGAATCGGCGTATTTGGTCCCCCTCACCTGGGCGGATTCCTGACCGAATACCTGCCTGGTGCACGTCTGAGTACGCTTCAGCATTCGAAACCTGCCGCCAACGCGGACTGGACAGCCTTGATCTGGCCTGAAGTGCATGGCTCTCTGCTCAGTGACGCTTCGAGTTAGCATCTCAATACCCGGTAGAATCCGGGAACTTGTTTGTTAAAAATTTGAGGCTGGCGAGACCGCATAAATCATGATTGGCTATTGGCCACCTGCAGTGCAGTCATTTGCCAAGCCTATAGCTATACTCCAAACATTCCAGCTCAGGTTCGCTCAGCTTAATCTTGCTCAGACTTGAAATTGGAAGGCATTTTGATACAAAATTTATTAAAAAGTCACCAAATTGCGGTTAATTGCATACTTTTCCTGAAGGTCTAATTGATTTACCTGCTTGCATACATGTTATGCATTTATGTCATTAGTTGCTTACTCGCACGCCATTACGCCTGTCCAAGGTCACACACATGCAGTCGCTATTACGTAAAACATTATGAAGCCTGCTAAAACTTATTAGATTTTAAGATAGGATAATTTATATTGGGTACTGCCTAGTGGAGGGGTTGTAGCCTAGTGGAAAGGGGTTGTAGCCTGATGGTGGGGGTTGTAGCCTAGTGGAGGGGGTTGTAGCCTGATGGTGGGGGTTTTAACCTGATGAAGGAGTTGTACGAGCTAGCCTGATGGAGGGGGTAGTAGCCTGATGGTGGGGTTGTTACCTGATGGAGGGGGTTGTACGAGCTAGCCTGATGGAGGGGGTAAGTAGCCTGATGGTGGGGGTTGTAACCTGATGGAGGGGTTTGTACGAGCTAGCCTTATGGAGGGGGTTGTAGCTCAGTGGAAAGGGTTGTAGCTCAGTGGAGAGGGTTGTAGCCTGATGGTGGGGGTTGTAGCCTAGTGGAGGGGGTTGTAGCCTAGTGGAGAGGGTTGTAGCCTGATGGTGGGAGTTGTAGCCTAGTGGAGGGGGTTGTAGCCTGATGGTGGGGGTTGTAACCTGATGGAGGGGGTTGTACGAGCTAGCCTTATGGAGGGGGTTGTACGAGCTAGCCTTATGGAGGGGGTTGTAGCTCAGTGGAGAGGGTTGTAGCCTGATGGTGGGGGTTGTAGCCTAGTGGAGGGGGTTGTAGCCTAGTGGAGAGGGTTGTAGCCTGATGGTGGGAGTTGTAGCCTAGTGGAGGGGGTTGTAGCCTGATGGTGGGGGTTGTAAACTGATGGAGGGGGTTGTACGAGCTAGCCTGATGGAGGGGGTTGGAGCCAGTGGAGAGGGTTGTAACCTAGTGGAGAGGGTTGTAGCCTGATGGTGGGGGTTGTAGCCTAGTGGAGGGGGTTGTAGCCTAGTGGAGAGGGTTGTAGCCTGATGGTGGGGGTTGTAGCCTAGTGGAGAGGGTTGTAGCCTGATGGTGGGAGTTGTAGCCTAGTGGAGGGGGTTGTAGCCTGATGGTGGGGGTTGTAGCCTGGAGGGGTTGTACGAGCTAGCCTGATGGAGGGGGTTGTACGAGCTAGCCTGATGGAGGGGGTTGTACGAGCTAGCCTGATGGAGGGGTTGTAGCCTAGTGGAGGGGTTGTAGCCTAGTGGAGAGGGTTGTAGCTTGATGGTGGGGGTTGTAGCCTTGTGGAGGGGTTGTAGCCTGCTGGTGGGGGTTGTAGTCTAGTGGAGGGGGTTGTAGCCTAGTGGAGAGGGTTGTAGCCTGATGGAAGGGGTTGCAGCCTAGTGGAGGGGGTTGTAGCCTGATGGTGGGGGTTGTAGCCTGGAGGGGTTGTACGAGCTAGCCTGATGGAGGGGGTTGTACGAGCTAGCCTGATGGAGGGGGTTGTACGAGCTAGCCTGATGGAGGGGGTTGTACGAGCTAGCCTGATGGAGGGGGTTGTAGCCTAGTGGAGGGGTTGTAGCCTAGTGGAGAGGGTTGTAGCTTGATGGTGGGGGTTGTAGCCTTGTGGAGGGGGTTGTAGCCTGATGGTGGGGGTTGTAGCCTAGTGGAGGGGGTTGTAGCCTAGTGGAGAGGGTTGTAGCCTGATGGAAGGGGTTGCAGCCTAGTGGAGGGGGTTGTAGTCTAGTGGTTAGAAAGTCGGAATCACGACTTGAGGGTCGGGGGTTCGATTCCCGATCCCATTGGAAAAATTTGTATTACACTTAACTCTGCGTTGCCTCAGTTCACCCAGCTGTAAAATGGGTGCCAGCATTAGTTGGGGTATTCAGGGCATATGTGGTGATGCTCCAGTCCTTGGACTGAGCAGCCGTACGCAGCCTTCAAAGGCGCCACGCAATAGCTGCGGCTGAGCTGTCGGTTGCACGTCTGGCCCATTTGGTGCAGGTGTTATTAATTAATAATAAGAATGATAATTATAGTCATCCCATGTACAAAAAGTTATTACTATTGGTATTATTAAGGTAGGAAAATACGATAGACCAACGCAACAGTGCCATCGAACTGCACATACGTGCCTCTTTCAGAGTTCTGTAGGTTTCAATGCGCTCGACGACCTACTTATGGTAAGTAGAATTGATTGAAGATGTGAAATTCAAACTGAAAATTTCCTTAAGCCTGTCGTAGTTTGAGTTGTTTTAAATCAAAAACCATACCTGGAAAGTAATGTAGTCACTCACTGGAATCCGCAGGCTGGGCACCTGAAGGGTGACAAACTGGCGGCCGGAGTTGACCTGAAGCGGCACTGTTGACTCCGCTTGGTTCAGTGCTGCAATTGAAGCATATTAAAAGCTCACTAAGTATTCTGCATAATGTATTGAGCAAGGCCAACACCACTCTAGCATATAACTCACTCGACGCTAAACACCTTTTCCTTATTATTAGAATGCAAATGCAAAGATATAAATAATTTGGCACTGCCAGTTATGCGCACTATGGAACAGCTGATACTTGCTTTGTAATTAATGAACGTTTTTTTGTTTATGAAGCTCTTAAACCAAGCCTAATAGCATTAACAGCATTTCGGAAGCTCACTGATTCATAGCAACGAAACCCGGCCTCCAATGAAAATCACACAATTTGCGAGGGTCGAGTAGCTTCCCAGTGAGCAGTGTCACTGTCAAAAAATGCTTTAGAAAACAATGAAAACCGGGCGGAAGCTTCAATCCATCCAATATTCGCCCGCCGCTCTTCCCAATCCCTCCTCACCCGGCCCAACTCTGCGTCGCGTGGCGCAAGTTGCGTCACTCAAAAGTCAATACTGAGCTAGAAGTAAACATGCTTGGCAATTGAAAATGCTAAACAGCGATGCAAGGTGCCCATCCGCGCCAGAACGCACCAGTCCGCCTGCCCCCAGCCGCAGGCGACATCTCCCGCGCCCAGGGCACCGGGGACACGGCTGGCGATGTTAGAACGTCCTCTCGTTCGCGCAGACTCTCCCTGTCGGTTTCATCGTTAAACGAGTAAAAACATTCCGAGTCTTCGTCTGGTTCAAGCAGGACCAGGCTTGGCCGGTGCTGCTGTTCTTGCTGTTGTTCTTGTTGTTGAATCTGCTGCTGTTGCTGTATACGCTGTTGCGGCAGCTGGAGCGGCGGCTGATCAACATCCTGCCCAGTTGCCGATGTGGAAGTTGACGCCTCGCTGCAAAAGGTTTGACATAATTAGCATCATTGAAAATCAATTAGAACGGTTGTTTGAAAATGAAATGTATTGAATTTTTTAGGTTCACCTTCCAGCCTCGTTGCCAGTGTCGAGACTGTTTTCGTTGCTCATTTCTTGGCTTGACCGCGGCGGTGACCTTCCGTAATCAGCTCAGATTTTCAGGTAGCTAAGAGGGAGTGAAAGTGAGAGTGAACCACGGGAGAACTAAAAGCAAGCGCATTTATTTACCATCTCTGTCCATCATTTTGCTCTCTCGCAGAGCCAGCCAATGACAGTGCTGAGCTGCATGTAACAGTTCTATTTTCGTTTGTTTCTGTGCCGCTGTAGCCTCGGAGTCTGCATTGCCGCATCGAAACTAGTGGCCCGCGCAAAAAGTCGCAGCAGGTGCTGCAGAAAGCACTGAGGCCATCTTCTCGATAGCCAATGATAAAGATGCAGTCTCTCTGCAGCCTCCCTGTTCAACTCCGTCTCTTCCCTATCATCTTCTATGACGAAAATCAGGCCTTGCATGCCTAAATTAGGAATTTGCATAATAGCATGGAAGAGAGATGCTTGTTGAACTTCTTGAGTCGTTTTTCAGGATGGCAACGACTGCTTGCTATTAGGTGGCGGAGGCAGATAAGCCGTCAGAGGGATTTAACTGCAACCTTAATAAGTAAAATTGTATTTCCTGCAGCGCGCACTTTTAAGCCCAAAATACTCGCCACCCCAATGGTCATTAATGGCTAGGCTCTGTACACAAAATGAATGCCTGGGGGAGGCTGTATTAATATCCTTGATTCTAAGTCAAGTCCTCAGCCAGAACCAGTTTAAGGAATTCATTGCTTTCTGCAATGCACATTGCGTGTTCATAAATATACAATATTCAGTGTTGTTGCCTGCAGCGCCAGATTGGAGCTAAAAAACTCTGCTTGTGACGCTATGCTAAAAAGGGTCAGCGCGACCACTGACCCCGTGAAGAAATCTTGTCCGTAGACCTCAGGCGAAGTTTGAAAAAGACTATCGAACGTAATATCGCATATACAGGTAAGAAGATGGGTTTGACGGACAACAGCAACTTTTTAACTTTCCTAACCTATGATCATGATACAAACGTTTTTCCATTGGCCCAAAGAAGTTAAGAACTTTAGGCGCATTTCAGAAGCCAAAAGCTAGGCATTAAATCCGATGCTAAAATCTGTATGACCCTGTAAAAAAGGAACAAAAGTCATCATTGAACACGCGTCCTCCATCGGGGACGCTCCTGGATAAACTTTGCCCCCATTATTTTATTTGCTAAGATTACTTTTTCTACTAGCTAAGTGAAACTTGTACAGAAATGGGACGGTGAATTAAAATATAACAACGAACTCAAAGTGGAGTCAAATGGAGGATGGAGGCTTTGTTTCAGACCTACAGCTGTAGGCTGAATAGGGGTGTTCGGGGTTCGGGGTCGGGTCGGGTTTCGGGTCGGGTTTTGGTACCGGGTTCGGGGTTCGGGGTAGGTGTTCCGGGTCGGGTTCGGGGTTCGGGGTAGGGGTACCGGGTTCGGGGTAAACCCCGAACCCCGAAAAAATGGCCGACCCGAACACCCCTAAGGCTGAACTTTCTGCAGCTGTAACAGTATAACTTTTATTCCTTTTGAAGCAACTCTGAAAAGGAGAAGTCACAGTCCTAATACCCGTCCGCTGAGGTAGAAAAGCAGGGATCCACACTCTTCAATCATTTCTGCTGTTGCCTTGCACGGGATTCGAGCTAGGTTAGACTATTGCAGAGACAGGGAAGCGACGTTAGTCATAAGAGGTCCTGCAGATGTCAACGAATGACTGCCTGCATGCTCACAGCAGCCATAGTCTGGCATAATTACGCCCTTCACTTCAGCAAAATAGGCAGCGCCGCAGTGAAGCATTCTTTTCTGAGCTGCACACGGAAAGCAAGTATAGCCCTTTTGGGGAATGTTTACCACCTGTTACCCATTAATTTCAAAGACAATAGGCTACTGTCGGGCCCTGCTTGACTAAACTCAAACAGCAATGGCTTGGTCTATGCATGAAAGATGAAACTGATTAGCCGATGTTTAAGGATGTCTAAATATATGAATATTTTGTTTGCAGTTAAAATATGTCAGCATTCGAAATTAGCATCTTGATGGGTGCTGTGTATTCGAAAGATTTCTTAAAAGAAGCCACGAGTCGCCGCCAGCGTCAGTCAGTAGGCAGTCGACAAAACGCTGAATGAGTGGCCATTGATGACTCGCTATAATCGCCGATTTTGAAGACTTTAGCGCAACACATTCGAGTCATGCACTAGATAATGTGCAGCTGAACTGATAGATAATGATAATGATCATGGTAATACTTATGGGCCGCAACCATTCATTTTTTACGGACAGATTCGTCTGAATCTCCGCTGGTATTATGTATGCAGTTTGCTTGTCGTAGGACTCCAGTGTGTTGCTCACCCATTAAATGTGATATCTTTAGGCGAGAAATGCAATAGACAGCAAGCCCCTGGAATCGGCATTTTATTTATCTAAATGCCCCCGGGGCTCCATGAAAACCCTACCAGTCACCAAAACATATCAAATGAAGCATCTGCTAGATGATTTACTTAATGGTTTCAACTCTGGAAGCCTTGGCTGAAAGACTGCAGGCGCTTGGAACCGCGGGGGGTTTTCTTTAAAAGATGACCAGGCAGAACAACGCGGTCAGCAATCAAATCATTAGGCTTTTTTGATTCTACTGTATGCCCTCTGGGAACAATTAATTAGAAGAAACCGCTGCATTAGTTTCCCCGACAGGGTCGCAATTAAGCCATACATTCTTTGCTAAAAACACCATTTATCATAACGATATAGGATATTATATAAGCAGCAATTTACCAAAGAATACACGAAGACTGCGCTATAATTTTCCTGTCCAGATTGTAGCCTGGCTCCGGCCGGGTTAGAGAAGGATAGATTGACGAGCCAATTCCTAAATATAGCAATAGCAACAAGTGAACTCTCTGTAGACAGCAGATTAAGTAGACTCCTACAATAGAGGGGATGTAGCCTAGAGGTTAGAGCGTCGGAAGATCGCGACTTGAAGGTCGGGGGTTCGATTTCCGATTCCACTGGAACAATATGTCTTTGAGCAAGACACTAAACTCTGCATTGCTTAAGTTCACCCAGCTGTAAAATGGGTGCCAGCATTAGCTGGGGTAATTGAGGGTGTGTGGCGACCCCCCTTGGACTAAAACAGCCGTACGCAGCCTTCAGATGCGCCACGCAATAGCTGCGGCTGAGCTGTCGGTTGCACATCTGGCCTAATTAGGGCAGGTGTAATCAATTATAATTATTGTGTTTAATTTTGATTTGAGAAAAATCAGATAAACCCCCTCCAGGGTCGCAATTAAAACTCTCATACGTTTACGGTTTTAATCTAGCTTATAAAACACTAAAAATTACATGATGCCAAATAGTACAGTTGCAGCTGGCAGGCAACAATTTGCAGGACAAATGGATACAGACTAATAGCAGCTATTCGATCGAAACGCGAGCGCATGCAATGTCACGATCTTTCTCTGCCGCCCTGCACATAGAGGCATGCATATCAAATTACGGATTAAACAGCTTTCTGAGCAATTAAAAGGCAACAGAAATGAAAGCACTGCGCAACATTGAGACAAGAGACTATCGGTTATGTACCTGCTAAGCTTAAGAACAGGACTCGACTCGAGACAGCTTATTTATGCGAGCTAAAAATATGCTTAGGACGGGAAAAAATTAACAGGGGTTTTGAGCGACTTCTTGTCGCTCAAAAATCAATAATTCTCATCTCAGTACACAGCAGCACAGCTTCGAAACTTTTGAATTTCAAAGGAAGATAAACTCACGAGTACGAGCTAGCTGCTAGACGTCAAACGGAACCAAAACGAGAACTTATTTTGCTACACTCGACAGAAGAAAAACCCTGGCGAGAAATTGCTACTTCTTTTGAGCGCAATTTCTGAGTAGTTGCCACGCGATCACGTAACAGTAAACCGATTTTAGGAAGAGAAACAATGACCGACAGGGGTTGATGAAATGGTTAAGGAAAAAAAGCTTCTAAGTCTCGTCTAATTACGAATTGTTTCTCGAAGAAAATTTAAAATAAATTAATTTGTACTTGCAATAAGACTACTAAAAGTAGAGCAAGTAGATAATTAATGCGCTTTCGCTCGTAACTCCTAGATAACTTATCTTCTACAACTAATCTAGAAGTAAAATAACATATACACGTACGCTTGAACACATGTGACACATTAATATCCTATTCAAGAACAAACTGTTTTCCAATCCGTCAGTTTCGTCAGCTCAGTGTGTAGAAATTTTATTTGCTTTTAATTTTTTGCATCAATTAAATTGCAAGCAATTACACTGACTGAAACGCATACTAGATATAAATAATAATAATAACCATATAACCTTATGCAACGATAACATGCGATGGTTATAGGGAATAGCTGTAGCTTATCACTAAGACAGTTAGTTAGAAGTCCAGCAATCTGTAAGCTCATTTCATCACTTAGCGGGATACGTGGCCTCTCAGAGTCTGTGATTGGCTGAATCAGGTGCAGAGAGAAGTGAAAGGTAAGAGGGCCCCAGCCAATCAAAGACGCTGAAGCATCAAAACACAAAATTTTGGAGACAATCTTAATCGCAGTTAAAACTCATCGATTCCTTTGCGCAACAAACAGTAAAATTACAGAAATTCATTCCCCACATCCAAAAAATAAGCAAACACAGAACGACTGAAAAATAGCATTTTTTGCGTAATAATTAATTAAAGGCTGAAGCATAGGCCAATTATTCACATCGGTTACCAACAACACATGTAGATTAGCAAGTTTACCTGCGCTAATATACTTGCCATGGGATAATGATGCAAAATAACTTAATAAGACGAATGACAGTTAAAAAATAATTAGCTCAACCTCAGTGAGACGGAACCGGCGACCCAGTGCAGGGCAGAACTCCGCGCTCAGTAATTAGCGCTGTGACAAGATCGCCTGGCGTCAAGTCGTACTGAATATTGCACAATTGGCTATCGCTACTAACTCGACCCAGCTCATTGTAGGATACGGAGTCAATTAGCACCTGGTCCCAGGTCTGGCAGGCGTGGCACAATACTAGACAGGGAATCCGATGCGACCAAGCAACATTGGCCAGGTAGGCGGTGCCGACTGGCGCTAGCACGTTGCCATTAGCTGTCAGAGCCTGGCCTTCCAGCACCAGCTTGCTGGTGTCCGACAACAGACTGGGCGCGGCAGACAGCATCGCGTAGCGGACTGGACACTTTGACAGCAGCCTGTGCCCCTGTAGCCTTCTTAGAAAGGCCTGGCCTTCCCAGCTGGGCGGCGAATCCAATAAAATTATTCTAACGTCTGGCATTTTCGTTCCTTCAGACACAATGTCCTCTAGGCATTCGAATATTAAGCTGGACGGCTTGTAAAGCATAATGCAGTCCAAGTTGTTAATCTTCGATTTTAGACTGGCCCGCATTGTGACCCGAGCCTTTTCAATCTGTTCAATAACAAACTCATTCATCCGGTCTACAAGCCAGTGGTCAGAGTTCTCCGCCGAACTGCCAGCTGATTGCACCCAATTAGCTAGGCGCTGCTCAAGATATGACTCAAGCACTGTGGGAGGCTTAGCCGATCGAAGCAGTCGCATATTCGGATCAAGCTTTGGTTTGATAAGGCGAGGCAGATCCTGCACAGGCACAGTGCAGAGCAGCTGGCGAAGAGCGCGGGCCAAGCCTAAGCACCTGGCGGCGGGACCCTGCAGCTGTTCGTGCGCCACCATCAGGGACAACTGAACGAATGCGGCTTCAATCTGGCTCTGGGCAAACTGTTCGTTATACACACTGCTAGTTATCTGTTCAGCATCCATAGGAGGTTTGAGGTGGCGGAAGAAGCTTGGCAGCGACTTTACTGAGGAGTCAGCAGGCTGCTGTTGCTGCTGAGGTGGTGGCGACTTTTTCTTGTTGGCCGCCTGCTGCTGCTGGTGGGTGTCTCCTGGTGGAGCCAACTTACTCGATTGTGCCTTTTTGTCTGCTGAAGTTGGAATGGGCGCTGACTGCTTTTGTTCTGCAGACTTTTTACTGCCAGCTTCAGCTTTGTTAGACGGATTTGAAGTTTTAGAGCCGCCCTTGCCGCCGCCAGCTTGCTTCTGTTCCTGCTGCTTTTGCAACTTGGCGGCTCTCTGTCGTTCCTGAAGTTCCCGGCGCTCAGCTCGAAGTTGAGCAGCACTTTTGCCCTCTTGAGCAGAAGATGCTGGGAGGGACTGCTTCTCTTTTTGCTGCTTCTCTTTGCCACTTCTCTGCTTTGAATCGGTAGGCAACATTTTTAACTCAGCTCATGAACATCATTGTTGATTGAGATGCATTGATGACTTTCATAGCTAAGAGAATTCATATACTTCTACAAGTTATATAAATGTGTTGACTAGACTTCTAAGAGTATACAAACCTAGCACATGATCATTTAATATTAATTTAAAAGACATTTAAAAACTTATCAAATTTATTTCTATTTTATTTGACTAGTAACAAGATAATTATGCAATCTAGATTGTTAATTTTTCCTATATGGAATACTGGATCTTGTTACCCTTGAAATGCTGCTATTAAATTTCTATGACTTGGTTTTTAGGTAGTTGTTAGTTGGTAAAATTTACATAATTAATTGCAATAGGTCTTTAATAGTTTTTAATAGATCTTTATAAAGTTTAGGTGTATATAAAAATCATATAATATCATTAAGAATCTCCTTATTTTTTACTATGCCTTAGTGGTATTATTTTTAAGCTATAAGTAAACTTGTATTTAGATTGAAACTAAACAAAGAGAAAATTAAAAATTGAAATCAAAACTATTGAGAAATGAATTTTGCCAGTTTCAAAGCTTTTATAAGGGGAACTTTTAAGTCCCTAGGGTTTGATATTCAAGCAACCAAGATTTTCAATGCCATGTACACATTGTGTAATTTGGATAGCAAGGGGAAAGTTAAAATGATTTTTTATTTTCAATGCACTAGGAGCTTTTAAGTCCTTATTATGAGAAACTAAATAGCTAGAGATATAGATATGGTCCAGATATAGGCCATAGGAAAAATTAGTTTAGGTATTGATTTACAAAAAATTTAGTTATGGTGGAACTCTAGAAAACATAATTTAAAATAAAAATGCTACTAGTAAAAGGTAAGTCATTAAAATTACACTTTGAGATACTTACTTAGGCTTATTCCTTATTAGGTTTTAGAGTTAGATTAGGTCTCATTCTAATATTTATACTTAAAGTTATTCTAAAAGAGTTTTAATCTGAAGACTTTATAAATATTCTAATGAATAAAGGAGTTCTATTGTATAAGCATAGCTCTATAACTAGATAGAATTTAATTGGATATAGAAAATAGTTCTATAAGCCTAGTATAACTAATAAAAATTAAAGAATTAAACATTAAGTTGAATTTCAGAGTCATCAGCCATTGAGCCTTGATATGGCTTTGGTATTAACTAAAAATTAGAAATAGCCTTAAAAAGTTAAGTTATAAAATCATAAATATATTAATAATAGCATACATGTGCAACCCCCCCTTAATTTACACTAGCTAGGCCTATGCGACTTGGCCTACTTTGTAACCAAAAATGTGACTTACTTATGAAAAAAAGTTAAGCAAATAAACATAATTATAGATAAAAATCAGGCCTAGGCCTAACTTTAACCATTTTTATAGGCTAAATTCTTTGCCATCTAATTAGTACTATATACAGATTAGGGCCTACTTCTATTTTTATAATAGCTTATCAGTATGCCATCTGATGGCAGCCTATGAAGTCATTTATAAATTGTCTTAATATAATATAATATAGTGAGTATACTAGCTACATAAGTCATGACTCATGATTCACAAATGTCTAGAAAAGAAAACTAATAAAAACAGGAATAAATACATGATAAATTAAGATTTGAGGCCTTTAAAACTTATCTCCTCTTCTCAATCTTTTCATCTATCTTCTTTTCTTTTTCCTTTTCTTTTTTTCTCAGGCCCTATCTTTTCTTTCTCTTTTCTACACTTTTATCTCTTCTTTCTCCACTTTATTTTCATCTTATTCCTCTCTCTAACCTTAAATCTCTTATCTCTGCTCTCATAACCTTTTTATCCTTTCTTCTCTCTTATCTCTCTTTCCTCACATAGTTTTTCTCTTTTTTTCTATCTTTTCCCTTATTGCATCTCTTATCTCTTCCCTGTTTGCTCATCTCTAGGCCCTAATCTTCTATTCCTTCTCATTTGAAGTAAGAAAAGGGCCTGTTAACTAAAGGCCAGTTCTTTTGCAACTCATCTAATCCTTTTTTCAACTTAGTTGCTCTTGTTGCAATTTGCCTGATCTTTATTGCAACTTACGTCTTAGCTGCTCTTGTTGCAACTTACCTAATCGCTTAAGCAACTTAATTTGCATTTTTTGCAACTTGCTTTTCTTTTGCTTCATTATTTTTACTTTTGTTATGTTGCTCTTTTCTTTTTCTTCCATCTTTCTTTCTTAGTTTTTGGCTTTTGTCATTTTTGGTTAACTTAATTTAACTTCTTCTAAGACTTCCTTGTCTCAACTTGCCTAAGTGGAGTACACTGACAAATGCAAGGGTATACTCTGGATTTGCGAAATTAAGAAAAAATATAAACTTCACCAGGTAAAAAGCTAAAAAGTATGGAAATTGCTAACAACACTCCACTCACACACACACACACTAGGCCTACTCCTCGTGACTCATCAAACAGCGGCAACGCGCAGACCGCAGTAATTAATTATATCGCTCACCGAAAAATTTAGTTGGTTAAAACAGCATAGTTAAAATTATACACAGATTAATGCCGAATACAGACTAATATTTTCTTTTTTATAAAATAATTATTTATCACTATAAAAATTGGATACTTTGTAAAACCGACTCGCACCCCGCTTGCTCTACGACTAATAAATTCCAAGAAAGCTTACCTACCTTTAGGCTTCAGCTTCTGTAATATAATAGTATTAAGTGCCACTGTTCCTTTAGGTCTGCTGTTGTGTGATCGCTAGTATAGTATTTTTTAAGATCAGAGGCCTACCCAACAAAGATTTTTCCAACTTATATTATAAGTTGTAGGAGCTCAGACTTTCCTATTACCTCAGTTCTTCATATAATTCATCATCTTCGCAGGCACAGCCAGCCACTTTTATAAGATGACACCAGAATAGTAAGTTTATGCCTGAACTCTAATTTTTTTATAAAATTAACAGATTTTTTAATAATAATATTATAATCTAGGAATATGCCATTCCATTCTCAATTTTATTTTATATTATTACTATCTCTATGCATTTTAAAGGTTAGTGGTCGTTTTGTCTGTTGCCAGTTTGTCTGCCACTCATTTATCTGAAAAAGTACAGTAATTTTGTCTGCTAAATGTCTTTGTTTTTGTCTTTGTCTTCCCAAAGAAACTGATGCTTTTCCCAGCCCCAAAGACCTATGCAGATTTCAAAAACAGTGTTAGACAAATCTAATTGGCAATTGCCTTGTCAAAAATGGTAATAGGAATTTTATATTTATTGCAAATTACATGCCAAACTTAGGTTCATGTAGTATATGCCCAAACATTCAGGCATGCATTGGCCTTGCATACCATAATTAGGCATGCATAGTTGGCATTTATCACTCCTAAGAAAATAGTATGCATGTATACCTGGTAGCACTTTATAGAATTATGTGTAAGATCTATCTGTAAAGTAAAAAAGATGAAAAAAGTTCATTTATAAGCATAAATTTTAAGCTTTCCAGTTTTCTCAAGCTCATAAAAAAGCATTTAAACAAATCTTTGTATGTATCAATTTTCTACTATAAATAGTATCACCAAAAAAGCATAAAAATCAACCAAATTATCTGCTAATAAGGGTCTATTATGCAATTTAAAAAGGTCATTTATTGCCACAACATAAAAAAGGTCATTTATTGTTGCAACACTAGATTATTTTTAAGAATGTGCATGTATTACATTTTTGGCATGCATTTATAATTATTCAATTTTTGTTTAGGCATGCACCTAGCATGATCTGGACTATGGATTACATGTAATATGATAGGCATTTAAGGCCAAACCCATTGATAATATTAATGTTATTATAGCTCATAGTTATAATATTATAATAAATCATTAAATGAGCATACAACTGTATTAGTATTAATATTATACATCATGCACTTATTATTGCTAATGTCAGTATAGAATAAAGTGCACATGGATATTAAGTATACAAGCTAAATCCTAGAAATCTTTGCAGGCATAAAAATGCTTAACATCAAATATGGCTAGAATTGTAGCTAACAACTGTAAGCAGCAGGCATTCTGCATATTGCACATGCCCCAGAGGCCTGCAAAACCATTGCCACGTCAAACAAAAGTCGCTGTGTGCAGACTCAACTGCCTGCTTGCTGAAGGTCCCAAGGCCTGAGTTGAATTGCTTGCACAACTTTGGAATATAGTGGAAAAAGGTGTGCATCTTGGGGGGTGTTGGCACCAGCTTCAGTTCAGCATAGCCAATCTTCTGGCAAAAGTTGCTCTTCAGCTATTGCCCAAGGCATGCTTGGCAAATAGCATCAAATATGATGAGAGCAGACACATAGCCCTAGAGCCTTGGTGGCAAGTTGCTCTTGAGCTCTTGAGCTTTTAGCAGCAATCTGACATATGCAAGGCTTTCCAGACACCTGCTGTGGTACTGCTTGCAACAGATTCTAGCTGAATGCACCCACTTGTATGCCTTGTTGTTGCCCCAAGCTGAGTTCAGCTGATTGAGCAGTTTGTTGGTCACACCAAGCATGATGTGCAGCTTTGGTGGTGGCACGAGGTCTAACATTGGTATAGAATTAGCCCTAGGGAGAAGAGGCTATTTGACATAGCTTGTGTAGTTCCTTGCTAGTCTCTGGCAGCTACTAGCAGCCTCGAATGCTATGGCCATCCAACGAATAGATTTAAGGGTTCTTATGAAACCAGCAACTTGCCATGGCGCCTGCCCCTCATAGTAAAGACCAAGATGAGCTGCGGCATGACTTTGAAGGCCACACAGGATGTTGGTTAGCTTAAAGTTACAAGCAACTATGAACTTAATTGATGTCAAGTCTAGCTCATCTAGAAGTGCTCGCACATTTGCATAGTTCTCCTGGTATCCTTAGCAATTGCAATGATAAACAGTTTTTTATGCCAAAGTTGTTTATTGGTGACTCCCTGCTGAGCTTCTTAGATGTTGACTCTGTCTGTGGTTTGGTAGGCAGTTGGGGTGACACTAAGGCAGATTTTTAGTGAGCCACCACCTCCATCTATCCCCAGCTTCGATCTCACATTGATCTCACTAAATCCTTGCTTTGAGCAAATGAAGCTCAGCAGGCCCTGCAGATCGGGACATATGACGGAACATCTTATGGTATCAGTAAAGCTGCCACCTGAGGACTTTTAAGTGAATTTGAGCTGCCGTATCTCAAAAAACTCTCTGCAATGCTGCCTGCGGCTGCCAAAGCTGTCTGTAGTCTGGGTTGCAGAGCCTTATAACTGCCTTCTGCCTGCCTGATGATTGTGGCTGCCATGTTTGTCTGCTAGTCACTCAGATTGAGAGGTCTTTAATGCTACTAGTGTCTTGGTCCTCAGTCCTCTCTGCTCATTTGAATCATTTGCATGCCTTAGCTGCATTGGTAAGCCACCAGTGGCACTGGAAATAGAAGCCATTGATCTATGTCTTGATGCTGCTGCTGCTCTTAGCTTTTCATGCATCACATCATGAGTGATGTGCTCTTTTGATATAGGGCTAAGTGTGCGCAGGTACTGCAACTTGCTTGAGATGCTGCACTTGTGCCTTAGGCCTTTGCCTACAAGTGAGTGGCACCTAGTGCAGCGCTTCTCTGAGTCTCTGTTCTGGCTTTGAGTTGTTTCTGCAGGTCATCCTTGGGGCAGTAAGGGCAGTTTATGGTTGCCCCGCCTGCTCTTAGGCATACTCGTATATGGGTGCCAGACTGCTAGACTGCTTGTTTGATAGGCCAGAAACCACCTGGCAAATACTCGTACAGCAAGAATAATGCAGATGTTCACATGTGAGTTGTGGAAAAACCTCCAAGTCTGCAACAATTTAAAGGTATGGCAGTTGAGCAGGCAGTTCTTGCAGTACATGTGACATCTGTAACTGCAATTTCTTGCTGCAGCAGTTGTACATGCCTCTTGGCAGGGTGTTATGGATGTAGGCATGACAGAATTCTAGCAGGATAATTTTCTCGATGAGTTCTACCTGAGCAGCTGAAATAATGACTACAATTCTTTTATTGTTTTGGTTGCTCAGATATATGAAATAAATCTTTTCTACCAATATACCTTTTAGGATATGACCACATGTTTCTATATCATGTGTAATATACATGTATATCAAGATTCTAGTTCTAATGTATGAGCTAAATTTAGTAAATATATAATAAATGTTTTTATATTGCTTTTATTAGGGCACTAATTGCCCTAATTGGGCTAGATTTGCAATTGACAGCTAAGTCACTGCTATTGTATAGTGCATCTGCAGGCTATATATGGCTATTTAATCTGAGGACCACGGGGTTGCCATATACCTTCAATTACCCTAGCTAATACTGTACCCATTTTACTACTTAGTTAACTGAAGCAATGTAGAGTTAAGTGCCTTGCTTAAAGACAAATTTTTTTAGTAGGATCAGGAGTTAACCTTCAACCTTCAAGTTTTTAGTTCAATGCTCTAGGCTACAACCCCCACTAGGCTACAACCTTAGTAGTAGAAGTAGTTTCACATATAATTATAATAATCAATTATACCATCATTTATTAGTAAGTTAGCCTTTCTTACTTTTATAATGATCCTCACCAAATATATACAGGCCAAGACATTGATCCATTTTGTTATTGTAAGGAATTTAGTAGCCCTTTAGTCCTTTTTTGAATAGATTTGCATGAATTTAGTTATGCACATGAGCTAGCAATGTACAATGTATCTCTCTCCAAATTTTAGTGACTACCTGTTCAAACTTCTTCTAATTGGCGATTCTGGTGTTGGCAAGAGCTGCTTGTTGCTGCGCTTTGCTGATGACACTTACACTGAGAGTTACATCAGCACTATTGGTGTGGACTTCAAGATTCGCACTATCGAATTGGATGGCAAGACCATCAAGTTGCAGGTTGGTTGTTATGTAACTTTGCTCATGTTTCTTGTGCTCTTGGCGCCCCTGCTGCCTTGGCGCCCCTGGTGCCTTGGCGCCCCTGGTGCCTTGGCGCCCCTGGTGCCTTGGCGCCCCTGGTGCCTTGGCGCCCCTGGTGCCTTGGCGCCCCTGGTGCCTTGGCGCCCCTGGTGCCTTGGCGCCCCTGGTGCCTTGGCGCCCCTGGTGCCTTGGCGCCCCTGGTGCCTTGGCGCCCCTGGTGCCTTGGCACCCCTGGTGCCTTGGCGCCCCTGGTGCCTTGGCGCCCCTGGTGCCTTGGCGCCCCTGGTGCCTTGGCGCCCCTGGTGCCTTGGCGCCCCTGGTGCCTTGGCGTAGTTTGTAAAAGTCTATCTTTTACTTAATCGGAAGCGTAACTCCCCAACTAAATTTCTCACCTTGTCAACGTTGAAGATTTGGGACACGGCTGGCCAAGAGCGCTTCCGCACCATCACCTCTTCCTACTACCGCGGCGCCCACGGCATCATCGTAGTGTACGACGTCACGGATCAAGAGTCCTTCAACAATGTGAAGAACTGGCTACAGGAGATTGACCGCTACGCCTCCGAGAATGTTAACAAGTTGCTTGTTGGCAACAAATGCGATCTGACGGCTAAGAAGGTGAGCGATCATCTCAGCCTCCGGTCATCATCTCTGACAGCACCTCAGCCTCCATCTTCATTTCTGACAGCACCTCAGCCTCCCATCTTCATTTCTGACAGCACCTCAGCCTCCCATCTTCATTTCTGACAGCACCTCAGCCTCCCATCTTCATTTCTGACAGCACCTCAGCCTCCCATCTTCATTTCTGACAGCACCTCAGCCTCCCATCTTCATTTCTGACAGCACCTCAGCCTCCCATCTTCATTTCTGACAGCACCTCAGCCTCCCATCTTCATTTCTGCTAGCACCTCAGCCTCCCATCTTCATTTCTGACAGCACCTCATCCTCCCATCTTCATTTCTGACAGCACCTCAGCCTCCCATCTTCATTTCTGACAGCACCTCAGCCTCCCATCGTCATCTCTGACAGCACCTCAGCCTCCCATCTTCATCTCTGCTAGCACCTCAGCCTCCCATCTTCATTTCTGACAGCACCTCAGCCTCCCATCTTCATCTCTGCTAGCACCTCAGCCTCCCATCTTCATTTCTGCTAGCACCTCAGCCTCCATCTTTATTTCTGACAGCACCTCAGCCTCCCATCTTCATCTCTGCTAGCACCTCAGCCTCCCATCTTCATCTCTGCTAGCACCTCAGCCTCCCATCGTCATCTCTGACAGCACCTCAGCCTCCCATCTTCATTTCTGCTAGCACCTCAGCCTCCATCTTCATTTCTGCTAGCACCTCAGCCTCCCATCTTCATTTCTGACAGCACCTCAGCCTCCCATCTTCATCTCTGCTAGCACCTCATCCTCCCATCTGTAAAAATGCTTATTATGCTACTAACAGTATTATAAGACAAATCCGTATCTGACAATATCCGATCCGCAGGTGGTGGACTTTGCCACAGCCAAAGAGTACGCTGACAAACTCGGCATTGTGTTCCTAGAGACCAGCGCCAAGAACTCAACCAACGTTGAGCAGGCTTTCATGTCGATGGCGGCGGAGATCAAGTCTAGAATGGGTCCGGTGGGAAACACCCAGCAGCAGAAGCCGACCATCAAAGTGAGTCCCGGCACGCAGCCTGTGAAATCGTCCGGCGGAGGTTGCAGTTGCTAAGGAAACAATAGGCAGTTGACTTAGGGACGCTTTTGTTGCCAATGGCAATACACTGCTGCGTTGTGTTCTTTTATTTTAAATTCCACACACTAGTTAATTTTTGGTCTGACTCTTAATAGAATCGCCTTAGCTGGTGGTCTCTGTGCGTGTTTTTACTGTTATTTATTAATTATTGATTTATCAATGCCTCAAACTCAATACTAAACATTTGTTGTGTCCAATAAATTCTGTGTCCAGTTATGTGGGACCCAGTAGACAGAAGATTTTTTTCAACTTTGTTCATTTCTATTCTTTAACAATGCCAGGATCTGCCGGTGGGTCACTAATTCCCCATCAGGATCTGCCGGTGGGTCACTAATTCCCCGTCAGGATCTGCCGGTGGGTCACTAATTCCCCATCAGGATCTGCCGGTGGGTCACTAATTCCCCATCAGGATCTGCCGGTGGGTCACTAATCCCACATTAGGACTTGCTGGTGGGTCAACTGCTTAACAACAACAACGCATAGACACTAGGACACGGACACAACTATTATCGAATTAGTATGGCCCAACTTAAATCTGTTTCTATAGCAACCATTCCTAACTGCATTACCTATTATCTAATCAATTTGAATTTCCAACTGTTTATTCAGGCCTGTTTGTCGCTGCTTAATTTCGATTCCTCGTTATATTTTTGTTGTCCTGCAAAGGTGTTTTTTGTTATAAACGGTTACTAAGGCCTATGAATAATCCTGCTTGCCCTCATCTTGTTTGTATCTTTCATTTTGCTTGAGAGTTTTTAATTAGCTTTGTCAAGTTTCAATTCACTGGTTAGTTAGTGAGTAGTATTTTAAGTAGTACAAGCTATCTTTTGTCTCTTTTTAAAATAAACCTAATAAATATTGGAGTAGCATAGAAATAAAAGTGCATAATGTATCCCGATTTCGGACGTAATAAAAGTACGACTGTACCGACATAATTCGAATTCTATTAACTCTCGCCTTCTGGTTACCTGTCTGTTACTCAAATTTTAAAATTCATTTCTTCATACGTGCTTACTTAGTTTAATTGAGATCGATTTGTTTAAGAACAAAAAATAGCAATGTGCTTATCGATAGTTCAGCACACTATATTGCTGCTTCTGCGAGCCAATATTTGTCTTGAATACTCCCAATCTCTTTTGCTACACTTGTGATTGAAACTTTATTTTTATGGCTGACAATGGCTCTATTCTTAGCTGATTTGACCTTACATATTTGAATTGGACCTTATTTATAAATAAAGCCTTCCTGACTAAATTGTTTATTGATGCCTGTCTTCTATGAATGGACGATAATGAAATACTACTGAGTTCCGATTCATTGTTAATCGCTGTAATTCTCTCCGTGACTAGAATAAACTAGTGCTGCTTGTCTCCACTGCAGTACGATTCATATTCTGTTTCTGGGTATGAAGTTGGCTTTGTTATTTTGTTATTTTGATTGATCGATTTTAGTTAGTGTTATTAAAAATGACTCACCTAGTTGGTTAGAAGGGTTTTTAGCTGAATAAAATAGTTGTAAACTCATTATTACATGTCAGAGGGATCACGAGCTTATCAACTGAATAGATAAATAGATTTATTAGCTGGTGAAATATGCGGATTATATGTATCACCTGATGCCAGTGATTTATAACAGTAATAAAACAATAACAATAGACGTCATTTTCCTTATAATAATAGGGAAATTTGCCTAATTTGATGTTCGTCGGAAGTTCACGTGGAGCCATCGTCGCGTGCGATGCTAAACTACACATGCATTGTTACAGCCTACGGGAGCTGAATTAGGCAGGCAAGCCAGTCAATCAACTTATTGCCATTGTTTTCCCAATTGCGGAGCACATTTTCTTGCACGCGCACGCGCTCAGTCTAGGCCATTCTATACTCTGCTTCAAACGTATTGCACAAGCGTTGCGAGGTTTCGGCAATACAGAAGTTTCCTTAATAGTAGGAATACCAAAAAAGCCATTTCCCGCCCGTCGAACTTACCAGGGGGCGTGGGTGGAATTTACTGGGGGGAAGTCAGTTGTGATTTGCCCACTATGGAGGCTTGATCATGCAGCGGAACTCGATAAATTTGCAGCAGCGTGTCCATAGTCACTTGGTGGCCACCTGTTGAAGGTGCCGACGGTGTCGGGGTGACGACTGAATATTTACTTGAGAGACTACATGTAAGCTGCAGAGGATGTCCAGCAGTTGTGAGTTGCCCACTATGGAGGCTTGATCAGCGAAACTCCAGAAATTTGCAGCAGCGTGTCCACAGTCACCCTGGTGCCACCTGTTAAAGTCCAGAGCTACGCCTGGGTGAAGGCAGTTTATGGAAAAAATCCGACCTGGCAGAATCGTAGAATATCTCGACAGTCCGGAGGACGGGCGACTTGATTCTTCTTTCGAGAAGGTGCGCAACAATAAGTTAGCCCGTGTTCTTGGAACTTCGTGTGCCTGCGTTGCTCCGTTCCGACACAGCAAAAAAACTGTCTGGGGGGGGGGATTTCCTCCTTCCCCTTGTCTGTTCTGCTGTTAAAAGAGTGACAGCTTGGCCTTGGCGGAAGATGTTTCTACAATGCTCTACATTTGTGTGTGTAAAGCTACTTATAGGCTGTTTCAACCCGGGCTATAGCTCCTGTGCCCAACGCTTGAATCGAATGCAATGAATGAAAGATATATTAATTTACAGAATTTATTTACGGCATCTATAGCATAGCCGTGAGATCAGAGCGTTGAGTGCCAGCCAGGAATCAGTTAAAATGGTAATCTTTTTGTGATACTCAATGCTGTGTAACCATTGCTTTTCGCAGCCTGACTGAGAATGAAGCCATCCAAGCTGAGATCGCCTCCATACGCTGCCTGCAAGGGGCCTTGGCTGCGTCAATTGCCTTAGTCTATGGGCCATAGACTGCAAAAGCTATAAGCAGTGATAAAAAGCCACCCACACTGAGAATTGATCGGTTTACGTGTGTTGCATTTTTTTCAGTCTATGGCCCATAGACTAAGGCAAGGCGCGGCGAAGGCCCCTCGCAGACAGCGTATGCAGGATTCTTAGTTAGGCTGTCAAAAGCAATACTACAATAAATTCGTTCTCGATCGAAGTTATCTATGGCCAAACCACAGAGCCTGTGGATCTGTGGGCAAAACCCCTAATAGCGCGCTGCTATGAATGGCAGCAATTGTCAGGCAAAATACGTTTAGAATATATATATTACGGCATTTGAACGTTGTCGCTCTCCGAAGCTATAGCAATATGTTTTTCCATTTTAATTTTCCAAGAAACAATTACGCTCACTCGCTTGACCCCAACAAATACTTATAGGCATTTCAGCTCCTTATAAGTTAACCACAATTCATTTTCATTAATTTATCACTGGAATCAACTTACCTGACCTGATACTTTAGTGTAATCTGTATAAGTGCACACACTCGGTCTGCTTGTCATCGCAGCGGCGCTTACCATATCCATTTCGCAGATTGAGTCTCTGCACTAGCTGTATGTACTGAACAAGTTGCATGCAGAGAGACGAGGTTAGGTCCATATTAGGTAAAGAGGTATACACACAGTGACCACCGATGGCTCTATATAGTCTATATCTATGATGATTATGGATTATTTAATGAGTCTAAGCTCAGATAACGCGTTCCTTCCTCTTTGAAGCTTTCCCCTTAAATAGCTTATAGTTGATGACTGCCGCGCCAGCAACTCACTCTGCTCTCGCTCACTCACTTTTTGCATTCATTTTATTGATGGAATATACCGGTAGGTGCCGGGAAGTTATTAATCCTCTGCGAGGAATTATCTCGCAGAGGATTATATAATTCTCTTCTCTGGCACAGTTCACAGCTGCCGCATGGGATGCAGTTTAATTCTAAAGCCGCAGACATTCACTTGCTCTGGGTAAACAGGCTAAGCGTTCGCTCAGTCGGCAAAAGCTATATATTGGGAATACATTTGAGCATTTTTTATCTAAATCCCTCTTGAGCTGCGCGGCTGGTCGCGCGTGCAGTTTTTTGCCACTTTCTTCATCACCTTTTTACCCGGCAGCTGGGCGGCATTGGGTGAGTGGGAATTAGCATGTTCCCCGTCCAATGGCAAGCCCTCTCGCGGTCCATAGACTTTTGCATACGACTTGGACTGTGGCCCAATCGCAAATCTTACCAATTCTAGCATTTGCCAGCGGAAATTGTCCAAATTACATACGAGACAAGAAGGAGCCAGCGCTTTCATTATTTTTTACCTGCATTTCTATAATTACATGAAAGGCAGTTTTGCTGTTATTAACTTTACAAATCAGATCGCCACTGACATTTATGGGTTCTTTGGAAGACAATTCTTCCAAAAGCTGTCCCACTTTGTCCGAAAATTGGGACAGCTCGTCCGAATCCCTACTGCTTTTCATTTGTCTTGAGCGAAGCGTCCACCAAGCTTGGAGTTTGTTAATTATTAATTAACTAATTTCATGTCTATAACTTTGTTGTGTCTTCTGCATGTATGCACTGAAATAGTGTTACGGTTTAGTTATCATTAAAACGATACGGGGTAATAAAAAAGCTGGCTTTGACTCTGTAATAATTATCGAATGGATTTGAACGCTTGTATGAACTCGCGAGTATATTTATAACAAAATTATCGAATGGATTTGAACGCTTGTATGAACTCGCGAGTATATTTATAACAAAATTATCGAATGGATTTGAACGCTTGTATGAACTCGCGAGTATATTTATAACAAAATTATCGAATGGATTTGAACGCTTGTATGAACTCGCGAGTATATTTATAACAAAATTATCGAATGGATTTGAACGCTTGTATGAACTCGCGAGTATATTTATAACAAAATTATCGAATGGATTTGAACGCTTGTATGAACTCGCGAGTATATTTATAACAAAATTATCGAATGGATTTGAACGCTTGTATGAACTCGCGAGTATATTTATAACAAACGATAATCTTACGGGCATTTAAATTCACACTTATAAGCCTATTCCTAGAATTTTATGAATTAAAATTGGTACTGTAGTATTGTAATTCACAGGACAAGTAAAAAGGAAAATTTCCTGTACCGGCAGAGATTTTGTCCAATCTTTTGTTGCCTATAAATTTGAGCTTAGTCTAGCCGCACGGGTCGGCAAACTTTTTACATTGAGGGCCAGATAGAGTCTAGATCATTTCTGCGGGGCCAGGTGAGAAAGAAATGGGGAATAGATCAGAAAGAAGAGGAAACGGTAGATGAGAGATGAGAGAAGAGGTAAGAGGTGAGATAAGAGATAAGAGATGCGATGAGAGGTGAGGTGAGATGAGAAGAGAGGAGAGAACAAGAGGAGAGGAGTTGAGAGGAGAGGGGAGAGGAGAGAGAGGAGTGGAGAGAAGAGACAAACCATGAGCGAGCGGTTTTACAGGACCCGAGGGTTTTTCGACCCCTGGTAGCCTTTGGTAATGAGATTTTTAGTCGCCGGGTGTGCGTGTTGCCTTCTAGTCCAGGTCTCCCCCCGGACCCAGAGTCCTTGCCCTATCCCTATTTGGTAGGGGAAGATGCGGGATAAAAACAGGCCCCACTCTCCAGCCTGCGTCAGTTTTCCCATCGGTTTTGTTGAGCTAGCAGCGGATAAAGCCCTATTTCAATATCCTCCCTCTGGCAGCCGATCGTGAACTCTCCCAAAGTCTCTAATACTTGGCCCGATAATGAATGGTGAGCTGGAGGGAAGCTTCTTTATTCGTATATAGCTGACAATCCAGCATCAATGAGATCTATCTGAGCCGCTGTCCCCCGTGTGCAATATATTTCAGTGAGGAATTTCGTCTCCGGCTTGGCCCTGCTGTTCGCCCTGCTAGCTGGCAGCGCTACGTGCTACCGCCAGCTCGTCAGGAAGGGTGAGAAACCGATTAGCACTTGATGGTGTGGCATGAGGGAGGCTGACAGTGGCTGCTAACTGTTATATACAATAGCTTTGTGATGAAACTGGCGGGAGCATCTATATGCAGTTCTTCCAGCTAGGGTTCACGGTCAAGTTGTACTATCTATAGCTGAATAGTTTTCTATAGTCATAGCCCAGCCTCTCTGCTGTGCATTTCTGATTCAATTATTTACTAATAATATAATACTATGGGAGTCATTAGATTTCTCTTCAGCTAGCCGATCAGCGAATCAATACGCATTAGCGAGATGGGAACTTTTTCTGCTTTTGTTTCCAACAGCCACTTAACTGACATTTTGTCTCACCTTCTGAACCTTCTGAGCGAGATAGGAAAATTTAGTTTTTTTTAGCTAATAAAGCAAGCTTTGTCCGAGGTGCAATCAGAAGTTTATCAATGGTATATATTCCCCATTTATACCAGTGCTAAGGCAATAAATTTGTCCCAAAAAGACAGACACTTTCAATCCGAAAGATACCTACAAACAATCCGAAAGTATTACCATGTACTACCGGAGAAGATGATCTTACTGACTGACATTCTCAGATTTATGAGCAGTTAATGTAGACTTTCCTATTGGCATTCAATGTAAGGCAATCTCAGTACTCAACAATCTAGTTCATATCGCATTCTTGACCCTGTTCCAGCCTCTGAGCCTGCTGAAGCCGCTGAACCTGGAGGTGCTTTTTAAAAAACTCTCTCACCTAAGATCTTGTTTATTCGCACCTGGGCACAGAATTTATTTATTTTTTATTTACTATTGCGCAAGTGTGTGATCGAAAACTTTGATTCATTTGGTATAGTAAAACTCATGTGATTTCTCACTCTTTATAATTCATAACTACTGTTTAATTTGGTCCTTCAGGGAACCATAGCTGCCCTCCATGGTCCTTCAGTGAATCTTTGCTGCCCTCCCCTATGGTCCTTCAGTGAACCATAGCTGCCCTCCCCTATGGTCCTTCAGTGAACCATAGCTGCCCTCCCCTATGGTCCTTCAGTGAACCATAGCTGCCCTCCCCTATGGTCCTTCAGTGAACCATAGCTGCCCTCCCCTATGGTCCTTCAGTGAACCTTAGCTGCCCTCCCATATGGTCCTTCAGTGAACCTTAGCTGCCCTCCCCTATGGTCCTTCAATGAACCTTTGCTGTCCTCCCCTATGGTCCTTCAGTGAACCATAACTGCCCTCCCCTAGGGTCCCTCAGTGAACCATAACTGCCCTCCATGGTCCTTCAGTGAACCATAACTGCCCTCCCCTATTGTCCTTCAGTGAACCATAACTGCCCTCCATGGTCCTTCAGTGAACCATAACTGCTCTCCCCTATGGTCCTTCAGTGAACCATAACTGCCCTCCCCTATGGTCCTTCAGTGAATCATTGCTGCAGTATGGTCCTCTCCTATGGTCCTTCAGTGAACCATAACTGCCCTCCCCTATGGTCCTTCAGTGAACCATAACTGCTCTCCCCTATGGTCCTTCAGTGAACCATAACTGCCCTCCCCTATGGTCCTTCAGTGAATCATAGCTGCAGTATGGTCCTCTCCTATGGTCCTTCAGTGAACCATAACTGCCCTCCCCTATGGTCCTTCAGTGAACCATAACTGCCCTCCCCTATGGTCCTTCAGTGAACCATAACTGCCCTCCCCTATGGTCCTTCAGTGAACCATAACTGCCCTCCCCTATGGTCCTTCAGTGAACCATAACTGCCCTCCCCTATGGTCCTTCAGTGAACCATAACTGCTCTCCCCTATGGTCCTTCAGTGAACCATAACTGCCCTCCCCTATGGTCCTTCAGTGAATCATAGCTGCAGTATGGTCCTCTCCTATGGTCCTTCAGTGAACCATAACTGCCCTCCCCTATGGTCCTTCAGTGAACCATAACTGCCCTCCCCTATGGTCCTTCAGTGAATCATAGCTGCAGTATGGTCCTCTCCTATGGTCCTTCAGTGAACCATAACTGCCCTCCCCTATGGTCCTTCAGTGAATCATAGCTGCAGTATGGTCCTCTCCTATGGTCCTTCAGTGAACCATAACTGCCCTCCCCTATGGTCCTTCAGTGAACCATAACTGCCCTCCCCTATGGTCCTTCAGTGAACCATAACTGCCCTCCCCTATGGTCCTTCAGTGAACCATAGCTGCCCTCCCCTAGGTTCCTTCAGCAAGCTGCTGGAAAGTTAGGGTACAATTCTTAAAGAGCGTGCAATGCAAGAGTTACCTATAGCTATTGTTTTTTGCTTACTATCTTCTGACATCCTTAATGTTATTTGAATTTCTGCTGATTTTCAACTGGCAAACAAATACCCATGCCGCAGGCAGCGCTCTCGGCAACGATTGTCCTAAGACGGCGCCCTGGCCCTGCAAGAGCGGCCAGTGCCTCTCCTTCTCCTTCATCTGCGATGGTCGGCAGGACTGCGAGGACGGCTACGATGAGGACACGGCCCTGTGCACTGCCAGTGAGTCATCTGCCTGTGTCTGTGCCTGTTTCTGTGTCCTTGTGTGTGTTTGTGTGTGTGCGTGTGTGTGTGTGTCTTAGTGTCTGTCTTAGTGTCTGTCTTAGTGTCTGTCTGTCTTTCTTAGTGTCTGTCTGTCTTTCTTAGTGTCTGTCTGTCTTTCTTAGTGTCTGTCTGTCTTTCTTAGTGTCTGTCTGTCTTTCTTAGTGTCTGTCTGTCTTTCTTAGTGTCTGTCTGTCTTTCTTAGTGTCTGTCTGTCTTTCTTAGTGTCTGTCTGTCTTTTTTAGTGTCTGTCTTAGTGTCTGTCTGTCTGTCTGTCTGTCTGTCTGTCTGTCTGTCTGTCTGTCTGTCTGTCTGTCTGTCTGTCTGTCTGTCTGTCTGTCTGTCTGTCTGTCTGTCTGTCAGAGTGTCTGTCTGTCTGTCTGTCTGTTTGTCTGTCTTAGTGTCTGTCTTAGTGTCTGTCTTAGTGTCTGTCTTAGTGTCTGTCTTAGTGTCTGTCTGTCTGTTTGTCTGTCTTAGTGTCTGTCTTAGTGTCTGTCTTAGTGTCTGTCTTAGTGTCTGTCTTAGTGTCTGTCTTAGTGTCTGTCTTAGTGTCTGTCTTAGTGTCTGTCTTAGTGACTGTCTTAGTGACTGTCTGTCTTTCTTAGTGTCTTTCTTAGTGTCTGTCTTCTGTCTGTCTGTCTGTCTGTCTGTCTGTCTGTCTGTCTGTCTGTCTGTCTGTCTGTCTGTCTGTCTGTGTGTCTGTCTGTCTGTCTGTCTGTCTGTCTGTCTGTCTGTCTGTCTGTCTGTCTGTCTGTCTGTCTGTCTGTCTGTCTGTCTGTCTGTCTGTCTGTCTGTCTGTCTGTCTGTCTGTCTGTCTGTCTGTCTGTCTGTCTGTCTGTCTGTCTGTCTGTCTGTCTGTCTGTCTGTCTGTCTGTCTGTCTGTCTGTCTGTCTGTCTGTCTGTCTGTCTGTCTGTCTGTCTGTCTGTCTGTCTGTCTGTCTGTCTGTCTGTCTGTCTGTCTGTCTGTCTGTCTGTCTGTCTGTCTGTCTGTCTGTCTGTCTGTCTGTCTGTCTGTCTGTCTGTCTTCTCATCGATGCTCTCCGTCTCTCTATCTACCCACTTTCATCATTTCGCGCGGTCAAATTTTAAGCGACCAGCTCAATTGATTTGTTCGATCACCCTTTTCTACAAATGCCCGATTATTTTGCTTCGATGCCTGGCCAGCAAGCGAGGCGTTTAGACTTTCCCGCAGCAACAATGACACGCCCGACAGCGCACTTGCGGAGAGAGGAGCTGATTCATGGTGAACCCTAAATTTGGAGCAAAAACAGGCATTTGTCAATTCTAGCATTTTGCCCTCTCAGAGGGCCTGACTCCTTGCTTATTCTTCTTCTCTGGCCTCAGCTGTGGTTTCCTCAGAAACATTATTGACAGGGCTTGAATTGAAATAGGAGCCGTGGCTGAGCCGGGGAAGAGTGGAAGAAGCTTCGAACAGACTCCTTCACCAGGGCGCTTGGAGACGCCTCATCAGCCCAAGCCTCACCTGGCCGCCACTTCCTCCTAGCTGCTGCACTTTGGAAGCTGGAATGTGGATATTGCATTCTAGAACTGACAGTTTATTCCACTTCTCACTGATTAAATATTACGAAACCTTCTTCCGACTTAATAGGCTATTAAGTCTCAGAAATGGTGTAGCTATGAAGACTCAGAAGGACACATTAGGACAAAGAAATGGTGTAGCTATGAAGACTCAGAAGGACACATTAGGACAAAGAAATGATGTAGCTATGAAGACTCAGAAGGACACATTAGGACAAAGAAATGGTGTAGCTATGAAGACTCAGAAGGACACATTAAAACATAGAAATGATGTAGCTATGAAGACTCAGAAGGACACATTAAAACATAGAAATGATGTAGCTATGAAGACTCAGAACGATACATTAAGTCTTAGAAATGATATAGCTATGAAGACTCAGAAGGACACATTAAGACGCAGATAAACGCGGTAAGACTCAGAATAATGTAGCCATTAAGACCGAATTCAGAACTCGGACTCAGGCCCAGACCTAAATGAGCTGCATAAAATGAAGGCGTCTGTTTTCTGGCTCTGGATGATGCTCTCGAACTTCCGTGGTTAAGAAGTCTGGAAGCTAAATAATTCTGAGCACACAGTCTATCAAACCACCCAACCCGTTGCAGAAGACCGCCCGGCCAGCATCATCCTGAAGAGCTTCATCGCCCGTTTCCACAACTGGCTGATCCCGAATATTCTCGGCGAGGGCACCCCGGAGGAGCTGGCCAAGCAGCTCACCGGTGAGACTGGCGGGCTGCTCAAACGATCCCCAGGGTTGCTTCAGCAGAACCCAAGTTGATGCAGAAAATCGACAAACTACTCTTAGTTACAAATCTCATTAAACCGAACACTTAGTTTTAACTTGTGCCACTTGTAGCTCAAAGCTTGGCATCAACTTTTCGGCCTTATTGGCACTCTGCCGGTGTTCTACAGGTCTACAGGCCTATTTTAAGGCCCGAGAGCTGGCCTAGATAATGGGTCTGCAAACTACGGCCCGCAGAGCATCTCCTTCCGGCCGTCAGGTCCTTTGAAACTTCACAATAGCAATCCGGCCCGCTCAATGTTTATATCTCTTCTCTGCGCTCTTCTCTCTAATCCCCTCTCTTCTCTCTTCCTCTCGTCTCTTTCCTCTCCTCTCTACTCTCTTATATTCTCTTCTCTCTTCTCTTCTCTTCACTCTCCTCTCCTCTCTCCTCTCCTCTCTCCTCTCCTCTCTCCTCTCCTCTCTCCTCTCCTCTCTCCTCTCCTCTCTCCTCTCCTCTCTCCTCTCCTCTCTTCTCTCCTCTTTTCTCTTCTCTCTTCTCTTCTCTACCATCTCCTCTTTCCTCTTTCCTCTTCTCTCGTCTGTCGTCTCCTCTTCTCTCTCCTCTCCTCTCTTCTCTTCTCTATTATCTCCTTTCTCCTCTCTTCTCCTCTCTCCACTCCTTTCTTCTCCTTCATTCTCTCGCCACTATTTTTTCTTATCTACCTTCTCTCTTCGCTATTCCCTCTCCTCTCTCTCCTCCATTCATTCAGTCATTCTCTAGGTTCTCTATTTGGCCCTTGAGGCAAAAGGGTTTGCCGAACCCTGGCCTAGATAGCAGCCATAGGCAGCACAGCCAGCGTAAACTTCAATGCTCAATAACTCGACTTCTGAATAGTTTGTCAGAACAAAATGTACGGATTAAGAACCTACACCAACATGTTTACCTTAGAATTGGTAATCTTCATGTTCATATGGTTTAGACGCATGTATACTAGAAAATCTCAGTACTCTTTGAGGGTGAGTATGGTTGTATTTTTTATCTGCATCCCATCTCAATTAGCGGGGATTCGATTCCTGTAGCCTTTTTCTGATCGCTGTACACACAGAGACTCACAAATTAATAAGGGATATCACAGCTGTGCCTGTGGCGCTTGTAGTTCCACTTCCAGCCAAATCTGCAGAATCCCGTGACAAATTAAATTTTCGATCGTAACGAAGCTCACAGCTTCAGGCGCCTGCCCTTCAAGGCTTGGAATATTATTTTGCAACTTGCAGGACAGTTTTTGTCCAGACTAAATTTCCGGAGCTCAAAGAAAGATTTCTATCCTTGCAACTTGCAACTTTGGAATCTTCGGAATTCAGAGCATGCTAGATCCCAGCTTTGCACTCTGACTTGCATCCCAGGCAAATCCCTGAGGCAAAAAGTTCTTGTACAATATTTCCCAGCTAAGCAGTCGATGCTAGCAAGCCAGATGGCCAAATCCACGTGGGAAAAGCTGAGGGTTGAGACAAACATCATTTCGCGCGGCAGGAACTCTTGGACCAGGCAGAGGAACTTAATTATCCTCGTGGTTTCCTAAAAAACACTCACAATTTCGCTAATGGAGTTTCTGGCGCTGCAGTTTTGAATATTTAAGTCTTGCTCAAAGTAGCCTAGAGAGGATTTGATCTCAACTAGGGAGGAGACTGACGGTGGGGAGTGAGTGAGTGGATTCAAAGTGCTCCCGACTACAATATGAGCTCATTTTAGCCTCGGAGATTGATGGATAAATTTATAGTAGCAATTGCCGCAACTTCATTAGCTACTTAGAGCAGCTGGTAATGGATCAGCCATAGACAACACAATGTTGCATAAACAGGTTGTATTGATCTATCTGAGTTTTAAGTGCCCGACCATTGATGCTGGAGTGTCCAACCCATATGCAGAACTTTACTGTGTACAACAGTATTGCCATTGTAGCTGAAATTTGATCCTTATCATTCTCGAAGTGACCTTTTAGTTGACTTCTGCGCTTTCAATTATGAATATCTTGGATGAGTCACACTGGATTGTAGCTCTGTTATATAGCAGGAGTTGAACAGGAGTTGGAGTCTGTTGTCAAATTTTGAGTAAAACTGTTGAGAAATTAAGACTCAAAAGGATGCACTAAAATTTTTTTGAGACTCATTTGAGATACCGAATCTGCTCAAAAGCGGACACAATTGAGCAGTCAAAGATCCTGAACTAACGAGAGAGACACTTTAGAGAAGCCAAACAGCTCAAATGAACCTTAGCTGAGCTGTTTTTTGAGAAGTTCGCCAGATGGGACTCTTTCAAAAGCTCGAAATTCTTTTTAAATTGTGAACTTTTCGAAGACTTTCCGATGATGTGGAATATTCGAGATTTCGAAAGTAATCAGCCATACTTTTTTCGAAAATGTATGTTTAAATTCTTGAGCTTATGAAAGTGATCAATCCTTTCGTATTTACTAATGCGCGATTTCGAGCTTGTGACTTTGCGAGCTTGCAAAGCTGCAATTTTGTGAAGTTGCAATCTTGTGAATTGCGAATCTTGTGAAGTTGCAAGCTTGTGAAGTTGCAATCTTGTGAAGTGCGAATCTTGTGAAGTTGCAAGCTTGTGAAGTTGCAAGCTTGTGAAGTGCGAATCTTGTGAAGTTGCAAGCTTGTGAAGTTGTAAACTTGTGAAGTTGCAAGCTTGTGAAGTTGCAAGCTTGTGAAGCTACGAGCTTGAGAAGTTGGAAGCTAGAGAAAGTTTGAGTTTGAGATGAGAAGTTGTGGGCTTGAGAAGTTGAAGCTAGAGAAAGTTTGAGTTTGAGATGAGAAGTTGCGAGCTTGTGAAACTCTCCGTCGAATGCGCTATTACAGCGAAGTCTCTACCAGTAAAATGCAATACAATAAACGGTAGAAACCTCTTTAGCAGCTAAGTAGCCTTCTAGCCGTCCCTTTTTTGTGGCCAGTGCAAGAAACCTCTTCTACGAGTACCATGTTCCCGTCCGCAGAGCAACTCAACGTCCGCGAGTACGCCAGCGCTGTCGGCCTCAACAAGCAGCAGTTGCGCAAGCTGGTTCTCGTGATGGAATACGCCCGAGACGGCCGCATCCTTGACCTGATCCTGGATGGCATGCCCGAGGAGGCCTACCGCGAGGCCTACGCCCTGTTCGGCCGAATCGTTGAGAGCGGCTTCCTGGGCAGCGAGACCGCCAACTAAGGAAGATAGCAGGAAATGGCAACAAATCATAGAGCGTTTTTCCCTAACACGAGAGAGATACATTTTCACTAATACAGTTGTTAGGGGTCCGCTGTGAGTCTGTTCGAGATTGGAACAATAAATACAAGATGCGATTAATAAAAGGCCTGCTATAATGTCACCTGAGAGAATCGTATCTATTCATCGAGTCTGCATAGACAAAACTTTGTTTGTGTTGCCAATATTTTATCAAATTATACTGCGGAAACTGAAGTGAACTCATGAAATGCACTTAAAATTACAGGATGAATAAGTGATTCACTCACATGTACTTTAGACCTGAAGGGTGAGACAGATCGGACATCCTGGAACTGTGGTGAGAGACAGATCGGACATCCTGGAACTATGGTGTGAGACAAATCTGACATCGTGGAACTATGGTGTGAGACAGATCTGACATCCTGGAACTGTGGGTGAGAGACAGATCTGACATCCTGGAACTTTGGGGTGAGAGACAGATCTGACATCCTGGAACTGTGGGGTGAGAGACAGATCGGACATCCTGGAACTATGGTGTGAGACAGATCTGACATCCTGGAACTGTGGGGTGAGAGACAGATCGGACATCCTGGAACTGTGGGTGAGAGACAGATCTGACATCCTGGAACTGTGGGGTGAGAGACAGATCTGACATCCTGGAACTGTGGGGTGAGAGACAGATCGGACATCCTGGAACTATGGTGTGAGACAGATCTGACATCCTGGAACTGTGGTGTGAGACAAATCTGACATCGTGGAACTATGGTGTGAGACAGATCTGACATCCTGGAACTGTGGGGTGAGAGACAGATCTGACATCCTGGAACTGTGGGGTGAGAGACAGATCGGACATCCTGGAACTATGGTGTGAGACAGATCTGACATCCTGGAACTGTGGGGTGAGAGACAGATCGGACATCCTGGAACTGTGGGTGAGAGACAGATCTGACATCCTGGAACTGTGGGGTGAAAGACAGATCGGACATCCTGGAACTGTGGGGTGAGAGACAGATCGGACATCCTGGAACTATGGTGTGAGACAGATCGGACATCCTGGAACTGTGGGGTGAGAGACAGATCTGACATCCTGGAACTGTGGGGTGAGAGACAGATCGGACATCCTGGAACTATGGTGTGAGACAGATCTGACATCCTGGAACTGTGGGGTGAGAGACAGATCGGACATCCTGGAACTGTGGGGTGAGAGACAGATCTGACATCCTGGAACTGTGGGGTGAAAGACAGATCGGACATCCTGGAACTGTGGGGTGAGAGACAGATCGGACATCCTGGAACTATGGTGTGAGACAGATCTGACATCCTGGAACTGTGGGGTGAGAGACAGATCGGACATCCTGGAACTGTGGGTGAGAGACAGATCTGACATCCTGGAACTGTGGGGTGAAAGACAGATCGGACATCCTGGAAACTGTGGGGTGAGAGACAGATCGGACATCCTGGAACTATGGTGTGAGACAGATCGGACATCCTGGAACTATGGTGTGAGACAGATCTGACATCCTGGAACTGTGGGGTGAGAGACAGATCGGAAATCCTGGAACTGTGGGGTGAGAGACAGATCTGACATCCTGGAACTGTGGGTGAAAGACAGATCGGACATCCTGGAACTGTGGGGTGAGAGACAGATCGGACATCCTGGAACTATGGTGTGAGACAGATCGGACATCCTGGAACTATGGTGTGAGACAGATCTGACATCCTGGAACTGTGGGGTGAGAGACAGATCGGACATCCTGGAACTGTGGGGTAGAGACAGATCGGACATCCAGAAGTGTGGACTGAGAAACAGATAGGAAATCCTGGACT
>NIVC01001077.1:160000-189572 GCA_002269645.1 Macrostomum lignano | reverse complement strand
GTAGCTATGAAGACTCAGAAGGACACATTAAACATAGAAATGATGTAGCTATGAAGACTCAGAAAGATACATTAAGTCTCAGAAATGGTGTAGCTATGAAGACTCAGAAGGACACATTAAAACATAGAAATGATGTAGCTATGAAGACTCAGAAAGATACATTAAGTCTCAGAAATGATGTAGCTATGAAGACTCAGAAGGACACATTAAGACGCAGATAAACGCGGTAAGACTCAGAATAATGTAGCCATTAAGACCGAATTCAGAACTCGGACTCCGGCCCAGACCTAAATGAGCTGCATAAATGAAGGCGTCTGTTTTCTGGCTCTGGATGATGTCCTTGAACTTCCGTGGTTAAGAAGTCTGCAAGCTAAATAATTCTGAGCACACAGTCTATCAAACCACCCAACCGTTGCAGAAGACCGCCCGGCCAGCATCATCCTGAAGAGCTTCATCGCCCGTTTCCACAACTGGCTGATCCCGAATATTCTCGGCGAGGGCACCCCGGAGGAGCTGGCCAAGCAGCTCACCGGTGAGACTGACGGGCTGCTCAAACGATCTCCAGGGTTGCTTCAGCAGAACCCTAGTTGATGCAGAAAATCGACAAAGTACTCTTAGTTACAAATCTCATTAAACCGAACACTTAGTTTTGGCTTGTGCCACTTGTAGCTCAAAACTTGGCATCAACTTTTCGGCCTTATTGGCACTTTGCCGGTGCTCTACAGGTCTACAGGCCTATTTTAAGGCCCGAGAGCTGGCCTAGATAATGGGTCTGCAAACTACGGCCCGCAGAGCATCTCCTTCGGCCGTCAGGTCCTTTGAAACTTCACAATAGCAATCCGGCCCGCTCAATGTTTATATCTCTTCTCAGCGCTCTTCTCTCTAATCTCCTCTCTTCTCTCTTCCTCTCTTCTCTTTCCTCTCTTCTCTTTCCTCTCCTCTCTACTCTCTTATATTCTTTTCTCTCTTCTCTTCTCTTCACTCTCCTCTCCTCTCTCCTCTCCTCTCTCCTCTCCTCTCTCCTCTCCTCTCTCCTCTCCTCTCTCCTCTCTCTCTTCTCTCTCTTTTCTCTTCTCTCTTCTCTTCTCTACCATCTCCTCTTTCCTCTTTCCTCTTCTCTCGTCTGTCGTCTCCTCTTCTCTCTTCTCTCTCCTCATCTCCTCTCCTCTCTCCTCTCCTCTCTTCTCTTCTCTATTATCTCCTCTCTCCTCTCTTCTCCTCTCTCCACTCCTTTCTTCTCCTTCATTCTCTCGCCACTACTTTTTCTTATCTCCCTTCTCTCTTCGCTATTCCCTCTCCTCTCTCCCCTCCTCCGGCCCGCAGTCATTCTCTAGGTTCTCTATTTGGCCCTTGAGGCAAAAGGGTTTGCCGAACCCTGGCCTAGATAGCAGCCATAGGCAGCACAGCCAGCGTAAACTTTAATGCTCAATAACTCGACTTCTGAATAGTTTGTCAGAACAAAATTTACGGAGTAAGAACCTACACCAACATGTTTACCTTAGAATTGGTCATCTTCATGTTTATATTGTTTTGTATACTAGAAAATCTCAGTACTCTTTGAGGGTGAGTATGTTTGTATTTTTTTATCTGCATCCCATCTCAATTAGCGGGGATTCGATTCCTGTAGCCTCTTTCTGATGGCTGTACACACAGAGACTCACAAATTAATAAGGGATATCACAGCTGTGCCTGTGGCGCTTGTAGTTCCACTTCCAGCCAAATCTGCAGAATCCCGTGACAAATTAAATTTTCGATCGTAACGAAGCTCACAGCTTCAGGCGCCTGCCCTTCAAGGCTTGGAATATTATTTTGCAACTTGCAGGACAGTTTTTGTCCAGACTAAATTTCCGGAGCTCAAAGAAAGATTTCTATCCTTGCAACTTGCAACTTTGGAATCTTCGGAATTCAGAGCATGCTAGATCCCAGCTTTGCACTCTGACTTGCATCCCAGGCAAATCCCTGAGGCAAAAAGTTCTTGTACAATATTTCCCAGCTAAGCAGTCGATGCTAGCAAGCCAGATGGCCAAATCCACGTGGGAAAAGCTGAAGGTTGAGACAAACATCATTTCGCGCGGCAGGCACTCTTGGGCCAGGCAGAGGAACTTAATTATCCTCGTGGTTTCCTAAAAAACACTCACAATTTCGCTAATGGAGTTTCTGGCGCTGCAGTTTTGAATATTTAAGTCTTGCTCAAAGCCGCCTAGAGAGGATTTGATCTCAACTAGGGAGGAGACTGACGGTGGGAGTGAGTGAGTGGATTCAGAGTGCTCCCGACTACAATATGAGCTCATTTTAGCCTCGGAGATTGATGGGTACATTTATAGTAGCAATTGCCGCAACTTCATTAGCTACTTAGAGCAGCTGGTAATGGATCAGCCATAGACAACACAATGTTGCATAAACAGGTTGTATTGATCTATCTGAGTTTTAAGTGCCCGACCATTGACGCTGGAGTGTCCAACCCATATGCAGAACTTTACTGTGTACAACAGTATTGCCATTGTAGCTGAAATTTGATCCTTATCATTCTCGAAGTGACCTTTTAGTTGACTTCTGCGCTTTCAATTATAAATATCTTGGATGAGTCACACTGAATTGTAGCTCTGTTATATAGCAGGAGTTGAACAGGAGTTGGAGTCTGTTGTCAAATTTTGAGTAAAACTGTTGAGAAATTAAGACTCAAAAGGATGCACTAAAATTTTTTTGAGACTCATTTGAGATACCGAATCTGCTCAAAAGCGGACACAATTGAGCAGTCAAAGATCCTGAACTAACGAGAGAGACACTTTAGAGAAGCCAAACAGCTCAAATGAACCTTAGCTGAGCTGTTTTTTGAGAAGTTCGCCAGATGGGACTCTTTCAAAAGCTCGAAATTCTTTTTAAATTGTGAACTTTTCGAAGACTTTCCGATGATGTGGAATATTCGAGATTTCGAAAGTAATCAGCCATACTTTTTTCGAAAATGTATGTTTAAATTCTTGAGCTTATGAAAGTGATCAATCCTTTCGTATTTACTAATGCGCGATTTCGAGCTTGTGACTTTGCGAGCTTGCAAAGCTGCAATTTTGTGAAGTTGCAATCTTGTGAATTGCGAATCTTGTGAAGTTGCAAGCTTGTGAAGTTGTAAACTTGTGAAGTTGCAAGCTTGTGAAGTTGCAAGCTTGTGAAGCTACGAGCTTGAGAAGTTGGAAGCTAGAGAAAGTTTGAGTTTGAGATGAGAAGTTGTGGGCTTGAGAAGTTGAAGCTAGAGAAAGTTTGAGTTTGAGATGAGAAGTTGCGAGCTTGTGAAACTCTCCGTCGAATGCGCTATTACAGCGAAGTCTCTACCAGTAAAATGCAATACAATAAACGGTAGAAACCTCTTTAGCAGCTAAGTAGCCTTCTAGCCGTCCCTTTTTTGTGGCCAGTGCAAGAAACCTCTTCTACGAGTACCATGTTCCCGTCCGCAGAGCAACTCAACGTCCGCGAGTACGCCAGCGCTGTCGGCCTCAACAAGCAGCAGTTGCGCAAGCTGGTTCTCGTGATGGAATACGCCCGAGACGGCCGCATCCTTGACCTGATCCTGGATGGCATGCCCGAGGAGGCCTACCGCGAGGCCTACGCCCTGTTCGGCCGAATCGTTGAGAGCGGCTTCCTGGGCAGCGAGACCGCCAACTAAGGAAGATAGCAGGAAATGGCAACAAATCATAGAGCGTTTTTCCCTAACACGAGAGAGATACATTTTCACTAATACAGTTGTTAGGGGTCCGCTGTGAGTCTGTTCGAGATTGGAACAATAAATACAAGATGCGATTAATAAAAGGCCTGCTATAATGTCACCTGAGAGAATCGTATCTATTCATCGAGTCTGCATAGACAAAACTTTGTTTGTGTTGCCAATATTTTATCAAATTATACTGCGGAAACTGAAGTGAACTCATGAAATGCACTTAAAATTACAGGATGAATAAGTGATTCACTCACATGTACTTTAGACCTGAAGGGTGAGACAGATCGGACATCCTGGAACTGTGGTGAGAGACAGATCGGACATCCTGGAACTATGGTGTGAGACAAATCTGACATCGTGGAACTATGGTGTGAGACAGATCTGACATCCTGGAACTGTGGGGTGAGAGACAGATCTGACATCCTGGAACTTTGGGGTGAGAGACAGATCTGACATCCTGGAACTGTGGGGTGAGAGACAGATCGGACATCCTGGAACTATGGTGTGAGACAGATCTGACATCCTGGAACTGTGGGGTGAGAGACAGATCGGACATCCTGGAACTGTGGGTGAGAGACAGATCTGACATCCTGGAACTGTGGGGTGAGAGACAGATCTGACATCCTGGAACTGTGGGGTGAGAGACAGATCGGACATCCTGGAACTATGGTGTGAGACAGATCTGACATCCTGAAACTGTGGTGTGAGACAAATCTGACATCGTGGAACTATGGTGTGAGACAGATCTGACATCCTGGAACTGTGGGGTGAGAGACAGATCTGACATCCTGGAACTGTGGGGTGAGAGACAGATCGGACATCCTGGAACTATGGTGTGAGACAGATCTGACATCCTGGAACTGTGGGGTGAGAGACAGATCGGACATCCTGGAACTGTGGGTGAGAGACAGATCTGACATCCTGGAACTGTGGGGTGAAAGACAGATCGGACATCCTGGAACTGTGGGGTGAGAGACAGATCGGACATCCTGGAACTATGGTGTGAGACAGATCGGACATCCTGGAACTGTGGGGTGAGAGACAGATCTGACATCCTGGAACTGTGGGGTGAGAGACAGATCGGACATCCTGGAACTATGGTGTGAGACAGATCTGACATCCTGGAACTGTGGGGTGAGAGACAGATCGGACATCCTGGAACTGTGGGTGAGAGACAGATCTGACATCCTGGAACTGTGGGGTGAAAGACAGATCGGACATCCTGGAACTGTGGGGTGAGAGACAGATCGGACATCCTGGAACTATGGTGTGAGACAGATCTGACATCCTGGAACTGTGGGGTGAGAGACAGATCGGACATCCTGGAACTGTGGGTGAGAGACAGATCTGACATCCTGGAACTGTGGGGTGAAAGACAGATCGGACATCCTGGAACTGTGGGGTGAGAGACAGATCGGACATCCTGGAACTATGGTGTGAGACAGATCGGACATCCTGGAACTATGGTGTGAGACAGATCTGACATCCTGGAACTGTGGGGTGAGAGACAGATCGGAAATCCTGGAACTGTGGGGTGAGAGACAGATCTGACATCCTGGAACTGTGGGGTGAAAGACAGATCGGACATCCTGGAACTGTGGGGTGAGAGACAGATCGGACATCCTGGAACTATGGTGTGAGACAGATCGGACATCCTGGAACTATGGTGTGAGACAGATCTGACATCCTGGAACTGTGGGGTGAGAGACAGATCGGACATCCTGGAACTTTGGGGTGAGAGACAGATCGGACATCCAGGAAGTGTGGACTGAGAAACAGATAGGAAATCCTGGACTGTGGGTTGAGAAACAGAGTTAAAGATGGGGAATTGACAAAAAGGCATTAATTTGCTGTTCCGAGGAACAATTTACACTCACTGGAAACTGAATAAATTAATTGATGGTAAATTTGCGAATCAATAATCTCTATGAAATTGTCTATATTGATTCAAGCCGAATTTGAGCTGTCTCAGCCTGGGGCCATCAGCTTTCAGTGCTCCCGTCTCCGGATGATTGATTTAGCTGCTGGTCGAACGGAAATTCGTCGAGAAATTTGAAAGTATCTAAAATCTGTTAAACAGGCTATACAAGCGAAGCCATATTTGGTCTCAAAATTTCGCCTGGACTGTCCCAGGTAAGTTGATTGTCGCGGGAGCGTGTTTGCTAATAGCAGCTCCGCCTACTTCTGGTACAAGGCCTATACATGTATATGCAAGACCGGGGTGGGGCTAAAATAAATATTCCAGTCTCCAATCAGTCTGAATTCTGAGTTTCTCAAGCCCAGAACCGTTGGCTACTGTTTGCGTGTGTTAGAATTGGGATTAAAGCTATTAAGCAAACTCGAAACGTAAGAGAGAAAGAAATATTCCTGTGGAGAAATTATGCAGGTCCACTAATTGCTTTTGCTAATGGGCCGTCGTCCTTGGTGCTGTAACTATTAATTTCTGTCGATATCGCAATTGTGAATTAATTTTGTTTGACAAATTTTGGAAATGCAAGAAAGCCTAGAATTCAGTTTTTTCTCTTCAAGTTTTAGTGACGCTTGAGATACGATAATTATAATTTGCTCAAGTCTCTAGAGACCATGAGACTGCAGTCTCGTCTATGCGCAGATGATCAAATCCGCGACGTGCACGCGAGATTCGTGCATGCCAAGAAAATTGTGTTCATCCACTCAACGATATTGACTTAATCGTGCATTATTTATTCTGCGCGCCGCAGCCTCGAATCTAATGCTGTTTTAATATACATGTGGAGCTTCATGCAATCATGTGCATATCCAAATAGTCAAAATAGTCACGCGAATATCAATTAAAAATCTGGCCAAATCAAATGGTAAAAGTGAAAATTAAAAATTGTCCGCTGATCTTCCAAGCTCTAAAATGTACATGAAATTAAAAAAAGAGATAGTTACAGACATTTGGTCGAAAGAATTCTTTTCTTTTGTTAGCATCGTACATTGTTTGAGCAGTTGAAGCTGTGATTAAATGTGCCTAAAATATATACATTAAGACCTGTCCTAAAGCTTAAGTAAGCCTTTTTCATTAGAGGCAGGGCTGTGTGCCCTGACGCACTTTAAGCGACATTGTCACACAACCGGTGGCTAGCTAGGCATATATTACTGCCCATCATTCCGCCGACTCCCTTCACAGGCAAAGCGCGTGGATATGTACGCAGTCATACGCACAGGCACGCACTGTACAGCAGTCTTAACCTGACTTTATTTATCGTTAGGTATGTACACTTCAGTGTTGGGGTTGGCACTCAAGGGCGTTAATTGCACGAGCAGACCCAAGCCGAGATTCCAATTTCGCCGTGAATAATAAAATGTGACTGCATCTGGAATCGAGCCCGGGCCGCTGGCACATAACTGCGCCGTGCTTGACCTCTAAGCTAACTCCCCCTTAAGTAAGCCTTATGACTTACAAGACAACTAAAAATAAATAAAATAATTTTGCTTGTTTCAGCGATAATTAACGAACTCGACTGCTGAGTTATTTCGCGTAAAGCATTAAATTCAATTGAATAAGTTTTCCTGTAAAAAGCGCCGGCCTTTATTTCCTTGTAATGTACTCGTAAGTAAAAAGCATGAAAAGTGTGTTCCCAACTTCACATACGCGAGTCTAATGCCTTGTTATCATGCGTACAGATGGAGATAGATGCTGCATACTGCACTGCACTATTTAAATTGATTATTAGAACACCCCAGGTCTAAATTATTGTAATGTAGTTTAATGTACTACTTTAACTTGAACACACTTTGTATAGGTACTATTGGCTTATTGCTAACTAACACGGCTAGTGCCAAATGCCTACAAAGTCCAATATGCTGATTAATTAGTCATTCTTCTTAATTTAAACTTTACTCTTTTAAATTTCAGCATGCAACCCAGTGGACCAGCTGTTAAGCAGAATAATTTATCTCGAAGTTCAATTTTTCGTGCACACCCAGAGCTATTTAGTGTAATTAAAGGCTATGATCCTTGGGAGTTCTACCGGAATATCAAGGAAGTAGGAAGTGGAACATATGGACATGTATATAAGGTAAAGTAAAGTCCCCAATGTATAAGTAGAATAGTATTAAACTAGTTTTTAAAAGAGAATTCTGGGATCATATTACTTGATATTAACTTTGTTATTTAAATCAATATTTTAACTTGTATTCTTTGTATTAAAAAATAATTGATTTTTAGCAAACTATTATTATTTAAAATATTTTAGGTGCAGAATCTATCAACTGATGGTATTGCAGCACTAAAGTGTGTAAAAATTGAGCCCAAAGATGATTTAAAGAATATATTAGCTGAGTTATATGCATTAAAAGATTGTCAACATGCCAATATTGTCCAATTCTATGGAGCATTTCTTACGTGAGTTTATTAATTTAACTTAAGTTGTTACCTAATGATTATAATGATAAAAATTATTGATCTTACAGAATCTTCCTAATAATTTGGATGGGATAAGAAATGTAGATCTTATAGAATGTCCCCAATAATTGGAATAAGAAAAATGTTTGGATCTCAGAATCTCTCCAATAATTGGGATGAGAAAATGTGCAGATCTCAAAATCTCCCCAATAATTGGGATGAGAAAATGTGCAAATCTCAGAATCTCCCCAATAATTGGGATGAGAAAATGTGCAGATCTCACAGAATCTCCCTAATAATTGGGATGAGAAAATGTGCAGATCTCACAGAATCTCTCCAATAATTGGGATGAGAAAATGTGCAGATCTCAGAATCTCTCCAATAATTGGGATGAGAAAATGTGCAGATCTCAGAATCTCTCCAATAATTGGGATGAGAAAATGTGCAGATCTCAGAATCTCTCCAATAATTGGGATGAGAAAATGTGTAGATCTCAGAATCTCCCTAGTAATTGGGATGATAAAATGTGCAGATCTCACAGAATCTCCCTAATAATTGGGATGAGAAAATGTGCAGATCTCACAGAATCTCTCCAATAATTGGGATGAGAAAATGTGCAGATCTCACAGAATCTCCCTAATAATTGGGATGAGAAAATGTGCAGATCTCAGAATCTCTCCAATAATTGGGATGAGAAAATGTGCAGATCTCAGAATCTCTCCAATAATTGGGATGAGAAAATGTGCAGATCTCAGAATCTCTCCAATAATTGGGATGAGAAAATGTGTAGATCTCAGAATCTCCCCAGTAATTGGGATGATAAAATGTGCAGATCTCACAGAATCTCCCTAATAATTGGGATGAGAAAATGTGCAGATCTCACAGAATCTCCCTAATAATTGGGATGATAAAATGTGCAGATCTCACAGAATCTCCCTAATAATTGGGATGAGAAAATGTGCAGATCTCAGAATCCCCCCAATAATTGGGATTGGTCAGAAAATGTCAATAATCCCATTCAAAGCCTCAAAAGAGAAACTCTTGCTGCCAACAATCCTTGTCCAGCGAGATCCGCGCACCCCGACAGCTGTGCCTATGGATGGCCATGGAGTACTGTGGTGGCAAGTCCCTGCAAGACATTTACAATGTCACCCAGACAGCCCTTAAAGAATCCGTCATCGCTTTTGTTTGTCGGGAGTCCCTGCGTGCCCTGGCGCACATGCACAGCCTGCACCGGCTGCACCGCGACATCAAAGGAGCCAATATATTGTTAACTATGGAGGGCGCGGTTAAGCTGGCCGACTTTGGCATTGCCGCCCAGATTACTGCTACACTTGGCAAACGGATGTCCTTTATTGGCACGCCTTATTGGATGGCACCTGAGGTACATAACTCGCTGTACTTTGCATTGACAATCTTCGTGGAACCTATCTGATCTAAGTAGATGGTCGCTGAAACCTACCCAGAGCGGCAGCTGACTCCCTAAACCTACCCAGAGCGGCAGCTGACTCCCTAAACCTACCCAGAGCGGCAGCTGACTCCCTAAACCTACCCAGAGCGGCAGCTGACTCCCTAAACCTACCCAGAGCGGCAGCTGACTCCCTAAACCTACCCAGAGCGGCAGATAACTCCCTAAACCTACCCAGAGCGGCAGATAACTCCCTAAACCTACCCAGAGCGGCAGATAACTCCCTAAACCTACCTAGAGCGGCAGATAACTCCCTAAACCTACCTAGAGCGGCAGATAACTCCCTAAACCTACCCAGAGCGGCAGATAACTCCCCAAACCTACCCAGAGCGGCAGATAACTCCCTAAACCTACCCAGAGCGGCAGATAACTCCCTAAACCTACCCAGAGCGGCAGCTGACTCCCTAAATCTACCCAGCGCCTCTTAACTTACTTGGCTGCAGGTGGCGGATGTCAGACGGACCGGCGGCTACAACGAGCTCTGCGACGTCTGGTCGGTAGGCATCACCGCCATCGAGTTGGCCGAACTGGAGCCGCCCTTGTTCAGCCTGCCACCGATGAAGGCCCTGCAGGCCATCGCCAGCCGCGGCTACCGCCAGCCCACTTTGCGCCGCCGGGCCGCCTGGACTGAAAGCTTTCACAGCTTCCTGTGCGCTGCGCTGCGGCTGAATCCCAGGTGATTTGGCGCTGAGTTTCTTGAAGCATGGTCTCATTAACATCTGCCCTATCTACTCAGCACAATCTGCCCTATCTACTCATCATCTTCATATCTGCCCCATCTACTCGGCATCATCTGCCCCATCTACTCGGCATCATCTGCCCCATCTACTCGGCATCATCTGCCCCATCTATACTCAGCATCATCTGCCCCATCTACTCATCATCTTCATATCTGCCCCATCTACTCGGCATCATCTGCCCCATCGACTCGGCATCATCTGCCCCATCTACTCGGCATCATCTGCCCCATCTACTCGGCATCATCTGCCCCATCTACTCGGCATCATCTGCCCCATCTATACTCAGCATCATCTGCCCCATCTACTCATCATCTTCATATCTGCCCCATCTACTCGGCATCATCTGCCCCATCGACTCGGAATCATCTGCCCCATCTACTCGGCATCATCTGCCCCATCTACTCGGCATCATCTGCCCCATCTACTCGGCATCATCTGCCCCATCTATACTCAGCATCATCTGCCCCATCTACTCATCATCTTCATATCTGCCCCATCTACTCGGCATCATCTGCCCCATCGACTCGGCATCATCTGCCCCATCTACTCGGCATCATCTGCCCCATCTACTCGGCATCATCTGCCCTATCTATACTCAGCATCATCTGCCCCATCTACTCAGCATCATCTGCCCCATCTACTCAGCATCATCTGCCCCATCGACTCGGCATCATCTGCCCCATCTACTCGGCATCATCTGCCCCATCTACTCGGCATCATCTGCCCCATCTATACTCAGCATCATCTGCCCCATCTACTCAGCATCATCTGCCCCATCTACTCAGCATCATCTGCCCCATCTACTCAGCATCATCTGCCCTATCTGCCCTATCTACTCTGCATCATCTACCCTATCTACTCATCATCTTCATATCTGCCCCATCTACTCTGCATCATCTGCCGCATCTACTCTTCATCATCTGCAGGCACCGGTCCTCTGCCGCGCAGCTGCTGCAGCACCAGTTCATTGCCGCACCCGGTCTTGGCGAGCACCTGACGGTTGCATTGCTGCGCGAATTTCAAGACGTCTGCTCTCAACGCCGGGCCAATGTTCAACACCTGCTGCAGATGCCGGCTAGACAGTCGCCTAGGCAGCCTCATCCGCAGCCTCCGCCGTTGCGAACGCCGCCGCCTCAGCAACAACAGCAGTTGCCTAGCAACCAAGCTACATCCAGTATTACCGATAATTCACCAGCGCAGGCGCCGAAATCGCAGGAGAAACCGAATTTCAGCCCGTCTGTTCACCAGCCTCTGCGGCGGAAACCTGTAAGGGTGGGGAGATTAGACCCTGCTGTTATTTACTACTCTTAGTAGGAGCTTTATTGAATGACTTCGATGCTTTATATGTTTAAAAATTGATTCCGGAAACAAAGCAGGTTTTCGGTATGATTTCGGGCAGAATATGCTGAGTAGATGATGGGACAGAAGATGCTGAGTAGATAATGAGGCAGATAATGCTGAGTAGATGATGGGACAGAAGATGCTGAGTAAATAAGGTTGATGCCGACTAAACGAACACCCTGCAGTACACAATGCACTAACTGCACTAATTTTCCTTCGCACGTCCCGTTAGGTCGCTCCGCCTTCCCGGCCTCCGCCGCCCCGTACGTCGCCCGCCGCACCTCCCGCCTCCCCGCATTCGTCGGTGCCGTGGATGGGCGCCGGCCTGGTGCAACTGTTCGACACCTGCCCGCTGAAGATCAACTGCTGCGCCAGGTGGAATGGCAGCGGAGGCGCCGGCCAAGATGATGACTCGCTTCTTCTGCTAGGCGCTAACGAGGGCCTGTACTGCATGAGCCTCAGCCAGCTGCACGAGTCCGTCATGGTGCAGCTGCTGCCAATGCGCTGCATCTGGCTGGATGTGTATCGCGATGTGGTGACCGCAGCCTGCGGCCGGCACCCCCGCCTGTACCGGTTGGACCTGCCGGCCCTGATCAGTCAGCAGCAGTCCAAGCAGCCTCGACTGCTGCTGGGCCGGGCCAGGTCAGCTGCGGTTGCCAAGGTGCCCAGCACCAAAGGCTGCATCCGGGCGGCTGCGCGCTGCCACCCGGCCACTGGGCAGCGCTGGCTGGTCTGCGCCCTGCCTGACTCCGTCGTGCTGCTCCGCTGGGATCCCGGCAGGCGGAGGTTCAATCCGTGCCGACTGGTCCGGCCAGCTGAGATGCCGCAGCCGCTGCTCACGCTGGAACTGCTAACCCGGCCCGATAAGGAGCTGCCGTTCGCCTGCCTTGGCGCTATGGGCAGCAATTCTTTACTGGCTACTGATAGCAGCAGCAGCAGTAGTATAGTGAGGTTTCACCTGCTAGAATTTGAACGAGCCGATTGTGATATACAGCTGCTGCCAGTGCCCGATCTGGGCTACCGTCGAATTCATCCTGGTTATGGCCATCTAAACCTGGAGGAGCTCGGCCTGGTGCACCTTGAACAGCTGGGCTCTCGCAGCGTGCTGCTCTGCCACGGCCGTCTGGCCATTTTGCACCGTCTGGACACCGGCCGCGCATGCAGCTTCGGCGACTCCTCCGAGGCTGCTGACGGCCGTATCGAGTTTCCGTTTGTTGTTGAGGCCGCACAGCCGCTTGCCGACAGTCTGCTGGCTTTTCACTGTCACGGATTTCAGGTGCGGACCCTGCTCAGCACTACATTCTCAGATCCCATCTCTTTCTCAAATCCCATTTCATTCTCAGATCCCATCTCATTCTCAGATCCCATCTCTTTCTCAAATCCCATTTCATTCTCAGATCCCATCTCTTTCTCAAATCCCATTTCATTCTGAGATCCCATCTCATTCTCAGATCCCATCTCATTCTCAGATCCCATCTCATTCTCAGATCCTATCTCATTTTCAGATCCTATCTCTTCCTCAGATCCTATATCATTCTCAGATCCTATCTCATTCTCAGATCCTATCTCATTTTCAGATCCTATCTCATTCTCAGATCCTATCTCATTCTCAGATCGTATCTCATTCTCAGATCCTATCTCATTCTCAGATCCTATCTCATTCTCAGATCCTATATCATTCTCAGATCCTATATCATTCTTAGATCCTATCTCATTCTCAGATCCTATTTCATTCTCAGATCGTATCTCATTCTCAGATCGTATCTCATTCTCAGATCCTATCTCATTCTCAGATCCTATCTCATTCTCAGATCCTATATCATTCTCAGATCCTATCTCATTCTCAGATCCTATCTCATTCTCAGATCCTATATCATTCTCAGATCCTATCTCATTCTCAGATCGTATCTCATTCTCAGATCCTATCTCATTCTCAGATCCTATCTCATTCTCAGATCGTATCTCATTCTCAGATCCTATATCATTCTCAGATCCTATCTCATTCTCAGATCCTATATCATTCTCAGATCCTATCTCATTCTCAGATCATATCTCATTCTCAGATCATATCTCATTCTCAGATCCTATCTCATTCTCAGATCGTATCTCATTCTCAGATCCTATCTCATTCTCAGATCCTATCTCATTCTCAGATCGTATCTCATTCTCAGATCGTATCTCATTCTCAGATCGTATCTCATTCTCAGATCGTATCTCATTCTCAGATCGTATCTCATTCTCAGATCCTATCTCATTCTCAGATCCTATATCATTCTCAGATCCTATCTCATTCTCAGATCCTATATCATTCTCAGATCCTATCTCATTCTCAGATCATATCTCATTCTCAGATCCTATCTCATTCTCAGATCCTATCTCATTCTCAGATCGTATCTCATTCTCAGATCCTATCTCATTCTCAGATCCTATCTCATTCTCAGATCCTATCTCATTCTCAGATCGTATCTCATTCTCAGATCCTATCTCATTCTCAGATCCTATCTCATTCTCAGATCCTATATCATTCTCAGATCCTATCTCATTCTCAGATCCTATCTCATTCTCAGATCCTATCTCATTCTCAGATCCTATCTCATTCTCAGATCCTATCTCATTCTCAGATCCTATCTCATTCTCAGATCCTATCTCATTTTCAGATCCTATCTCATTCTCAGATCCTATCTCATTCTCAGATCGTATCTCATTCTCAGATCCTATCTCATTCTCAGATCCTATCTCATTCTCAGATCCTATCTCATTCTCAGATCCTATCTCATTCTCAGATCCTATCTCATTCTCAGCTCCCACCTTAATCTCCCCTTTCTTAGATCCCTTACGCGGCCTCCCATTTCCCAGATCCCACCCTAATCGCCCTCTTCCCAGATCCTATTTCTAGCCCGATTTTCCCAAATTTGCAGGCCCGAGCCTGGCAGACAGGCGAGGTGGTTCAAGACGTGACGGACCAGTCCCACGTGTACCGGTTCCTCGGTTTTGCCGGCCGCAGCGCCGTGCTTGAGCGCCGGCCAGTGTCCGACCCCATGGCCAGCTGTGACATCGTCATGGTGATTGGGCACATTGCCGATGGGTCAGAGAGACTCTAGCTGCCTGCTTTCTTGGCTATTTCTTCGAATTCTACGAATCTGTTATAGGGATCATCTGGTAATTCTTAAGGACTAGGGATTTGGGATCGATAACTTCGCATGAGGATTTGGGATCATCAACTGACGTAGGGATTTCGAGTCTGACAAATTTAGGACCTGTGATGACGGAACTTTGAGATCTGACTAAGATTGGGATCTATGACTAAGATTGGGATCTATGACTAAGATTGGAATCTGTGACTAAGATTGGGATCTGTGACTAAGATTGGGATCTGTGACTAAAATTGGGATCTGTGACTAAGATTGGGATCTGTAACTAAGATTGGGATCTGTGACTAAGATTTGGGATCTCTGACTGAGATTTGGGATCTCTGACTAAGATTGGAATCTGTGACTAAGATTGAGATCTGTGACTAAGATTGGGATCTGTGACTAAGATTGGGATCTGTGACTAAGATTGGGATCTGTGACTAAGATTGGGATCTGTGACTAAGATTGGGATCTGTGACTAAGATTGGAATCTGTGACTAAGATTCGGATCTGTGACTAAGATTCGGATCTGTGACTAAGATTCGGATCTGTGACTAAGATTTGGGATCTCTGACTGAGATTTGGGATCTGTGACTAAGATTTGGGATCTCTGACTGAGATTTGGGATCTGTGACTAAGATTGGGATCTGTGACTAAGATTTGGGATCTCTGACTGAGATTTGGGATCTGTGACTAAGATTTGGGATCTCTGACTGAGATTTGGGATCTGTGACTAAGATTTGGGATCTCTGACTGAGATTTGGGATCTGTGACTAAGATTTGGGATCTCTGACTGAGATTTGGGATCTGTGACTAAGATTGGGATCTGTGACTAAGATTGGGATCTGTGACTAAGATTTGGGATCTCTGACTGAGATTTGGGATCTGTGACTAAGATTTGGGATCTCTGACTGAGATTTGGGATCTGTGACTGAGATTTGGGATCTGTGACTAAGATTGGGATCTGTGACTAAGATTTGGGATCTCTGACTGAGATTTGGGATCTGTGACTAAGATTTGGGATCTCTGACTGAGATTTGGGATCTGTGACTAAGATTGGGATCTGTGACTAAAATTTGGGATCTCTGACTGAGATTTGGGATCTGTGACTTAGATTTGGGATCAATAATTCTAAGTGTGAATTTATAGTTTGAAGATTTCCTAGTTGATTTAAAAAGATGTAATAACCGTTTTGCTCAATCATATTTTTGTAAGTTTATTATATTAGCAGTTTTAAAAGAGTACTTTTTCCTCTGTATAGCTTGCCATTACTATTCCACTACTTTCGTAGTTTCGTGTTTAATAAATATTCAGTACTTTAAATACGACACCTGAACCCGAGTTTATGACTGTTCTACGTCTCGTAATATTGTTTTAAAAGATCAGGTTTAACGTTGGCTGCTAACTATTTTTTCATTATTTTGTCTACTATACTGAGTGCCTTTTATATTACTGTAAGTAGCAAACTGTGCCTGGGTTACTCGCTTCATTTCAGTTCCTTTCCATAGACATTGCCTTGGATTTTTCTTGTTATTATTTTATTTCAATTGAATTTATTGTTATAATTTTTACACCTGGTAAATTTTGAATGCATTCTCAGTAACCGCCTGCTTGTTAAAAATTGTTTGTCTACTAGTTGTCTTGTTTGTTTTATCTTAGAGATACTAGAATAACTAGCTATGTCCCTCGCTGAAAATACGCGCTCATCTACTCTTCAGTAGCAAAATTAGCGTTTTGCCTTTCTAATAGTAAAATACGAAAGTTTGTTAAATTTTACAATTTAAAGTTTTTTAAATTTAAAAAAAGTTTTTGAAGCTGCACCCAAATCCAGTGCGTGTCCATAGCGAGCGAGATAAAACAGGGGCCTGCTCCCTAGGCTGAGTTTCGTCCGTCTGACTTTGACCTCTCTCCTTACCGCTCTCTCATTGGCTGAGCTAGACTGGGCCTGCCCCTTCTAGGCTGAGTTTCGTCCGTCTGACTTTGACCTCTCTCCTTACCGCTCTCTCATTGGCTGAGCTAGATTGGGCCTGCTCCCTAGGCTGAGTTTCGTCCGTCTGACTTTGACCTCTCTCCTTACCGCTCTCTCATTGGCTGAGCTAGACTGGGCCTGCCCCTTCTAGGCTGAGTTTCGTCCGTCTGACTTTGACCTCTCTCCTTACCGCTCTCTCATTGGCTGAGCTAGATTGGGCCTGCTCCCTAGGCTGAGTTTCGTCCGTCTGACTTTGACCTCTCTCCTTACCGCTCTCTCATTGGCTGAGCTAGATTGGGCCTGCTCCCTAGGCTGAGTTTCGTCCGTCTGACTTTGACCTCTCTCCTTACCGCTCTCTCATTGGCTGAGCTAGATTGGGCCTGCTCCCTAGGCTGAGTTTCGTCCGTCTGACTTTGACCTCTCTCCTTACCGCTCTCTCATTGGCTGAGCTAGACTGGACCTGCCCTTTCTAGGCTGAGTTTCGTCCCCGGTCCATCTTAGGTCCACTTGTGTACATCGAAGTTAAATCCTTGTTCATTATTAACCCCATATGCTCCTGAGGCCGCAAACCCCGAGAAAGGAAAGGAATTTCAACTGCCACGTTAAATTCAAGTGAACCTGCGCAGACAAACTACTGAAAAATGAGTAGGTGCTTTGCTTTTTCACGACATTAATTGCGAAGGACATGTCTACACGCAGTTATTCTAGAATCTGTAGTTTGTGCTTAAAAGATATATTTTTCTTTTACTTACAGTGCCTGCACACTAGTTGTACTGAGTTGGTATTTTTATGCGGCAGAATTCAGTAGTTGCTCTGTTAGAGTTTTATGTTACTATTTTATTTATATTAATAATGATAAAAGTCGGTGACACTTTCAATTTGTTTATTCTAGTTTTAATGACTTAAATGACAACGAAATGACGAGTTCGTATTGAGGTTCTTGCGCAAGTTTTAAAAAATTCTTTTATAACTTGAAACAAAGGCTATCTGTGCCTTTAGTCTCTTGTTCTCTTACAGCTTTATTATATCTATTGTAGTTTCTCATAAGCTATCTCATGGCTTCTCATAGTCACTCTCACGGCTTCTCATAGTCACTCTCTCACGGCTTCTCATAGTCACTCTCTAATGGCTTCTCATAGTCACTCATGGCTTCTCACAGTCACTCTCACGGCTTCTCACAGTCCCTCTCACGGCTTCTCATAGTCACTCTCACGGCTTCTCATAGTCACTCTCTCACGGCTTCTCATAGTCACTCATGGCTTCTCATAGTCTCTTTCACGGCTTCTCATAGTCTCTCTCATGACTTCTCATAGTCTCTCTCACGGCTTCTCATAGTCACTCTCTAATGGCTTCTCATAGTCACTCATGGCTTCTCACAGTCACTCTCACGGCTTCTCACAGTCCCTCTCACGGCTTCTCATAGTCACTCTCACGGCTTCTCATAGTCACTCTCTCACGGCTTCTCATAGTCACTCTCTCACGGCTTCTCATAGTCACTCATGGCTTCTCATAGTAACTCTCTCACGGCTTCTCATAGTCTCTCTCATGACTTCTCATAGTCTCTCTCACGGCTTCTCATAGTCACTCTCTAATGGCTTCTCATAGTCACTCATGGCTTCTCACAGTCACTCTTACGGCTTCTCACAGTCCCTCTCACGGCTTCTCATAGTCACTCTCACGGCTTCTGATAGTCACTCTCTCACGGCTTCTCATAGTCACTCATGGCTTCTCATAGTCTCTCTCACGGCTTCTCATAGTCTCTCTCATGACTTCTCATAGTCTCTCTCACGGCTTCTCATAGTGTCTCACGGCTTTTCATAGTCTCTCATGGCCTCTCAGTCTCTCACGGCTTCTCATAGTCTCTCTCATGGCTTCTCATAGTAACTCTCTCACGGCTTCTGATACATAGTCCCTCTTTAAAATCCCTCTTAGAATCATTCACCGTATTTCTCATCATTTCTCATAGAGCCTCTCATAATCCTCGTCCGATCGAGTTGCTCACATGGAATCATAGAGTTTCTTCATAGTATCGGCGCAGCTCCCCAAACTCTTAGTCAGACTATTGACAGCTAGAGTTATAATCCTGCCTGCAGACTCCCATCTCCACTCCCATATAGGCTATTTATTTTGACTGGGAATTCGCTGAGAGCAAATTTAATTTGAGAGACAAAGCGGATTGATTGAGCGGTAGATTGGGATTCTGGGGGAAAATGTGTGAGGCCGAGAATGTTGGCGGCAGCGAAAATGGGAACATTTCCTATGGGGGATTAATGTGAACAGCTGCGGTAAGGCCTTTTCGAGCTGTAAATATCTGTAATAGTTACAGCCTAGTAGGTGAGAGTTACTCAGTCGATAAGCCGCACTAATCCATAATGTGATGCTAATGAGATGCTATAAGCAAGTCTTTAAAAGTGCATCCCAGCTTTGTTTATTTAAGTGTCGCATGATGACGCATGTACTTTTTGAAATAATTTATTGCAATATATTGATAAGCGTATTTCGCAAATACTTATTATAGAATATTTTAGAAAACCAGATGATATATCAGTGTTGTAGAATGATCAGCTGTATTTTACAGTTTACATTTTTATAGAATGACATGCATTAAATGGGGCTTTGCCATAGACATCTGGAACAGAATATAATCCTTCAAGAAATGAACTTCTGGAAAGATTGCTGAGTGCTGTAACCAGAGAAGCAGGAAAAAGAAAGAGAAGCAGGTGATCGCGCCACACAAAAGGATGGCAAAAAAAGGCGCCACCCCACCCCCCCCCTCCCCCAAGTCACTGAATCCCCCCCAAGTCACTGAATCCCCCCAAGTCACTGAATCCCCCCCTAGTCGCTGAATCCCCCCCCAAGTCACTGAATCCCCCCAAGTCACTGAATCCCCCCCAAGTCACTGAATCCCCCCCTAGTCGCTGAATCCGCCTCCCTAGTGCAGTGGAGCCCCCGCGGCCGCCACCAGTCCACTGAATCCGCCTCTTGCCCCTAGTCCACTCAATCCGCTCCCGTAGTCCACTCAATCCGCCCCCGTAGTCCACTCAATCCGCCTCCGTAGTCCAGTCAATCCGCCCCCGTAGTCCAGTCAATCCGCCCCCGTAGTCCACTCAATCCGCCCCCGTAGTCCACTCAATCCGCCCCCGTAGTCCACTCAATCCGTCCGCCCCCGTAGTCCACTCAATCCGTCCGCCCCCGTAGTCCACTCAATCCGTCCGCCCCCGTAGTCTACTCAATCCGTCCGCCCCCGTAGTCTACTCAATCCGCCTCCGTAGTCCACTCAATCCGTCCGCCCCCGTAGTCCACTCAATCCGTCCGCCCCCGTAGTCCACTCAATCCGCCTCCGTAGTCCACTCAATCCATCCGCCCCCGTAGTCCACTCAATCCGTCCGCCCCCGTAGTCCACTCAATCCGCCCCCCCCCCTAGTCCACTGAATGCGCGCCCCCTTCACAGGTTCACCTCTTCGCCTCTGTTCCTCGCTTTAGCAATTCCCTGACAACTACTTTGGCGCCATGGTCCTTTTTGGTGCCGGCGCCCCCAATAAAAAATCCTGGCTAAGCATCTGACTGTAGCAAGGAAGCGGAACTGGACTGACCATTTCAAAAATCCATCAAACTCTGATTTGAAAGCAGTTGTTTTTATTCAAGACTTATTTTATCGCTAGCTAACTGAAATTCAAAGCTGCATTGGGCCTAGCCATTAAGTTAATTGATTTATATAAAATAGAAGAGATACATGAGGTGCATAGGTGCGGGTACATTAGGAGGTTGCAGTCTCAAAAAATGCATCACTAACTCTGACTTCTGGTGGTGACTGCAGTGGATCGACAGAGAAAGTTAGTAGCGAGAAGGGCGCAACGCTTTTTTTAGAGGCAGGGGGGTTGTGTGCACCCTGGCGCACTTTAAGCGACATAGGCACACAACCGGCGAGAGGCATTGCTGCCCATTCCGCTGACTCCCCTGAGCAGGCATACAAGCGCGCGGATACGTACGCAGGCACACACTCACACAGGAGTGTACAGCGGCCCTAACTTTTATATTATCGTTAGGCATGTACACTTCACTGCGCCTTGGGGGGTTGGCTCCCAAGGCCGTTAATTGCACGAGCAGAGCCAAGCTGAGATTCCAATTCAGCCCCAAATTAATGTGACTGCACTTGGAATCGAGCCTGGGTCGCTGGCACACCAGAGCAGCTGCGCTACCGCTGGGCTACGGCCCCCCTTAGGGCGCAACGCTTACTGATCGTGTGGTTTCACAGAAGACTGGTTTACTTGGGCAAAATGCTCCAGGTTTACCATAGACAAAAGGGGGACCGTAGCCCAGTGGTCTGGCGCGGCTCTCTGATGTGCCAGCGGCCCAGGCTCGATTCCAAGTGCAGTCACATTGGTTTAATTGCGTCAAAATTGGAATCTTGGCTTGGCTCTGCTCGTGCAATTAACACCTTGAGGGCCAACCCCCAAGTCACAGTGAAGTGTACATGCCGTACAACCATAAATAAAGTTAGGACCGTTGTACACGTACTCCTATGAGGTGTGTGCCTACTCAGGGAAGTCGGCGGAACGGGCAGTAATGTCTCTCGCCGGTTGTGCGACAATGTCGCTTAAAGTGCGCCAGGGTGCACACAGCCCCCTGCCTCTAAAAAAGGATTTAGGTGAGCTATTGTGCGAATTAAGGCGGTAAAGAACCTGAAGACTTCCTCAATAATGCATCTTTTAACGAAAACCAGCCTCGTGTAAAACCGCAGGACCAGTCTAATATGCATGGATGGCTCGTAGATCAGCTACGATCGTATTAAAGCAGGGGTCGCCAAACTCCGGCCCACGGAACAAATTTCTCGGGTCCTTTGCAACTTCACAATAGCATCTTTTGTCCGCCTAAGGTTTGTGTCTCTTCTTAGCTCCCTCGGCCTCCTCTCCTGTCTTCTCTCCGCTCCCTTCTCTCCTCTCCCTCCTCTCCCCTCTTTCCGCTCCCTTCTCTCCGCTCGGCTCCCTTCTCTCCTCTCTCTTCTCTCCTCTCCCTCCTCTCCTCTCCCTCCTCTCCCCTCTTTCCGCTCCCTTCTCCCTCTCTCTTCTCTCCTCTCCCTCCTCTCCCCTCTTTCCGCTCCCTTCTCTCCGCTCGGCTCCCTTCTCTCCTCTCTCTTCTCTCCTCTCCCTCCTCTCCTCTCCCTCCTCTCCCCTCTTTCCGCTCCCTTCTCCCTCTCTCTACTCTCCTCTCCCTCCTCTCCCCTCTCTCCGCTCCCTTCTCTCCGCTCCCTTCTCTCTTCTCTCCTCTCCCTCCTCTCCCTTCTCTCCCTCCCTTCTCTCCGCTCCCTTCTCTCCCCTCCCTTCTCTCCGCTCCCTTCTCTCCTCTCCCTTCTCTCCTCTCCCTTCTCTCCCCTCCCTTCTCTCCTCTCCCTTCTCTCCTCTCCCTTCTCTCCCCTCCCTTCTCTCCGCTCCCTTCTCTCCTCTCCCTTCTCTCCTCTCCCTTCTCTCCTCTCCCTTCTCTCCGGTCCCTTCTCTCCTCTCCCTTCTCTCCGCTCCCTTCTCTGTTCCACCTTCTCTTGTGCCTCTATTATCTCCCCTCTCCCATTTTCTCCTCTATTCCATCTTCTCTTTCCCTTCCTCATGCGCTAGATTAATAGATCTCCATCTGGCCCTCTGAGGTAAAAAGTTTGCCGACTCCTGCATTGAAGTCACCTCAGCCAGCAGGCAGGTAGCACTCGCTTCCCGGCACCTGCGGCACCGCATGCTGAACCAACGCGGCATTGAGGCGGTAGGCATTCTCCTGGCTAATCCGCCGGCGCTCCTGCACCTCCGACAGGTAGCGCTCCGCCCGCCGGTCCGCCTTGGACGAAGCGTACCTGGTGCAGTAGGCCACCAGCACTATGAACCCCACCAGGCCTACGCAGAAGAACACGATCACGAAGACGAATTCGCCGCCGCTGCCACCGACGACGATCCCTTCGCCGACAAGGTCAGTCTCGGACGGCGTCGGCGCTCTGTCGGCTGAATCTGCTGACTTCCTGTCGGTTGGCGCAGCTACGAGTTGCTGCCCGGTGCAGCATGCGATTGTCGACCAAACCAGCAGGTGACACAGTAGGCAGCGCGTCGGGGCCGGATACCGCTTCATCAGAACTACCGGTGTCTGCTCTGACTGCGAAGAAATTGCGTCAGATTATTTATTGAGATCCTCGTTATTAGTTGGGTTGATGAATAGGGCCTCGAAATTACACACTTCTCCTTACCTATACAATCCATTAGAACAAGCATACATACAGGAAAAGACGCGTCCGTACGATATTAGGCACTTGTAAGAGAAATTAACAACTTCGTAGAAGAAAATCAAGCATGCGCCCCTTACAAAGAGTTAACGATACTTACAAAGATTCCAGAAAGATGAAGATTAAAAGACTTTTTAAAAAAGAATAAATGCCACTGGGAAGATTAAGTGCCAGGTGGAACGATTAAGCGCCACTTAGAAAGATTAAGCGCCATTTAGAAAAATTAAGCGTCACCTACAATGATTAAGCGCCACTTAAATAGATTAAGCGCCCGATATAATGATCAAGCGTCCCATAGAATGATTAAAGCGTCCCATAGAATGATTAAAGCGTCTCATAGAATGATTAAAGCGACCCATAGAATGATTAAAGCGTCTCATAGAATGATTAAAGCGTCCCATAGAATGATTAAAGCGTCCCATAGAATGATTAAAGCGTCCCATAGAATGATTAAAGCGTCCCATAGAATGATTAAAGCGTCCCATTGAATGATTAAAGCGTCTCATAGAATGATTAAAGCGTCCCATAGAATGATTAAAGCGTCTCATAGAATGATTAAAGCGTCCCATAGAATGATTAAAGCGTCCCATAGAATGATTAAAGCGTCGCCTAGAATGATCAAGCACCCCTACTGATAAATGAGACACCCAAGTCATGGGGATTAGGCCCCCCAACTAGAATTATTAAAAATATTACAAATTACCAATCCGCTAACCGGCTCTCTATAAGTGTTTGCTACTCTGGCTAAATTTGAGCCTACATTGGCGGGGTTATGCATTTGTACTAATCTGACTGTTGGTTCATGATGGCCCTTATTCATCAGAGCTATCGTTTGTGCCGCTAAGCCGCTAAGCATCGCGTGAGTATCAGTGTAAACCTAGGCTGAGCTCTAGTTAATCTCTATCACTCGGAAGGGGTGGGCGGGCAGTCAGCTCAATGTAGGAGGATCAAATGAGACAGTTATTGAGATGACGTACTTATAGGACAGAAAATCAGATATTTCACAGAGAAAGAGAGGCATAGAGGAATTGACCTCTGTTGTTAATCCATATGTTTGAATCTCTTTGTAGCTTCGCATGGCATGGCTTAGGAAACAGGAGCTCTGAATGTAATTCAGGAAGTAGAAGTTCGGGATTGCGGGTGAGACAGAGAGCTGAGTAGGTTAGACAAGAGAACAGTGTGGGTGAGACAAGAGAACAGAGCGGGTGAGACAAGAGAACAGTGTGGGTGAGACAAGAAAGCAGATAGGGTGAGACAAGAGGGCAGAGCGGGTGAGACAAGAGAGCAGAGCAGGTTAGACAAGAGAGCAGAGTGGGTGAGACAACAGGGCAGAGCGGGTGAGACAAGAAAGCAGATAGGGTGAGACAAGAGGGCAGAGCGGGTGAGACAAGAGAGCAGAGCAGGTTAGACAAGAGAGCAGAGTGGGTGAGACAACAGGCAGAGCGGGGAGACAACAGGCAGGGCAGAGTGGATGAGACAACATGGCAGAGCGGGTGAGAGACAACACGGCAGAGCGGGTGAGACAAGAGGGCAGAGATAGTGAGACAAGAAAGCAGAGCGGGGAGACAAGAGGGCAGAGTGGATGAGACAACAGGGCAGAGCGGGTGAGAGACAACGCGGCAGAGTGGGTGAGACAAGAGGGCAGAGAGGGTGAGACAAGAAACCTGAGCGGGGAGACAAGAGGGCAGAGAGGGTGAGACAAGAAAGCAGAGCGGGGAGACAAGAGGGCAGAGTGGATGAGACAACATGGCAGAGCGGGGAGACAACACGGCAGAGCGGGTGAGACAAGAGGGCAGAGAGGGTGAGACAAGAAACCTGAGCGGGGAGACAAGAGGGCAGAGTGGATGAGACAACATGTCAGAGCGGGTGAGAGACAACGCGGCAGAGTGGGTGAGACAAGAGGGCAGAGAGGGTGAGACAAGAAACCTGAGCGGAGAGACAAGAGGGCAGAGAGGGTGAGACAAGAAACCTGAGCGGGGAGACAAGAGGGCAGAGAGGGTGAGACAAGAAACCTGAGCGGGGAGACAAGAGGGCAGAGAGGGTGAGACAAGAAACCTGAGCGGGGAGACAAGAGGGCAGAGAGGGTGAGACAAGAAACCTGAGCGGGGAGACAAGAGGGCAGAGAGGGTGAGACAAGAAACCTGAGCGGGGAGACAAGAGGGCAGAGAGGGTGAGACAAGAAACCTGAGCGGGGAGACAAGAGGGCAGAGAGGGTGAGACAAGAAACCTGAGCGGGGAGACAAGAGGGCAGAGAGGGTGAGACAAGAAACCTGAGCGGGGAGACAAGAGGGCAGAGTGGATGAGACAACATGGCAGAGCGGGTGAGAGACAACGCGGCAGAGTGGGTGAGACAAGAGGGCAGAGAGGGTGAGACAAGAGGGCAGAGAGGGTGAGACAAGAAACCTGAGCGGGGAGACAAGAGGGCAGAGTGGATGAGACAACAGGGCAGAGCGGGTGAGACAACACGGCAGAGCGGGTGAGACAAGAGGGCAGAGAGGGTGAGACAAGAAACCTGAGCGGGGAGACAAGAGGGCAGAGTGGATGAGACAACAGGGCAGAGCGGGTGAGAGACAACACGGCAGAGCGGGTGAGACAAGAGGGCAGAGAGGGTGAGACAAGAAACCTGAGCGGGGAGACAAGAGGGCAGAGTGGATGAGACAACATGGCAGAGCGGGTGAGAGACAACGCGGCAGAGCGGGTGAGACAAGAGGGCAGAGAGGGTGAGACAAGAGGGCAGAGAGGGTGAGACAAGAAACCTGAGCGGGGAGACAAGAGGGCAGAGTGGATGAGACAACAGGGCAGAGCGGGTGAGAGACAACACGGCAGAGCGGGTGAGACAAGAGGGCAGAGAGGGTGAGACAAGAAACCTGAGCGGGGAGACAAGAGGGCAGAGTGGATGAGACAACAGGGCAGAGCGGGTGAGAGACAACACGGCAGAGCGGGTGAGACAAGAGGGCAGAGAGGGTGAGACAAGAAACCTGAGCGGGGAGACAAGAGGGCAGAGAGGGTGAGACAAGAGAACAGAGCGGGGAGACAAGAGGGCAGAGCGGTGGGACAGATGCTGTGCAAAAAACATGTATTTTAAAAATTAACACAACCCTTGCACTCGCGGAAAAGTTTTCCTCGTGCAGTTCTGAGCCTAAATAACAGCAAAATAAGTCTCGCACTCTATGCACCGCCGTTGCTTCCCACTTGGTAGAGAACTTCATCCCTAACAGCTCAGAAGCAGCAGTGGCAGCAACTCTGCCAGCCTGTTTATCCCTTAGACCCCATCACCCCCCCCCCACTGTTCGATCCTCAAACCCTTGAGTTGGCCTTACTGCCTGTCTCATGCTCGGTCTATCGGAAAAGGAAAGAAAAAAGGATATATAGAATAGATCGAGAGCAGCTCCGCATGGGGAAGAAATAAGGGGAGAGTGGGAGCTCGGGTCCAAGAGCAACTTTGCAGTAACTATGGGGGGCGGGCCGTCCTGCGACCGGCACATTGGGAATGAGGAGATGTAGCCCAGCGGTCTTGGATTCTGTTATAGTAGGGACTGAGGCTTGAAACCCATCGCGATGCTTGGTTGAGCACTCGAGAGATTGGGGCCGCTTCATCAGGAGAGAGAGAGAGGCTGAGATGCTTAGAGAGGGAGATGGAGAATCTATTCAACTACAAAATAAGACTATGGAGATTCTGGTCATCAATTGTATCGCTGTATACTTCTCCCGAAATTAACCCTAGCAGTCCTTTCAGTGATCAATCCAAACCTAGAAAGCCACAAATACATTCAGAAGGCCCACAACTACATTAAGAAGGGCACAAATACATTTAGAAAGCCACAAATACATTCAGAAGGCCTACAACTACATTAAGAAGGGCACAAATACATTTAGAAAGCCACAAATACATTCAGAAAGCCACAAATACATTCAGACATTCAGAAAGCCGGAAATGCATTCGGAAAGCCACAAATACGTAAAAAAGTCATAAATGCATTAAAAAGCCAAAACTACATTCAGAAAGCCAAAAAATAGATTAAGAAGTGCACAAATACCTTCAGAAAACCACAAATACATTCAGAAAGCCACAAATACATTCAGAAAGCCAAAAAATAGATTAAGAAGTGCACAAATACCTTCAGAAAACCACAAATACATTCAGAAAGCCACAAATACATTCAGAAAGCCACAAATGCATTCAGAAGGCCCACAAATACATTCAGAAAGCCACAAATACATTCAGAAAGCCACAAATGCATTCAGAAGGCCCACAAATACATTCAGAAAGCCACAAATACATTCAAAAGACGATGGCTAACTAAAGTACAAGTCCAAGGTAGAAATCAATATATTCTTACATTGATTGACATTGGATAACTTTTTCGCAATCAAATGCACATGGCTGCCAATAAGGTGTGTATCAAATTCCGCATATCGGCTTGGAAATATGCAGGGTGTACAGTGCTGGGGAGTGAGAGGACAGCTGAGGGTTGGAGCAGGGCTGGCGTGGCGCATTCTGCCACTTCTCACGCCATTTCCCCTTGTCAAACACTGTTGGTTAGCTGCATCTCAGCAAGCCAACCAAAGCTGCACTACAAAATCATTGTACGAGCTAGCATTGTACTCATTTATTTTTGGCAGCGAACAGATGCCAACTCAGCAGGCTTGCTCTCCATAATGGAGAGAGTTTGGCGCTGAAAAATTGGGATCTAAGGAGGACTATAGCGGTGGATTGAGCTTTTTCTCTTGTCGCTTCTGTTTATCACTCGTAGAAATTCGCCTGAGCAATACTGGATTAAATAGAAGAACACGGGATGCTTATTTTGAAGGTTCAGATGAATACTACATAGATAATTGGATTGCTAACTCATACTGTTAAAATCCGTGTCTAAATCTGCCATCATAAAAACCGTGTCTAAATCTCCCACAATAAAATCCGCGTCTAAATCTCCCACAATAAAATCCGTGTCTAAATCTCCCACAATAAAATCCGTGTCTAAATCTCCCACCATGAAACCCGTGTCTAAATCTCCCACAATAAAACCCGTGTCTAAATCTCCCTCCATGAAACCCGTGTCTAAATCTCCCACAATAAAACCCGTGTCTAAATCTCCCACCATGAAACCCGTGTCTAAATCTCCCACAATAAAATCCGTGTCTAAATCTCCCACAATAAAATCCGTGTCTAAATCTCCCACCATAAAATCCGTGTCTAAATCTCCCACAATAAAATCCGTGTCTAAATCTCCCACCATGAAACCCGTGTCTAAATCTCCCACCATAAAATCCGTGTCTAAATCTCCCACCATGAAACCCGTGTCTAAATCTCCCTCCATGAAACCCGTGTCTAAATCTCCCACAATAAAACCCGTGTCTAAATCTCCCACCATGAAACCCGTGTCTAAATCTCCCACAATAAAATCCGTGTCTAAATCTCCCACAATAAAATCCGTGTCTAAATCTCCCACCATTAAATCCGTGTCTAAATCTCCCACAATAAAATCCGTGTCTAAATCTCCCACCATAAAATCCGTGTCTAAATCTCCCACCATGAAACCCGTGTCTAAATCTCCCACCATAAAATCCGTGTCTAAATCTCCCACCATAAAATCCGTGTCTAAATCTCCAACCATAAAATCCGTGTCTAAATCTCCCATTATAAAATTCGTGTCTAAATCTCCCATCATAAAATCTGTGTCTAAATCTCCCACCATAAAATCCGTGTCTAAATCTCCCATCATAAAATCCGTGTCTAAATACCCCCCCCCCCTACACAAACCACAGACTTCCGCTGAGAACAGAATTTTTCACAAGCAAAAGTGCCACGAAGACAACTACTTACCGTCAATATCGAAGATGAGAGTTTGTCGGTGTTTTATTCAACACGCTTTTAGCGATGAATAGCTATAAAGGGATCGATCATCTAAATGACGGGGTGAAGTGCAATTTACAATGCTCTTCCTCCGGCCAGCTGCCTTCACCGTTTTGCAGGCTCGGTGCCCGCGCTGCTCCGAACCCTGATGCAGCAGATCCACTGGCAGATCCCTATCCGCCTCTTTTTACCTAGCTAGTACATACGTGTACTTTTAACAGTTGACTCCAGCCAGATGCACGAGGGCGCTGATTGGGTCCACCCCGCTGCCAATGATGCGCCAGCCTCACTAACTAAGAGGTAACTGGCAGCCACATGCAGTTGGTTCTCGACAAGTTTCTCCATCATTTCTCTTTCTACTGACTGGTTTGTTGCTTGTGCAAACTCTATGGGCTGTGTCTGGAATGCACCTGACACCCTAATTGTCTCACCTGACACACCCTAATTGTCTCACCTGACACCCTAATTGTCTCCCCTGACACCCTAATTGTCTCACCTGACACCCTAATTGGCTTACCTGACAGACACATCCTAATTGTCTCACCTGACACAGCACCCTAATTGTCTCACCTGACAGACACACACTAATCGTCTCACCTGACACCCTAATTGTCTCACCTGACACCCTAATTGGCTTACCTGACACACCCTAATTGGCTCACCTGATACCCTAATTGTCTCACCTGACACCCTAATTGTCTCACCTGACACACCCTAATTGTCTCACCTGACACA
>NIVC01001077.1:15000-157500 GCA_002269645.1 Macrostomum lignano | reverse complement strand
GTTTTGTAAACCTTCTGATCTCCTCACTTAAAGACGGATGGCCTGCTATGCAGGCCATGGCTGCAGGCAACTACGATATTGTCTATGGGCGTGTTTGTACTCAGTGTCACAGCTCCTGACTGAAAAATTGTACTGGAGTTGTCACTGCGTTGACAGGTTGAATAACTTTAAAGTTATCTGCATTGACGAATCGCTAGTGCTGTACAAAGGACGCCTGATTTTTCGTCAGTACATACCTGCAAGCAAGCGAAACAAGTTTGGCATCAAAATGTACTGTCTATGTGAATCCCAGACAGGGTACATGTGGAACTTTTTAATCCACAGTACAGATGCGGAAAACAGGAAATTTGGACAAGGGCTGGAGTGTGACCACCTTTCTATCAGCGAGCGCATTGTGGTTGAGTTGAGCAGCCAGACTTTAAACCTTGGCTATCACCTGTTCACGGACAGCTGGTTTACTTCGGCTCGACTGGCCGAGTTCCTGCTGTCTAAATCCACATTTCTGACGGGCACAGTTCGACAAGATCGCGGGATCCCCGACTGTCTACGGCAGCTGGCTCTTCCTGCCAACTCATGTGCATTTTCTCGAAAAGAGGGCCTGCTTGCTGTGAAGCTTGTTGATCGAAAGCAAAGTGGAGGACAGCACAGCTTTTGTTTACTCCAAGAACATGGGCGGAGTGGACAGGCTGGATGGTTCTCTACAGCCGTACTTGGCCTGTCGTAAGACTTACCGTTGGTTTCACCGCCTAGGTTTTCACCTGCTACTTCAGGGAGTACACAATTGCTGGATTTTGTATTCGAAGGCTGGTGGGTCCGCTAAATTTCTTTCATTTCTGCGCACACACACGTCAGCTGATGGTCAACTCTGGTACTGGCAGAAAACGGGCTGCTCCTGTGAATGAACCGGAACAGCAGAACAATGGCCACTACGCTCAACGTCTCCCAGCGACAGCAGCTCAAGAAAGACCTGCCAAAAGATGCAGAGTCTGCTGGCAAAATGGTGTTCAGAAAAAGACAGTCTTTGTCTGCTCCAGCTGCCAAGGGTCACCCGGACTGTGCATTGGTGAATGCTTTCGTGAGTGGCACACGTAGAACTAATTCTGCCTTTGTTAATTCTAACTCACATTAAAAAACTTGATACATTGAGTTGAAATTTCTGCTATAATCTGTTGTTTAAATCGCTTTTAGGTAAAGTAGCTCGCTTGAAAAAAAGTAGATAAACGAAAGCGAGAATCAACATATAAAATAAATTCAATTGTGCCGAATCGTTTTCTGACTATTAAATTACGAGTATTAATGAAGCCCTGAAGATGTCCATTGTGGAACAAATGCATTGGCAAATTAATAAATAAATCGAATATAGCACAATTGAATTAACTCTATATGTGGATTCAATTGCTTTCGTGTATAAATCTCTTTTATATTTTGATGTTATGATAAATTATATCCCTGTACTTAGGCCCATTGAACTTATTAATCAACAGTTTTCTTCTCAGTAATTGACGTGGTAAATTCCTGAAAGTTTCTACTCGTTTCTACTCATTTCTGTTGAAGCCTCGGCGTACTCGTATTTTAACAAATTTGTAAAGTTCTTCTTGTTGAAACCGCGGGTTATTTTTGCTATTTGTCAGATTGAGTAAGAAGTAAAAAATATTCACTTTAATAACGGTTTGTTCTCTTCCATAAATAAAATTATTTGAACCACACCGTAATACCGTGTCTTTGCTTCTGCTGAATTAGCGGATGGCCTGCCATGCAGGTCATCAGTCCTTAACTGCAGTGCCACACAGATATCTATGGTCAATCGTTCGGCTCAGCAGAATTAGCAGTCTGGAATAGCGAGCTTGAGTTGACATCAATTTACCCACAGACTGCTCGGCATAAAGAACCGTTTTGAGTGGAAAGGCTCCATGGCCTGCTATGCAGGCCATCCGTCGTGTTACTGCTAAGACAGACAGACAATCACTAAGACAGACACTAATACAGACAGACAGACAGACAGACACTAATACAGACAGACAGACAGACAGACAGACAGACAGACAGACAGACAGACAGACAGACAGACAGAACTTTCTCTACTTGTAACTCAAAGCAATTTACTTGCATTCTGACACGGAATAATTCCATTTTGATTGACACCTGTAATGCCAGTCAGAGTTGCATGATATTCACATTCATATTTCAGTTGCACTGTACCGGAAAAAGCACGCGCTAAATTGAAGAATTGACGTATTCATAGATGCAAGGAAAAACAAAGATCCCTGGCTTCCAGCGCGGTTACCCATGGCAACGACATAGAAGTTATAATTAAGCTCACAGAATCCATGGTTAGATCAAGCGGAAATGAGATCCAGCAACGTTTCACGTGCGCGTGCGCAGTTTATATAGGAAATGCCAATGAAAAAACCAAGCAGCCAGCCATTCTGTTCGCTGCTGCAACAGGACGGGAAGGAAGACAGGGACACAAGAAGGAAAAACTTTTCTGTGCATGCAAAGAAAGAACCTTTGCTTATCCGGCTCGCGGTGGGGGGTTGGACGCGGCACACGCGAGCAACAAGTCATTAAATTGTAGCTAAGCCTTGGCTTTCCTCAATTCTCTCTCACTCTTGACATTCCCTTTTTCCTTCATACTCGTGTGCATGTGCGTGCTGAGAAGAGACAAATTTGGGACAGGATTAAAAATTAAGAATCTCTCTTTCTCCAATTTGAGTTTGAGGAAACTTCCGCGTGGCCAAAAGACGCAATCTTGTTTCTTAGTCTTCAGGATGCTGCCATAAGCGCGAATTTTCGGTTGGGGGCTGGCAGGAAGATTGGTTCGAGTATGACGTTCAGTCAATATTCGATCGCAAACAGTAAAGACTTTTTCACACCGCCATCAAATGAGCCATTTACGTTTACCATTTTTGTTGCGCGCATCTGGACAAGGCATTTTGATGTTTTGTTGCTTCACGTAACTGCATGAAGTAAACCGGAGCTTTGTTGCTTTTTAGTTGTTGTAGCCTAAGTGGTTATAGAGCGTCGGACCATGACCTTGAGGTCGGGGGTTCGATTCCCGATCCCACTGGAACAATTTATGTCCTTGAGCAAGACACTTAACTTAAAATGGGCGCCAGCATTAGGTAGGGTAATTTAGGGTGTGTGTGGCGACCCCCCCCCCAGTCCTTGGACTGAACAGCCGTACGCAGCCTTCAGATGCGCCTCGCAATAGCTGCGGCTGAGCTGTCGGTTGCACTTCTGGCCCTATTGGGGCAGGTGTCATCAATTATTATCATTTTATTATTAGCTATTAGCAGTCTATTTTATTAGACCACTCCACTAAATTAAAAGTACATGCTCGACCTGGCTTCTTTTGTCTTTCAACAGACAGCATCTGATTGAACATGTAAAATTAGTCAGGACAGCTGCGAGAGCACGCGCCAGTGAACGCTGCCGCCAGCTCATGCGAATCCGGACTGACGGAGCTGACAAGCTGGGACTTTGTAGCTCTGCCGCAAAAAGTTTAGCTCAGGGGGGGGGGAGCACACAGCTCGAACTCTCCTGATGGCTGTCTTTTTTCTGCTGAAGATTTGCTCAGGAATATAAGACGATTTTTTATGGGGATTAGGAGGGTGACAGGCCAGCAGTCTGTATTAGAAGGGTGACAGCAGTCTGCGTAAGGATGGTGACAGCAGTCTGTTAGGATGGTGACAGCAGTCTGTTAAGATAGTGACAGCAGTCTGCGTAAGGATGGTGACAGCAGTCTGTTAGGATGGTGACAGCAGTCTGTTAAGATAGTGACAGCAGTCTGCGTAAGGATGGTGACAGCAGTCTGTTAGGATGGTGACAGCAGTCTGTTAAGATGGTGACAGCAGTCTGTGTAAGGATGGTAACGCAGACAGTAATAGGAGGGTGACAGCAGTCCATAATAGGAGGGTGACAGCAGTCTGTAATAAGAAGGTGACAACAGTCTGGGTAAGGAGGGTGACAGCAGTCTGTGTAAGGGGGTGACAGCAGTATGTAATAGGAGGGTGACAGCAGTCTGTGATAGGAGGGTGACAGCAGTCTGTTAGGAGGGTGACAGCATTCTGTGTAAGGAGGGTGACAGCAGTCTGTTAGGAGGGTGACAGCATTCTGTGTAAGGAGGGTGACAGCAGTCTAACAGCGAGTGCAGCTCCTGGAAAGCAAGGAAAGTCAGAGAAACAATCAAGGTCTGCTATTGCTATCAATAAGGCGAGCTGTTGGTTTAACAAGGTGACAAAAAGATGATTTATTTTATAATTGTGCTTCAGTCGCAGGACAGCTCACGAATTCAAACTGTTACAGGACACTTATCGGAAACAAATGAAACAAAATGCCAGTTAAAAAATGCCTATTTTAAAACACACAGATTAGCGAATAACAAACACTGGAAATTCAACTACGGTGGTGCCGCGAAGCAGATCGGCGAGGCTCTGGTTGCAGTCTATCGGGCACAGCTTGTCGCCCTGGTCAAGCCGGCACAGGCTGCAGTCCGGCTGCTGGCTCGGCCACAGGTGACGCCAGCGTTGCAAAATCTCGGACAGTCGGCTAGTGTCCGGAGCGGAGGCAAATTTTCGTCCAGTTGGAAATCGAGCCTCAACGGTCCAGTGGACTGCGGGCGCCGAACCTGACTGGCTGTTGCGCCTGCCGGCCTGCCTGAGGTGGCTGCGGTTGCACCGCCTGCGAGACATGCCGGCCGGCATGAACACCAGCTCGATGCCGCGGCTGGCGCGACAGAATGCCTGCGGCGGTTGCGGGAGCCTAGCATGTTAGTGATAGCCTGCCTGTGTGTCTGTGTGACAGGCTGCCTGTCTGTCTGTGACAGTCTGCCTGTCTGTCTGCGACAGTCTGCCTGTCTGTGTGACAGTCTGCCTGTGTGATAGTCTGCCTGTCTGTCTGTTTGATAGTCTGCCTATCTGTCTGACAGTCTGCCTGTCTGTCTGTGTGACAGCCTGTCTGTCTGTGTAACAGTCTGCCTGTCTGTGTGACAGCCTGTCTGTCTTTGTGACAGTCCGCCTGTCTGTCTGTGACAGTCTGCCTGTCTGTCTGCGACAGTCTGCCTGTCTGTGTGACAGTCTGCCTGTGTGATAGTCTGCCTGTCTGTCTGTTTGATAGTCTGCCTATCTGTCTGACAGTCTGCCTGTCTGTCTGTGTGACAGCCTGTCTGTCTGTGTGACAGCCTGTCTGTCTGTGTAACAGTCTGCCTGTCTGTGTGACAGCCTGCCTGTCTGTGTGACAGGCTGCCTGTCTGTCTGTGTGACAGTCTGCCTGTCTGTGTGACAGTCTGCCTGTCTGTGTGACAGTCTGCCTCTCTGTCTGTCTGTCTGTATATCTATTGTATCTATCTATCCATCTATCTATTATCTATCTATCTATAGAAGAATTTGAGGACCCTTGGATATTTAAAATATCGGAATTAACATCAATATCATTTTTACCTGCAGCTCTCGCTGCTGCTTGCTGGGTCCGCGGGCTCCGCTGCCACCGCCGCCAACAGGAGTGCACAGCGACTGCCGCAGCCGCATCACTCGGTCTAGGCTGTGATCGACAGACTCCAGGAATCGATAGTCGCTTAATAGATTGGCATCTGTGAAGCTTTTCAATGGTACAAACTCTGTGGGATCGCGCTTGCCGCTGCACCCGGTGGCAACTTTGTGAGCTGTTGAGCAGGTTAGAGAACAGGTGTGCTCAAGGCAGCTTGGGCAGGTGTATCGAGCTGCCCAAGTGTTGCAGCGCTGGCACTGGCCTAAGCGATTGCTTGCTTGTTCCATCTGCTGTTGTGGCAGTTCCATCTGTTGTTGTGGCTGTTCCATCTGTTGTTGTGGCTGTTCCATCTGTTGTTGTGGCTGTTCCATCTGTTGTTGTGGCTGTTCCATCTGTTGTTGTGGCTGTTTCATCTGGTGTTGTGGCAGTTCCATCTGTTGTTGTGGCTGTTCCATCTGTTGTTGTGGCTGTTCCATCTGTTGTTGTGGCTGTTTCATCTGTTGTTGTGGCTGTTCCATCTGCTGTTGTGGCTGTTCCATCTGTTGTTGTGGCTGTTCCATCTGTTGTTGTGGCTGTTCCATCTGCTGTTGTGGCTGTTCCATCTGTTGTTGTGGCAGTTCCATCTGTTGTTGTGGCTGTTCCATCTGTTGTTGTGGCTGTTCCATCTGCTGCTATGGCTATGATTAGCTATTTATTATATTGTATAGAAGTTTCATGAAGGTTATAAATTAATTTGTGGATAATTTAAATGCTATAAATTCAGATTAATTAGACTGCAAGAATCTTAGAAAACTAAGACTTGAATGATCATTTCATTGGATAGTTGGAACTATTGATTTTATATATGAGGGTTAGGGTTAGGCTAATAAAAAAAAATGTTGCCAATTTTAAAACAAGGAGAACTCTTCACTTAAGTTTTAGGGTTAGGGACTTCAGTAAATTTTTGATGCTATATAACTGTTGACATTGTGGGCCAAAGATAGTAGGCCTATGTAGGGCTTTCAATGCAAAGGGAGATATTTAAGTCTTTGGGGTTATATTATATCCATTTTTGGCACATTTGCTACTTGTATTTTTCAGGCACATTAAAATAATTATCTGGCACAATTTGACCCTTGGCTAGCTATAATAGCCAAAACAAAGTATTAATAACATATAAAAAATATAATCAGTTTAGATAAATAAAGTTGGCCTAAGCCAAGGGTCAGCAACCTCTAGCCTGCGGGCCAGATCCAGCCTGCAAAGACTTTCTATGTGGCCTGCAAACTTCCTTTATCTTCATTACTATAATCTGGCCTGCACCTTTATTGTAACTGCATTGTTTTATCCACAAAAGTTTTGTGCACTAAAAATGGGGAATTTCTTTTCTCAATTGCCAACTTTAATGACAAATAATAGGGAGGGGTACAAATATAGTAATGTACTAAAGAACCAGAGAGCAGATTCCAGAGGGTAAAGACCCAGGAGAGCAGATTCTAGAGAAAGACCCAGGGGGCAGATTCTAGAGGGTAAAGACCCAGGAGAGCAGATTCTGGAGAAAGACCCAGGGGGGCAGATTCTAGAGGGTAAAGACCCAGGAGAGCAGATTCTAGAGAAAGACCCAGGGGGCAGATTCTAGAGGGTAAAGACCCAGGAGAGCAGATTCTGGAGAAAGACCCAGGGGGCAGATTCTAGAGGGTAAAGACCCAGGAGAGCAGATTCTAGAGAAAGACCAAGGGGCAGATTCTGGAGGGTAAAGACCCAGGAGAGCAGATTCTGGAGAAAGACCCAGGGGGGCAGATTCTAGAGGGTAAAGACCCAGGAGAGCAGATTCTAGAGAAAGACCCAGGGGGCAAATTCTAGAGGGTAAAGACCCAGGAGAGCAGATTCTGGAGAAAGACCCAGGGGGCAGATTCTGGAGGGTAAAGACCCAGGAGAGCAGATTCTGGAGAAAGACCCAGGGGGCAGATTCTGGAGGGTAAATACCCAAGAGAGCAGATTCTGGAGAAAGACCCAGGGGGCAGATTCTGGAGGGTAAATACCCAAGAGAGCAGATTCTGGAGAAAGACCCAGGGGGCAGATTCTGGAGGGTAAAGACCCAGGAGAGCAGATTCTGGAGAAAGACCCAGGGGGCAGATTCTAGAGGGTAAAGATCCTAGAAGAAAGTAACTGGGTCTTTCTGGATGGTAGATTCTAGAGGATATAGACAAAGACCCAAGGAGCGCATTCTTGAAGGTAAAGACCCAAGCCCAACGGGCGGATTCTAGAGGGTAAAGACCTAATGAGGGGGGGGGGACAGAGCAATCAAGAAGGGACAGAATAATTGAGGGGGCAACCTATGGCCTATGGTCTTAAACTAAAAATCTCATCTGGCCCTCAAGTGGAAAAAGGTTGCCGACCCCTGGCCTAAGCCTTTGACTTTGGACTTATGCCTTTATATTGCTTCAACTCATAATCTAGATAATTTTGATTGCATACTAGAATATCTCAAACTAAATTTAAAAATGCATGCTAATGATAAGCAGATACATCATACATCGCATGTATATGCCAATAGGGCCTACCAAAAAATCTAATATGTCAGCCAACATTTTTTAATTTGCATAGAATGCCTTATGGCATATATGCTAAGCCTAAGGTTTTAGGCCATATAATAAATTTCTAGTATACACTAGGCCTAAATTTTTCAGAATATGGACCTTAACTACCTATTTAAATCTTTAAATTAGGATAGGTAAAACTCTAATGTCTAAGATGGCAATTATTTTTTCTAATAGAACTAGGCCCTACCTAAATATTTAGGCCTATCATTTAACATTATTAGGACTCAAGATTAGACCCTAGGATATAAAATTACTCATTAGGCCTTACTCATTGTCATTACTACATTAATTAAGCCTGGGCCTACTATCTATATATATAATTTATCTCAATTTCCATTACTGGCATTAGACCTAGCAGCTAATGAAAAATCTAATGATTACTGTTACTGATTAGGCCCTTAGGTTCTAGGGCCTAAACATTTTTAGGGAGCCTAGGTCCTATTATTGGAGTATTGATCATATTTAAAAGGTTTTAGGTCTAGTCAAAATTTTGCTTAAAAATCCCATTGTGTGATAGTAGGCCTACAACGCCTGGGCTAGGTTAGGCCTATATAACCTATAATATAGGCCTAGCCAGCCAGTATAGTATAGGGTTAGGCCTAGGCTTTGCATCAGCATTAGGCCTAGGGGCCTATCTAGTCAGAAGGCATAGGCCTAGGCTAAAAAAGGCCTAGGGCTATAAAATTGATATATGATAAATGTTTACTTCGATTTTTCCTAGGGCGATTCCTACTATACAAGCCACACTAAAAGCCGCCGTATTGGTATAAGTGCCAAGTACGCAGCATATGATTTGAACTAACTCCAGCTCATGCACGTGTAAGTAGTGTAAGTGTATAATACAACCACCACCATGTTTGTCGAGGTCACTGCTCTAAACTAATAAACCTAATAAAAACCTTTTTATTTTAACTAACTTACCTAACATAAATGAACAAATTCTTAATTTCACTTTTGTATTCTGTTCATTCGCTACTTTGTTAAACTAATCAATGAGTCAATGCAGTGTTTTAAATTCAAAGCACCGAACTAATTTTGGCTTGAGTTGAGATGATAGTACCGTTTCTGTCAAAAATAGTCAACAAAAAGATACAAATGATGCATGCAATGAATACAATAAGACTAATTGTGATGAATTAGACGCTTTAGATACTATATTTTTGTGAATCATGTTTTAGTAGGTCTACATTCATTGTTAAATGTAAAAGTAGTGTTTTTTGCTAGAAAACTAAAAAACTTCATTTCATTATTTAAAAGGGTTACATTGAGAAGAGGAGAAGCCTTTGTTAATAAAAAGAATTTCAATTGTTAAGCAGTATTTAAAATACTTGTATGACTGGACTGTATTGTTTATTTCTTATGTTTTTTGAACAAAAAAACAAGCTAAGTTTTAGTTGCTTTTTACTCACTGTTAGATATCTTTTGTTTGCATAATTTCCTTATAGCTTATTTTAGAGGCAAAATACACGACTTCTGATACCTCAAGCCTATTTTCAGTGACATACAGGCATAAAATACAACACAGTACTGTTTTGGTCTTTGATATTGCTAATGTTAGTCAACTAATTATACTTTAAAAATTAAAACATTATTGTTTTACTCATACTTAACTCTTTATAATTGTAATGATTTAATCATATAACTTTGGTACTTAGCTAATATCATTTATACTCATTTTTTAAATCGCTATTATATTAATTCTTATTTTCTCTATGAATTTGATTACTTAATAAAAAAGTAGTATTTTACTAATTTTTCTTGCACTCTGATTATTTTTGCTCGAATAATTCTTGATGTCCATGGAGCTTTAGGACATGCAGCTGGGCAGTGTGACCCAGCTAACAAGCAGTTGTCTACCAGCCGATGCCAGCTTTCAATTGGTTGGTCGAGATTCCAGCACTGAGGTCCTTCTGGCTACCATGGAGCAGACAGACACTTCGTCTATCTACCTAGCTTGCCTAGCAACTAATCGGGTGCACCTGTTAGCCAGACTGGACTGCAGCCGTGTACTATCAGCCTCGTGCAGTCGAGACCGCACAAATCTACTTGCCTCTATCCAGCTGCTTCAGCCAGCCGCCAAGGCCAACTATGCTGTTGTTTTCATTGACTGTACCAGCAGTAGCAGCAGCAGCAGATCGTCAGCGACTGGAACTTTAATAGTGTTGGCGCAGCACGAGCATCCTGTCTGCTGCCGGCTGCTGCGACAATCCGCCATCAATGAGCCAGCAGTGGAGTATTTCCTGCAGATCCGCTGCCTCGGGTGGGCCATTTCAAATATTCTTTTTGACTAACCCTACCTACCTTACCACCTACCTAACTACCTACCTACCTACCTACCTACCTACCTACCTACCTACCTACCTACCTACCTACCTACCTACCTACCTACCTACCTACCTACCTACCTACCTACCTACCTACCTACCTACCTACCTACCTACCTACCTACCTACCTACCTACCTACCTACCTACCTACCTACCTACCTACCTTACTTTCTACCTACCTACCCATCTATTCACCTACCTACCTACCTACCTGCCTACACACCTTCCTATACTAACAATAATATTCAGTTGTAACCACCCTGGCGCTTCGCCTTCGGCGACATCGTCTCACAGATACCGGTGAGATACCCCACATCCCAAGTATGCTATCACACTGAGTAGTTTGGCGATTCCCCTGAGTAGTTTGGTGATTCCCCTGAGTAGTTTAGCGATTCCCCGTGAGTAGTTTAGCGATTCCCCGTGAGTAGTTTAGCGATTCCCCGTGAGTAGTTTAGCGATTCCCCATGAGTAGTTTAGCGATTCCCCTGAGTAGTTTAGCGATTCCCCGTGAGTAGTTTAGCGATTCCCCGTGAGTAGTTTAGCGATTCCCCGTGAGTAGTTTAGCGATTCCCCATGAGTAGTTTAGCGATTCCTCGTGAGTAAGATTAGCGATTCCCCGTGAATAAATAAGATTAGCGATTCCCCGTGAGTAGTTTGGCGATTCCCCTAAGTAGTTTAGCGATTCCCCGTGAGTAGTTTGGCCATCCCCCGTGAGTGTTTAGCAATTCCCCTGAGTAGTTTTGCGATTCCCCTGAGTAGTTTGGCGATTCCCCGTGAGTAGTTTAGCGATTCCCGTGAGTAGTTTAGCGATTCCCGTGAGTAGTTTAGCGATGCCCCTGAGTAGTTTAGCGATTCCCCGTGAGTAGTTTGGCGATTCCCCTGAGTAGTTTAGCGATTCCCCTGAGTAGTTTTGCGATTTCCATGAGTAGTTTAGCGATTCCCCGTGAGTAAGATTAACGATTCCCCGTGAGTAGTTTAGCGATTCCCCTGAGTAGTTTAGCGATTCCCCTGAGTAGTTTTGCGATTCCCCATGAGTAGTTTTACGATTCTGAGCGGCCCATTCTCATTTCCCCAACACAAACGCAGCAACGGTCGTGGCACGGTAGAGCTGAAAAAATTCAACACACAATTATCGAGTCAGCATCAGCTGGATGAATCAGCTGGCAATACGGCTATGCAGCAGCTGCATCAGGTAGTCAAGAAGCACGTGATCTGCTGCCAGTACTGCCCGGTGAATCGCAGCCTGTTCCTGCTGCACATTGATTCGTTTTATGGCGACGTGCACCAGTTCACCTTCACCAGCTTGCACTGCTCAGCTAATCGGCTAGTTTACTCAATTGTGTGCACTTTCCCCATCCAGTTGAGCATCCGGGCTGGCCATCTTGGCCGGCATTTTTCTCCAGCTGTGCCTGGCGCCACCGCCCAGCAGGTGCTGGCTTACAGCTGGCAGTGCACCGGGCTGGTGGCCGGCTGCGCCATGCCGACGGCCGGTGATCATCTGGTGATGCTGGTCGATGGCTGCGCCGGCTCCGGCATCGACTGGCTGTTCAAGGCAAGTATAGCTGAAGTGCCTGGCAGTTTTGTGCTGTTGATTGCTGATTTTGGAGCTTGCTTGTGAGGATTGCTCCAGGTTGCTTGAAGAGGTGTCTTAAGGAGGTGTCTTGGGTGTCTTAAGGTGTTTTCAGGTATCTTGGGGTGTCTTCAGGTATCTTGGGGTGTCTTCAGGTATCTTGGGGTGTCGTAAGGTGTCTTGGAGTATCTTGGGGTGTCTTGAGGTGTCCTTAGGTGTCTTAATGAGGGTCTTGGGGTTGTCTTGAGGTGTCTGGAGGTATATTGAGGTGTCTTAAGATATTTTAAGGTGTCGTAAGGAAGGTCTTGGGGTGTCTTGAGGAGGTGTCTTGAGTTTTCTTGAGGTGTCTTAATTTGTCTTAAGGTGGCTCTTGAGGTGTTTTAAGGAGGGGTCTTGGGGTGTCTTGAGGTGTCTTGAGATGTCTTGAAGTATCTTAAGGAGGAGTCTTGAGGTGTCTTAAGAAGGGGTCTTAGGTTGTCTTGAGGTGTCTTGAGAAGGAAATTTGTTGAAATCTACCCTAACCCCAAACCTTCATGGCAACAGGTATTTATATTGCCGAACCGCTGCGTGTTCTCATGTTTCTGGCCAGCCAAAGAGACGCCGCAAACTCCGCTTGACAGCAACCTCAGCGACGCGGACAACAATCGACATAGCCTTCGCCTGCGCTGGTTGCTAAGCAACGGTTTCGTATTTGTTTTCATTGGCAACGCGGCTGTGTGCGTTGTGAACGCCAATCCCGGCGCGCTGCCGCTGCCGGTGACGCTGCGACTCGACTGGCCGATCTTCGGGCCGGCCGATTTGTTGCTGGACTCGCACTGCCCGGACGTCGTTGGCGGGGCCAGCGGGCTGCAGATTCTGTCGGCTGGGCGGGGCTGGCGGCCGCCGCTGCTGGTCGGCCGTTTCCCCATCAGCCGGCGGCGGTTGCTGGCCGAGCTGGCCCGGCTGAATGACGGCGGCGGGTTCGCTGCCAGACTGTTGCACCTGCTGGTGAATTCCCAGATCCTCGGGCTGTGTCAGTGCCGCCCTCCCAGATCCTTAGTTGCTGGGCCAGCCTCCCAGATCCTTAGTTGCTGGGCCAGCCTCCCAGATCCTTAGTTGCTGGGCCAGCCTCCCAGATCCTTAGTTGCTGGGCCAGCCTCCCAGATCCTTAGTTGCTGGGCCAGCCTCCCAGATCCTTAGTTGCTGGGCCAGCCTCCCAGATCCTTAGTTGCTGGGCCAGCCTCCCAGATCCTTAGTTGCTGGGCCAGCCTCCCAGATCCTTAGTTGCTGGGCCAGCCTCCCAGATCCTCAGTTGCTGGGCCAGCCTCCCAGATCCTCGGTTGCTGGGCCAGCCTCCCATATCCTCAGTTACTGTCCCAGCCTCCCATATCCTCAGTTACTGTCCCAGCCTCCCAGATCCCAAGTTGCCTCTAGCAGTTTGCACCCTCCATCCGATCCATCCCGCCTCCAGATGAGCCTGAGGCCGGCATCCGCTGTCGCCGGCTTCTCCCCAACCGTTTCATCCGCCCTGGACTCGAATCAGCCAGCCTGGCTGCTGCTCAGGACTCTGCTGTCTAATCCGGACATCCGGATCGGCCTGGCGCTCCGCCAGCTGCTCGTGTCGCTGGTGACGCGTCGGTTGCGTCAAGAATTTCCGCAGGTCAGAGTCTGTCGATTCTGGGCTGTGAAATAACTGCAGTTAATCTCGCGGTAGTAGCAACTGCTAATAATTATAATTGATTATATCTGCACTGCCCCAATGGGCCAGATGTGCAACCGACAAGTCAGCCGCAGCTATTGCGCGGTGCATCTGAAGGCTGCGTACGGCTGTTCAGTCCAAGGACTGGGGGGGGGGGGTCACCACACACACCCTCAATTGCCTCAGCCAATGCTGGCACCCATTTTACAGCTGGTGAACTGAAGCAATGCAGAGTTAAGTGTCTTGCTCCATAACACAAAATGTTTCGAGTGTGTCGAGAATCGAACCCCCGACCTTCCAGTCATAAGTCCAACGCTCTAACCACTAGTCTAAAACCCTTGTAGGCCGCTCTGCAAACTCGGCAAGCAACTGACTAATGTCTTGAAATAGGCAATAAAAATTTACCAATTTAAATTTTCGGATCCATAAATAGTGTTTTTATGTTTAAATCATATCTCTCCCCGTGGCAGGTGCAATACCGTCTGTGCCTCGGCTGCTACGCCTCCGAACTCGCCGACCCATCGCGTCGAGGTGACCGAAGCGGCCCGGTGTTCATCGGGCCCGACCTGGCCGTTGAGACTAGCTTTGGTGAGCTTTTCGCGGACATCTCGTTTGTCGAGCGGCCTCAGTCGGAATTGAAGGTGTGCTTTTTTTAGTGGCTACAAAATTGAGCTTAAATGCTTGTAGTGATTTGCGAGCTCTGGATTACATACCTATACCTACCGACAAACCGTTTTTAGTATATGGACTAGCCATCAACGCCCCCCGTTGGGGATGCAAAAGAGAAATAAATAACTTTCTTTGAATGAACTATATGATGTTTAAAGAAAAAACAGCATCAGCCCTGAAAGCCAGTTATCTAGCCTAAGATATCAGCGTCCCCCGTGAGCTTTTTCTCCAATTGCCCCTTCTACATAGACATAATGTGCCAAAACTAGATGTAGCTTTTGACCTTGTGCAGTCATTATTGTTAGTTTAATAATAAAATTTCATCTGATAAGGAGATAAAGTAGATAAGGTATATAAATTAGATAGAGTAGATAAGATAAATACCGGTAGAGTAGACAAAGTAGAAAAGGTAGATAAGGCAGATAAGGTAGATAAAGTAGATAAGGTAGATTGCCTCTTATCTACTCCGCAGGACAGCTGCTGGCGCCGGCTGCTGGAAGGACTGTCGGCCAGCCGCGGCGGCACGGGCGCCGGGCCTCTCGTCGGCAGGTGCTGCTCGACGCGCTGTGGCGCCGCGGCGCCGACGACGCCGGCCTGCTCTCGCCAGATGACGAAGACAACGACGACTGCATCGACGACGGCGAGGCGCTGGCAGGCGAAGCCTCCGGCTTCGAGGTCATCGAGGGGCCGGACGAAGCCGACGATTTCGGGTCGTCGATTTTGACGGCTGACCCGCTGGCCGAGTGCGCCGATTCGCGGGCCTTTCTGTCGGCCGCGCTCGATGAATCGAAGCTGCGCTTGGCGCCGAGTTTCAAATACCGGCTGTGCAGAGAGAGCCTGCCGCTGCTGCAGCCGCATCTGCCTGATCAGGCTGAGCTGGTCACCTTTCAGGTGGGTTAAGTGCGTCTGACTCAGGGGGTAGGTAGATGTGTAGGTAGGTAGAGATGTGTATTTAAAGAGGTGTAGGTAGATAGGTTTAGGTAGAGAGGTGTAGGTCCAGAGGTGTAGGTAGGTAGAGGTGTAGGTAGATAGGTTTAGGTAGAGAGGTGTAGGTAGAGAGGCGTAGGTAGGTAGAGGTGTAGGTAGAGAGGTGTTGGTAGAGAGGTGTAGGTAGGTAGAGAGGTAGGTAGAGAGGTGTTGGTAGAGAGGTGTAGGTAGGTAGAGAGGTGTAGGTAGGTAGAGAGGTGTTGGTAGGTAGAGAGGTGTAGGTAGGTAGAGAGGTGTAGGTAGGTAGAGGTGTAGGTAGATAGGTTTAGGTAGAGAGGTGTAGGTAGGTAGAGGTGTAGGTAGATAGGTTTAGGTAGAGAAGTGTAGGTAGGTAGAGAGGTGTAGGTAGGTAGAGGTGTAGGTAGAGAGGTGTAGGTAGAGAGGTGTAGGTGGAACCTTTTCTATCTAGGTAAAAAACGTTGTTGGTAAAGTCGAACCGCAGCCATCGAGGAGGCAAGCAGTCATGCCCATTCCACTGACCTCTGACCTTACACACATACACACACAAAACGTACGCAAACGCACGCTCACACACGGTGTACAACGGCTACCCTGACTTTCTCATCGTCAGAAATGGGCCCACTCTGCAGTATTTGGATAAGTGAGATACGCGACCCTCCCGCCCCGCTGCAGAACGCACTGGAACGAACTCTCACAGCCGAGATCGGCTTCCTGTGCCGCCTGTCGCACTGGCACGCCAGAGATCCGGGCGAGTCGCTCGCCTGCCTGCAGCAGCTGGCGCTCTGTCTGTCCGAGTTCATGCCCGTGCCGGCCGGCCTGCAGCTGGCCCTCACCTGCTTGTCCATACTGGCCAGGGGTCCGGACCAGGTGAGCGACTGATTGTGGGTGATTAGTGACAGTGTTGTTTGTGACAGTTTTGTTTGTGACAGTGTTGTTTGTGACAGTTTTGTTTGTGACAGTGTTGTTTGTGACAGTGTTGTTTGTGACAGTGTTGTTTGTGACAGTGTTGTTTGTGACAGTGTTGTTTGTGACAGTGTTGTTTGTGACAGTGTTGTTTGTGACAGTGTTGTTTGTGACAGTGTTGTTTGTGACAGTGTTGTTTGTGACAGTGTTGTTTGTGACAGTGTTGTCGGCGACGCTGTTGGTGACGCTGTCGGTGGCGCTGTCGGTGACGCTGTCGGTGACGCTGTCGGTGACGCTGTCGGTGACGCTGTCGGTGACGCTGTCGGTGACGCTGTCGGTGATGCTGTTGGTGTCGCTGTCGGTGACGCTGTTGGTGACGCTGTCGGTGGCGCTGTCGGTGACGCTGTCGGTGATGCTGTTGGTGTCGCTGTCGGTGACGCTGTCGGTGATGCTGTTGGTGTCGCTGTCGGTACCCGCAGGTGCTGTCCCGCTTGCACCGCTGTCCGGGCTTCTACAGTTCGGACTGGCGCGTGGCCGCCTTCGCCCTGCTGCACCTGCCCGACGACGGGCCGTCGCAGGAGGCGGCGGCTGCTCGCCGACTGAAGAACCACCTGCTGGCCCGCCTGCCGAAGTCGCTGGCCCGCCGCCTGATGGAGTCGGCTGGCGCCGCGCCGCCCCAGGCACCGCTGTCTGCGGCCAGCAGGACCTCCAGCTACCGGCTGACGGTGCCAACTGCTTACTGATTACCGGCAACACTACTAGTGTCAGTAGTATATGTAGCTGCATATACTACTAACAAGGACAGCTAAATGTGCTTTCAACTTTCTGTCTATTAACGTCATTTGTACTTTTATGATCGTTACAAACTATAATTTTGGCTTAGCAATAAAATATAGCTTGTATTGCCACTATTTTGATTGTGTCTTTTTCTGAATTATTTAAAAGGTGCTCAATATAATTTTATTAATTAGATTTTACGTTGCGACTTCGGCAAAAAAGATTATTTAAATTTAAATTTAATAAATTGTCTCGACTGATTCTTTTTCGCTCCATTTCATCTGACGTCACTCAGCGGTGGTTGCTAAAAATAGAACAATCACGAGGGTCACGAGGGAAAGTGAAACATGTAAGGATATAGCTTCGGGGTTATAGAAAATCATGAGATTTTTATCGCTGCATATGCTACTTAGTAAGTAGTTACGCTAAAATATCCGATTCGCCAACTGAGCGGAGACTGGAACTTGAATTGCGAGTTTCGGGGTGTTGTTGCGTTTATGTAGGCTGCACTGGTAGTTGCTGTTTCAGGCACTAGTATAGCAGGGACTTTGTAATTCTCCTGAAGTGAAACTCGAGCCCCTGTGCTCCCCCATGGGGGCCGCTGGTGTATTATGGCTGAGATGGCGGGGGCAGCAAAGAATATTTTATTAGCGAGAGGGTATAAGCTCGCTGTTTTTTAAGTTTGGCTTTTCCTGGAAATCCCAAGATTAAATGCGAGCGCGCCCCGCAGGGTCCAGCCATCATCCTTTGGGCCAGCTGAAGAACTCAATAGTGTAAGCGATACCGGCTCGGCAAACATGTCGGGGGGGGGGGCCTCCAAGAGGAAACCTTTGCCAATTGAAGCCCTTAGTGCTTGCTTAAGCCTCTACATGCGCCAGTGGCGGTCTCTGAGTTAATTCAAATTGAGCCGAAATATGATAGCAGAGGGGCGATAAGATGTATGCACTGATTTGATTTTCGCTTCTTAAGTCAATCTCGCAGTGTCCACTCGCTCAGTTTACCGTGTTGAGGGGGACGGGTGACCCCCCCCCCTGCGGACTCAAGTTCTGGGATACAGATTCAACTTCCAGCCTTCCATTGGCGACTTTCGAGGTAGGTTGAAGCTAAACAAGAAAAAATGGGTGAAAGAGTGGGTGAAAGAGTGGGTGAAAGGGTGACCGCGGAGCCAGCAATGCGGGTGAGAAAAAATGGCGGTCCCTAAGATCAAGTGGCACTACCTCAGATGAAATGGCGGTCCCTCAGATCAAGTGGCATTACCTCAGATGAAATGGCGGTCCCTCAGATCAAGTGGCACTACCTCAGATGAAATGGCGGTCCCTCAGATCAAGTGGCACTATCTCAGATGAAATGGCGGTCCCTCAGATGAAATGGCGGTCCCTCAGATGAAATGGCGGTCCCTCAGATCAAGTGGCACTACCTCAGATGAAATGGCGGTCCCTCAGATCAAGTGGCACTACCTCAGATGAAATGGCGGTCCCTCAGATCAATTGGCACTATCTCAGATGAAATGGCGGTCCCTCAGATCAAGTGGCACTATCTCAGATGAAATGGCGGTCCCTCAGATGAAATGGCGGTCCCTCAGATAAAATGGCGGTCCCTCAGATCAAGTGGCACTACCTCAGATGAAATGGCGGTCCCTCAGATCAAGTGGCACTACCTCAGATGAAATGGCGGTCCCTCAGATCAAGTGGCACTATCTCAGATGAAATGGCGGTCCCTCAGATGAAATGGCGGTCCCTCAGATGAAATGGCGGTCCCTCAGATGAAATGACGGTCCCTCAGATGAAATGGCGGTCCCTCAGATGAAATGGCGGTTCCTCAGATGAAATGGCGGTCCCTCAGATGAAATGGCGGTCCCTCAGATGAAATGGCGGTCCCTCAGATGAAATGGCGGTCCTTCAGATGAAATGGAACCCCTCAGAATAAATGGCGGTCCCTCAGATCAAGTGGCACTACCTCAGATCAAGTGGCACTACCTCAGATGAAATGGCGGTCCTTCAGATGAAATGGCGGTGCCTCAGATTAAATGGCACTCCCTCAGATGAAATGGCACTCCCTCAGATGAAATGGCACTCCCTCAGATGAAATGGCGGTGCCTCAGATGAAATTTGGGAATGCTGGAAGAGTATATCTTGTTATAAAGAATCAATATTAACACTATTCTTGAGCGCAGGGCTGCAGCGGATAGGGGACGCTTAATCACGCCGCGCATCCCGTGCAGATATATACAAAATCAATCCTTGATTCGTTCCAACGCCTTTGTTTAGGCCGACTTTTGCCGCTAATCTTCGCCGGCAACCAGCCATTTAGCTAATAAAGCTATCTGTAATCTTCTTAATTCTACCGTTCAAGATATTTACATTGGCCCAATATCAGTCAGTAGCTTTTGTCCGCAGATTCTAGCTAGTTAAAGAAAATCTGAAAATAAGTTTTCGGGTGCGGGTGGGGGCTTTTATCAACGGTTGCCCAAAGCGAGTTTCTGTTTAGCAATTCTTATCAATACGAGCTTGAAATAATAAACCATTTTGCCACCAACCTGTTCCCGTTGGGTAATTATCTGTCTAAGCTTCTCCGGTAGGACGGCAACGGTGTCAGATTGCCATGACTGATTCTGGTCCTTCAGCTTCACCAGTGGCTTCATCAATTTATTGTTGGCTTGTAGTAGTGTCTGTCTGTCTGAGTGTCTGACTGATTGTCTGTCTGATTGTCTGTCTGATTGTCTGTCTGATTGCCTTTCTGATTGCCTGTCTTAGTGTCTGTCTTAGTGTCTGTCTTAGTTTCTGTCTTAGTGTCTGTCTTAGTGTCTGTCTTAGTGTCTGTCTGAGTGTCTGTCTTAGTGTCTGTCTGAGTGTCTGTCTGTCTGTCTTAGTGTCTGTCTTAGTGTCTGTCTGAGTGTCTGTCTGTCTGTCTTAGTGTCTGTCTTAGTGTCTGTCTGAGTGTCTGTCTGTCTGTCTTAGTGTCTGTCTTAGTGTCTGTCTGAGTATCTGTCTGGGTGTCTGTCTGTCTTGTCTGTCTGAGTGTCTGTCTTAGTGTCTGTCTTAGTGTCTGTCTTAGTTTCTGTCTTAGTGTCTGTCTTAGTGTCTGTCTTAGTGTCTGTCTGAGTGTCTGTCTGTCTGTCTTAGTGTCTGTCTGTCTTAGTGTCTGTCTTAGTGTCTGTCTTAGTGTCTGTCTGAGTGTCTGTCTGTCTGTCTGTCTGTCTGTCTGTCTGTCTGTCTGTCTGTCTGTCTGTCTGTCTGTCTGTCTGTCTGTCTGTCTGTCTGTCTGTCTGTCTGTCTGTCTGTCTGTCTGTCTGTCTGTCTGTCTATCTGTCTGTCTGTCTGTCTGTCTGTCTGTCTGTCTGTCTGTCTGTCTGTCTGTCTGTCTGTCTGTCTGTCTGTCTGTCAGTCTCTCTATCTCTCTGTTTTACAGACCTCCAGCTGAGGCTTCAACAATATTGATCCAGCACTTGGCCACTGAAAGGAAGTCGCTAGGCAGCGCATCCGGCTGCGGTCGAGTTCGCCCCTTTGCACAACTGTTTCCGGGCAATTTCAATCCCTGTGATTCAATTTCTCTCTAGCGGTACACAAAAATGCTCAGATTTGAGCACTGATCTGTCGGTAATTTCAACGGACGCAGCTGTTTAGCCTGTAGGGAGGGCAGCGAATCCCATTCATTTTTATCCTCGATTTTCTTTCCCACTGTGGACTGAAACTATGCAATGAAACGAGATCGCGAACTGGGCCTGTGTTGGTTGAATTGAATTGGTAGACTAACATAAATTGAGAAGCAATATCTTCTGAAGTTTATCGAATGTTTGCTTGAATATAACCCAGACCTGCTTCAGCCCAGCTCTCTCTGTGTGTTTGGAGTGCAGCTATGATCATCTCTGGTTTATTTTGCACACGCGGCTTGGTTACGAGTATTGTCAGGAGCTTAAAATGTATTGTCAGGAGCTGTAAATCTATTGTCAGGAGCTGTAAATCTATTGTCAGGAGCTGTAAATCTATTGTCAGGAGCTGTAAATCTATTGTCAGGAGCTTAAAATGTATTGTCAGGAGCTGTAAATCTATTGTCAGGAGCTTAAAATGTATTGTCAGGAGCTGTAAATCTATTGTCAGGAGCTGTAAATCTATTGTCAGGAGCTTAAAATGTATTGTCAGGAGCTGTAAATCTATTGTAAGGAGCTGTAAATCTATTGTCAGGAGCTTAAAATTTATGGTCAGAAGCGTAAGATTTTTTTCAGGAGCTTAAAATCTATTAATCTATTGTCAGGAGCTTAAAATCTATTACTAGGAGCTTAAAACGTAATATCAAAAGCTTAAAATTTATTGTCAGGAGCTTAATCTTCCATCAGGAAGGTAAACTAGTGTGTCAGGAAAGCAAACTAGTGTGTCAGGAAGGCAAACTAGTGTGTCAGGAAGGCAAACTAGTGTGTCAGGAAGGCAAACTTGTGTGTCAGGAAGGCGAACTGGTGTGTCAGTAGTGCCAAACCTGAGCTGGCGAGCACGGAAGTTCGATGCACCCAGTGCACCAACAAAGGATAATATTATCAAATCATTTTATTGAAATTGTTTTGCCAATCCCAGCCATATGCGATAAAATTCAACCAAATGAAAAAGCCAGTTTTTATCGCAATGCTGACTTTGCGGTCTGCTGAAACACCGCATGCCAGTCATCTCGAGTGCCTGGCGACACAGTTGGTGCTGGTTACGGCTAGCGCAGTCTCCCATTGTTACCACAGCCTGAGCAACAGCAGGGGGTCTTCGTGGCCCCCCACACCGGATCCCTTCAATTATGAAATTCGGCGAGACTCTACATCGCCTTTATTTCATTTTTTATATTAACTTTCCTCTCCCCTATTGGGATTCCAACCCCCTCCACCCGATAATGCTGATAACTTTCCTGCCCTCCCCGCCCCACATCCTTGATTTCTATCCCAAACTGCCAGGGTCTGGTGTCAATTATTGATGATAAATAACCCCCAGTTTCTGGTCAACACGTGCCAATTATCTATTGGGGGTTCGGGAGGGTCATCCGAGTCGCTATGCTGATGTCCATAAATCTGTCTCTATGCCGCATTTAGTGGCACATTATCAATTTAATTGAAAGTTTCTGTGGTTCGACTGCAGCCTTTTCTGAATTTGACTTTTGCCCGAAATCAACGAAATGAAATTTACGCCTGTGCTGATCCGAAAACTAAACCGAAGCTTCACCAAAACCCGAAGCTTCACAAAATCGAAGCTTCACCAGCCCGAAACTTCACCAAACCGAAGCTTCACCAAAACCCGAAGCTTCACAAAGTCGAAGCTTCGCCAACCCGAAGCTTCACCAACACGAAGCTTCACCAACCCGAAAATTCACCAAACCGAAGCTTCACCAGCCCGAAGCTTCACCAAAACCTGAAGCTTCACCAACACGAAGCTTCACCAACACGAAGCTTCACCAACACGAAGCTTCACCAAAACCTGAAGCTTCACCAACACGAAGCTTCACCAACCCGAAGCTTCACCAACCCGAAGCTTCACCAACCCGAAAACTCACCAAACCGAAGCTTCACCAGCCCGAAGCTTCACCAAAACCTGAAGCTTCACCAACACGAAGCTTCACCAACACGAAGCTTCACCAACACGAAGCTTCACCAACACGAAGCTTCACCAAAACCTGAAGCTTCACCAACACGAAGCTTCACCAACACGAAGCTTCACCAACCCGAAGCTTCACCAACACGAAGCTTCACCAATACGAAGCTTCACCAACACGAAGCTTCACCAACCAGGAGCTTTAGCAACACGAAGCTTCAGGTTACGCTGGGTGTACGCTCCTACACATTAATACTCACAAGTGTTCACAATATACTTCTATCAGAATGTTTAACCGGCTGTAATGAGTTCGTTGAATTTATATAAATTGTCTCAACGCTTTGAATTTCAATTCACGGTCGACACCAATATGGGCCGCAGATGCCCCGCTGTAATCTGACACCAAATTGACAACAACTTGAGCAGTCTTCAAGCTTCAATTGAAAACTTAGCTCAGAGTCGGCCCTCGCTCTCGCTTATTTTATGACCAAGAGAAAGCAAACAGATGTATATTCGCTAGCGGACACAAGCACACAAAATCCCGCTTGTCTGAGCATAGCTATTGGAGTTTTTAAGATTTTGGAGAGAGAGAGAGAGAGAGAGAGAGAGAGAGAGAGAGAGAGAGAGAGAGAGAGAGAGAGAGAGAGAGAGAGAGAGAGAGAGAGAGAGAGAGAGAGAGAGAGAGAGAGAGAGAGAGAGAGAGAGAGAGAGAGAGAGAGAGAGAGAGAGGTAGAGAGTTAGAGAGAGAGAGAGCTGTCCGTCAAATGCCAAGTTTCAATGACTAAAGGGTTTGAAAGCTACATATGCTCGAGAGCCGTATTGACTCGAACTCAGACTGGGCCAAGTTCTGTTAAGTAGTGAAAGTTTATTTATCTGGGCTGCAACCCCCAACCAACTCTTTTCCCCTTTCTAGGGGGGAGATGGGAAACTGGGAAAAAAACCCAAGCACTGGTCATCAGGAGAGTCAAGCACAGCTTGGAGGAAGCGAAGGAAATGAAACTCTGGTCTTTCGGCCGAGCTTTCTTGGTGGGTCAGGAACGGGAAAAAGCAACTTGAAAGACAAGACTCCAGCTTCCGAGAGAGATAGAGAGAGAGTATGGAAGGATATAGGAAGCTGGGACTGCCTCATCAAAAAAGAACCTTCGGTCCCGCAGAGTCAATAGCGACCCGATGGAGAGGAGAGGCTGGAAAAGAGCTTTCTTTGTCACGCTGGGCAAACTGGCAAACAAGGGGGGGGGTTTAGAGACCGCCGGCCGGCGGTGGTCGCAGCGGCGGCAAACGGGCTGAGCTCCTCTGGAGAATGCTGTGAGAAAGGAGGAAAAACAACAAGAAGAGTAGGAATGAAAAAAGGCACAAGAATAGAATGAGAATCAAGAGTCATAATGACTCGTGCCCGCGTGTCCTGCATCAGCATTTCCCAGGCCTACAGGAAGGGCAAGTGGTCTTGATTAGGCACAGCAACGATTCCATTGTTTGAACTTCCTTGATGCCGGATATGTGCTGCCGATTGATCCTCTTGATCTCTCGCGTGGCCACCGGCTGTGCGAATTAAATTATTCAAACATCAGACCTTTGAGACTCTTTGTCGAAAATGTAAATCCGGAATTTCTAGGAGAGCAAGATTGCGAGAAGGAAACTGAGTTGCTGTCAGATATGAGAAGCGTCATGAATGAGACAATGTCTTCGATGAGAAGGGTCCTGGATGAGAATTTCCGGTCAGGGATGAGAATTACCGGTCAGGGATGAGAAGTGCCGGTCAGGGATGAGAATTTCCGGTCAGGGATGAGAATTACCGGTCAGGGATGAGAAGTGCCGGTCAGGGATGAGAATTGCCGGTCAGAAATGAGAAGTGCCGGTCAGAGATGAGAACTGCCTGTCGGAGATGAGAATTGCCGGTCAGGGGGGAGAATTGCCGGTCAGTGGTGAAGTGCCGGTCAGGGGTGAGAAGTGCCGGTCAGGGGTGAGAAGTGCCGGTCAGGGGAGAGAAGTGCCGGTCAGGAATAAAAAATTCCGGTCAGGGATGAGAATTGCCGGTCAGGGATGAGAAGTGCCGGTCAGGGGTGAGAATTGCCGGTCAGGGGTGAGAAGTGCCGGTCAGGGGTGAGAAGAGCCGGTCAGGGGTGAGAAGAGCCGGTCAGGGATGAGAAGTGCCGGTCAGGGGTGAGAATTTCCGGTCAGGGGTGAGAAGTGCCGGTCAGGGGTGAGAAGAGCCGGTCAGGGGTGAAGTGCCGGTCAGGGGTGAGAAGAGCCGGTCAGGGGTGAAGTGCCGGTCAGGGGTGAGAAGTGCCGGTCAAGAATGAGAAGTGCCGGTCAGCAAGGAGAAGTGTCGTTAGGTGAAAAGTGTAGAAGATGAGATTAGTGATTTTGCTAGTAATTTTGAGAATTGTCTTTTTAAAAAGTGAAAAGCGCAAAATCCAAAAATTTTATTTTGTTATTTTCAAGCTATAGCAATGTTCCCAGCGGAGACTAGATACATATATGAAGTATTTATTCTGCCAATTGGCATAAATTGCATAATGAGATTAGTAAATTATTGTTAGTAAGTTTGCAAGATCGAGTTAATAAAGAAACAAATTGCACAAACTAATAATGATAATAAGAATGGCTAAAATTAAAAAATGAACGGCCGCGCCTCAGTCAACAACAGCATGGCAACGCAAAAAGACAAATTGTTAAAAAAACTTCATAAAACAGAAACAGCTCTGACTGTGAGCTTCCATTGCTGGACTCTCATTTGTCTATTCTCGCTGGTCTACTCTCATTTGTCTACTCTCATTTGTCTACTCTCATTTGTCTACTCTCGTTTGTCTACTCTCATTTGTCTACTCTCGTTTGTCTACTCTCATTTGTCTACTCTCGCTTGTCTAATCTCAATTGTCTACTCTCGCTTGTCTACTCTCATTTGTCTACTCTCATTTGTCTACTCTCGTTTGTCTACTCTCATTTGTCTAGTCTCGTTTGTCTACTCTCGTTTGTCTACTCTCGTTTGTCTACTCTCGTTTGTCTACTCTCATTTGTCTACTCTCATTTGTCTTCAAAACCCGACTGCGGCGTCGTCGGTGGCGGCGGCAGCGGCAGCGACTGTGGCGGCGGCGGCAGCATGGCGGGCGGCCAGAAGCAGGGGGGCCTTGGCAGCAGGTGGTAAGGAGGCGGCAGGAACAGCTCGTGAGGCGCTCTCGGGTGCTGCTGAGACGGCGGCGGCGGCGGCGGCGGCGGAGGCGGCTGCGAATGCGGCGGCGGCGGCGGCAGCAGCAGGTGGTGCGGAAAGTGCGGCGTCGGATGATGCGGGAAGCCGGCAGATGACAGCAGCGGGCTGTTGAAGGCAGTCGACTGGCGGCTGATGGCGGCGAGAGAAGCGATGGCCGATGAGGGAGTCAGGAGCGGCGGTGGGGTCGGCTGCCTCTGCTGCTGCGGTGGCTGCTGCTGCTGGCCGGGCCGCAGTCGGGAAGCCGATGCCGGGTCAGCGGCCAGGAAGTGCTCAATGGCCTTGACAGCGTCGCCACTGTAGTTCTGCAGGGCCAGCTCGAGCGCCTGGCGACGCTGGCTGGGGAACAGGCGCTCGAGGATTTGCAGAGAGGACAATCGGCCTGGCTTGCCTGCCGAAGTCCTGCGGCCGCTGCCCGACGCTTGATGCTCCTGCGGCGGCTTCGGCTGGGGCAGCGGCGGTTGCGAAGACGAGGTTGGTGGTTCGATCTCTTCCTCGACTTTGTCGGTGATGCAGTTGGACTCTTCGCTTGTCCGTGTTGAGTCCGTTGGGCCAGTCTCCCGCTGCTGCTGCTGCCGCTGCGTTGGCGATGAGACGGCGTGTTGCAGATTTTGCTGGCTTTGCTTCTTTGTATCTTCTACACTGGAGGCGCCGCTGTTTTCTGGGAAAAATCAATCAGTAGATTTGGCAGCAGTTAATCACAACAGTCTCATAGTCTGATGGAGAATTTCAGTTGGGAATTCGGATGCTGAAAGGATTTGGAAACTGTTAGAGATAGATTTTTGTCAGAGTCTGCAGGCTATAGATGAAATTTTGTTTAGAATTTGAAGTTTTGAAGAGCTGAAGGATTTTTCTTGAAGGTGGATTTTAACCGACTTGAGATTTGGGATTTTTTTGAGGAATTTAGTAGAATTTTTATTAGTCTCCATTTGCCGCTGTATCGCGGACCCAGTTGACTCAAAATTTGACTCAACTTGCGCAAACACAAATGAGAGCCGCCCTCTCTCTGCCGACTAACCGCGGGAAACCCGACACCCGCAAGCATCTGTCGTTGCAGAAGTTTTCCCAAAACCAAAAGTGTCCTGACTGAGACCGAGGCCAATCTTAACAATATTAACTCTCATTTAGAGCTGAAAATGAATTTCTGCTCCTAAAAGAAAGTCTATTTTTCAAGTAAGAAGATCCCTCTAGACAAACACTGAGATTCTTTGGCAACCCTAAAAAAGGATATGTAGTAGGGACGGCAAGTGTTTAAACAGGGCTCGTTAAACACGTGTTTTAGCGGCCGTTCCCTTCAGTTTTCCAGAATTGAAAGAAGACTAATTTGAAAGAAATTTGCTGAACTGAGATTTCTTGTGCTTGTAAAAAATCTTCTTTTTATTATAGGGCACATTTTGAAGCAGTTAGAAGGGTTAAAAGCAAACAGACAAATTTTCAATCTTGAGTCAGACTTTCTATCGAAGCTTGTCAAATAAATTTGTGTAGCTGTCAAATCAATCAATATTTTCCCCGATCTGCAATAACATTTCCCTATCCGGGTCAGCTATGAAAGATCTCAACTGCTGACTCTTGAAAAGTTTTAGGGTTGGCAACGTGCGTTTATTTCGAATATTATTGTCGGATTTGGCAAATATTAGATCCAATTGTCTCTTAACTATCGAGTGTTTGCTCAACACTGCGCTGTCTCAGTTGACAGTTGCCATGGAAACGAAGCTGACTTCGATTGCATGGTGGCTTTGAGCTTAAGCTGGGATCGTTTAGCTAGCGGCCCTTGTCTTAGTTTTGAAAGAATACTCTGAAGGGATGCTCAAGATGCAAAATAGGTATGAGCAGGCAAGTAGACATGGGGTAGATAGTGGGGTAGACTCTTGGATATACAGCAAGGTAGAGTGTGGGGTAGAAAGTGGACTAGACAGCCAGTGGGGGTAGTCAGTTAGGTGTATACAGTGGGGTTAGATCGCGAGGTAGACAGTGCGGTAGGCTAAAATAGGGTAGATAATAAAGTACACAGTGGGGTGCATAGTGGGGCAGACAATAGGTTAGACAATAGGGTAGCCAGTAGGGTAGACAGTGGGGTAGACAGTGGGGTAGACAGTGGGGTAGACAGTGGGGTAGACAGTGGGGTAGACAGTGGGGTAGACAGTGGGGTAGACAGTGGGGTAGACAGTGGGGTAGACAGTATGGTAGACAATAGGATATAGAGTGGGGTAGACAATAGGGTAGACAATAGGATATAGAGTGGGGTAGACAATAGGGTAGACAATAAGGTATAGTGGGGTAGACAATCGGGTAGAAAATAAGGTATAGTGGGGTAGACTGTGGGGTAGACTATAAGGTAGACAACAGGGCATAGAGTGCGGTAGACACGTCTCATCGACTCACCGTGCCCTCCATCCGACGAAGCCGCCGCTGCATCCGCCTCTTCATCAGCTCCGCCGTCGCAGATTCCAGCTTCCTGACCATTATCACCCTCATCATCATCATCAGCCTCCTCCAGCTGCTGCTGCATCATCGTCAGAGCGGCCGCCTGCTGGTCCATGGGCTCGCTGACGCAGTCGGAACCCCACAGCGGGCCGGAGGAGAGCACCGGCGCGCTGCCATCGGCGAAGCTGCGCAGCCCGATAGCGACGGCGTCCTCGGCGCTCTGCTGGCGTTTCAGCGCCACCTGGGCGGCCATGACTCGCTGCCGCTCGGCGATGAGGTTGCACTTGGCGCAGGCGCAGTCTTTGAACCGGCAGTGCCGCTTGTGGCCCTTCAGCCAGCTGACCATGCCGTGGTTGCGGCAGCGGGCGCACTTTGGCTTCCTGGCGCCCTTCTCCGTCACCGGGTAGATTGGCGGCTGCATCAGCTTCACCAGGGACCGGGTCAGGGCCGGGTCCATGAATGGCGCCCGGAGAGCGGCCGCGTGGGCAGGACCAGCGGCCGAGGAGGTCGGCGAAGGCGGCGGCGGCGGCCCGTGCGGCGACGATTCCATTGAAATTTGGGCAACTCAGCGAACAAAATTAGTTTTTGCTTTTTATCTCAGGCTTTCTGTCTGGTCTGTTGGAACAGAATCGGGATTGCTAAATACTGATCCCCAGCTGCTGGGATTTGCAAAACTTTCACTGTGTCCCCGCTGACCGGGGTCCAATAGGCTTAGCGGAAAGGGGGAGGGAGCAACACAGATCCCGAACCCCTCGGCCAATCCGTGATCCCTGCGCCAATCCGCCACCCGATTCCCACCCACCATGGACGGTATCCTATTTCTGACAGTCTTTAACAAAAAGGAAATCGCCTTTTTTCGTAGCGGAGCGCAGTTTTCAGGAAGAAAAGCAAAATGAAGGAAATTGGTTCGAGCATGATTTTCTGTTTGAGGGGTGCGGGATAAAAAACTACTATTAGAAAGTTGACACCTTGTTAAACGTTGTAAAAGAGACTGTGGCGAAAAATTAGTTTGGAAATTCAAATTTTTTAGTGACTGAAAATTTTTAAGAAATGATGGAAATAGCTGAGTTTTAAAAGGTAGAGAGGGGTAGCGGGCATTTAAAAGATAGAGGGCGTAGCGGGTATTTAAAGGGTAGAGAGGGGTAGCGGGCATTTAAAAGATAGAGGGCGTAGCGGTTATTTAAAGGGTAGAGAGGGGAGCGGGCATTTAAAAGATAGAGGGCGTAGCGGGTATTTAAAGGGTAGAAAGGGGTAGCGGGCATTTAAAAGATAGAGGGCGTAGCGGGTATTTAAAGGGTATAGAGGGGGAGCGGGCATTTAAAAGATAGAGGGCGTAGCGGGTATTTAAAGGGTAAAGAGGGGTAGCGGGAATTTAAAGGGTAGATAGGGGTAGCGGGCATTTAAAGGGTAGAGAGGGGTAGCGGGCATTTAAAAGATAGAGAGGGGTAGCGGGTATTTAAAGGGTAGAGAGGGGGAGCGGGCATTTAAAAGATAGAGGGCGTAGCGGGTATTTAAAGGGTAGAGAGGGGTAGCGGGCATTTAAAAGATAGAGGGCGTAGCGGGTATTTAAAGGGTAGAGAGGGGGAGCGGGCATTTAAAAGATAGAGGGCGTAGCGGGTATTTAAAGGGTAGAGAGGGGTAGCGGGCATTTAAAAGATAGAGGGCGTAGCGGGTATTAAAAGGGTAGAGAGGGGGAGCGGGCCTTTAAAAGGTAGAGAGGGGTAGCGGGCATTTAAAAGATAGAGGGCGTAGCGGTTATTTAAAGGGTAGAGAGGGGGAGCGGGCATTTAAAAGATAGAGGGCGTAGCGGGTATTTAAAGGGTAGAAAGGGGTAGCGGGCATTTAAAAGATAGAGGGCGTAGCGGGTATTTAAAGGGTAGAGAGGGGGAGCGGGCATTTAAAAGATAGAGGGCGTAGCGGGTATTTAAAGGGTAAAGAGGGGTAGCGGGAATTTAAAGGGTAGATAGGGGTAGCGGGCATTTAAAGGGTAGAGAGGGGTAGCGGGCATTTAAAGGGTAGAGAGGGGTAGCGGGCATTTAAAAGATAGAGAGGGGTAGCGGGTATTTAAAGGGTAGAGAGGGGGAGCGGGCATTTAAAGGGTAAAGAGGGGTAGCGGGCATTTAAAAGGTAAAGAGGGGTAGCGGGCCTTTAAAAGGGTAGAGAGGGGTAGCGGGCCTTTAAAAAGATAGAGAGGGGTAGCGGGTATTTAAAGGGTAGAGAGGGGTAGCGGGCATTTAAAAGATAGAGGGCGTAGCGGGTATTTAAAGGGTAGAGAGGGGGAGCGGGCATTTAAAGGGTAAAGAGGGCGTAGCGGGTATTTAAAGGGTAGAGAGGGGTAGCGGGCATTTAAAAGATAGAGGGCGTAGCGGGTATTAAAAGGGTAGAGAGGGGGAGCGGGCCTTTAAAAGGTAGAGAGGGTTAGCGGGCATTTAAAAGATAGAGAGGGGTAGTGGGCATTTAAAAGATAGAGAGGGGTAGCGGGCATTTAAAAGATAGAGAGGGGTAGCGGGTATTTAAAGGGTAGAGAGGGGGAGCGGGCATTTAAAAGATAGAGGGCGTAGCGGGTATTTAAAGGGTAGAGAGGGGGAGCGGGCCTTTAAAAGGTAGAGAGGGGTAGCGGGCATTTAAAGGGTAGAGAGGGGTAGCGGGCATTTAAAAGATAGAGGGCGTAGCGGGTATTTAAAGGGTAGAGAGGGGGAGCGGGCCTTTAAAAGGTAGAGAGGGGTAGCGGGCATTTAAAGGGTAGAGAGGGGGAGCGGGAATTTAAAGGGTTAAGAGGGGTAGCGGGCATTTAAAGGGTAAAGAGGGGTAGCGGGCATTTAAAAGGTAAAGAGGGGTAGCGGGCCTTTAAAAGGGTAGAGAGGGGTAGCGGGCCTTTAAAAAGATAGAGAGGGGTAGCGGGTATTTAAAGGGTAGAGAGGGGGAGCGGGCATTTAAAAGATAGAGGGCGTAGCGGGTATTTAAAGGGTAGAGAGGGGGAGCGGGCATTTAAAAGATAGAGGGCGTAGCGGGTATTTAAAGGGTAGAGAGGGGTAGCGGGCATTTAAAAGATAGAGGGCGTAGCGGGTATTTAAAGGGTAGAGAGGGGGAGCGGGCCTTTAAAAGGTAGAGAGGGTTAGCGGGCATTTAAAAGATAGAGAGGGGTAGCGGGAATTTAAAAGATAGAGGGGTAGCGGGTATTTAAAGGGTAGAGAGGGGGAGCGGGCATTTAAAAGATAGAGGGCGTAGCGGGTATTTAAAGGGTAGAGAGGGGTAGCGGGCCTTTAAAAGGTAGAGAGGGGTAGCGGGCATTTAAAGGGTAGATAGGGGTAGCGGGCATTTAAAAGATAGAGGGCGTAGCGGGTATTTAAAGGGTAGAGAGGGGGAGCGGGCCTTTAAAAGGTAGAGAGGAGTAGCGGGCATTTAAAGGGTAGAGAGGGGGAGCGGGCATTTAAAAGATAGAGGGCGTAGCGGGTATTTAAAGGGTAGAGAGGGGGAGCGGGCCTTTAAAAGGTAGAGAGGGGTAGCGGGCATTTAAGGGTAGAGAGGGGTAGCGGGCATTTAAAGGGTTAAGAGGGGTAGCGGGCATTTAAAGGGTAAAGAGGGGTAGCGGGCATTTAAAAGGTAAAGAGGGGTAGCGAGCCTTTAAAAGGTAAAGAGGGGTAGCGGGCCTTTAAAAGGGTAGAGAGGGGTAGCGGGCCTTTAAAAAGGTAGATAGGGGTAGCGGGCATTTAAAAGGTAGAGAGGGGTAGCGGGCATTTAAAGGGTAGAGAGGGGTAGCGGGCATTTAAAAGGTAGAAAGGGGTAGCGGGCATTTAAAGGGTAGAGAGGGGTAGTGGGCATTTAAAGGGTAGAGAGGGGTAGCGGGCATTTAAATGGTAGATATGCCTTGAAAAAGTATATCTATAATCTAAACGTTACCTCATAAAATTGAAATTCGGATTGACTTCCCGAATTAATTACTATAAGTAGGTAGTAAAGTACATTACCCAGAAAATCCTGAATTTAAAATTTTTAAGCGTAAAACAAGAGGTCATTCCAATTAATTTAGCGGTTAATTTGAATTTGCTCGCCCACGCTCTTACTCACTGGTATTACTCATATTACCGAGTGCAGCGGTGTGTGAATTTACCTATCTCAATTGGAGCCCAGCCTAGCACCGGCCTTATACGATCGCGTAAGCTGTGATAGATAAGGTTTATCAATGGCCTTATACAACATATAATGTTAAAAACGGTGTCCAGCTGAAACAAGGCATAATAGCATTTTGTTATACTTATATACAATCTGGATAGATAAGATTTGACTAGAGAGAAGCTGTCAGATCAGGTGATTGAGCCGGCTTGCGTAAAACATTGTTTTAAACTAGATTCTGAAGTATTTTTCTAGTTTTTTTTACAACAGTTAGTATTTTGCAGCTTTGTTCTCAGTAGTGTAAGTGTTGAGATCTTATCACTTATCGAAGCCCCGTAAAATCAGATTGTGGTCCTCCGTGGCAACCAGTTTGGCAGTGAAATTAAAGTAGAAATACACCTTTCTTGAGGTCACAGGTACAGAGTATTTTCTGATGATTCAGGAGGCGCCCCTGAAGCAGCAGGAGGGAGAGTAACGGCACCCCCTGAAGCATCAGGAGGGGAGAGTAGCGGCACTCCCTGAAGCATCAGGAGGGGAGAGTAGCGGCGCCCCACGAAGCATCAGAAGGGGAGAATAGCGGTGCCCCCTGAAGCATCAGGAGGGGAGAGTAGCGGCACTCCCTGAAGCATCAGGAGGGGAGAGTAGCGGCGCCCCCTGAAGCATCAGGAGGGGAGAGTAGCGGCACCCCCTGAAGCATCAGGAGGGGAGAGTAGCAGCGCCCCCTGCAGCATCAGGAGGGGAGAGTAGCGGCACCCCTGAAGCAGCAGGAGGGGAGAGTAGCGGCACTCCCTGAAGCATCAGGAGGGGAGAGTAGCGGCACTCCCTGAAGCATCAGGAGGGGAGAGTAGCGGCGCCCCCTGCAGCATCAGGAGGGGAGAGAAGCAGCACTCCCTGAAGCATCAGGAGGGGAGAGTAGCGGCACTCCCTGCAGCATCAGGAGGGGAGAGTAGCGGCGCCCCCTGAAGCATCAGGAGGGGAGAGTAGCGGCGCCCCACGAAGCATCAGGAGGGGAGAGTAGCTCCGTTGTGAATAGCACATTCTAAATGGCATCAATTTCTAGATTCAGACTATAAAAATAATAATCTATCAGGGTTGCAACGCGTGGCTAGAATTGCTTCTCATTAATAAATAATTAGCATGAATGCGCCGCCACTCAGTTGTATCTAGGCATAGGCCAGGCGCAGGCCTCACGCCAGGCCATTATAAGTCTCGTCCAATCGCTGCGCCGGTCCATGCCCTCCTTTCATGGGCAGCAGTTATATAAATCGCATTAGTAGAAAGCACTGGATACTGTCTGTTTTTTTAAACAAAACGTAATCTTCAGCCTCTAATATTAGGCAGAACTATTTCCATGCCTGACAACACTGTCGTATTGACTCTGCAATGACTTCAGGTCGGGTTTATCAATCACCGAACGGCGGCTGGGGCTGGGTCGTGGTGGCGTCGGCCTTCTGCGTGCATCTGGTTATCGATGGCATCACGTACGCGTTCGGCGTGCTGACCGCCGAGCTGGTGGAGGAGCTGAACACCTCCAGACAGCTGGCGGGCTGGATCAACTCCATCATGGTGGGCATCACCCTGGGCGCCGGGCCGGTGGCCAGCGTAGCCAGCACCAAATTTGGCAACCGGCCAGTCGCCATGACGGGAGCCGTGATTGGCAGCATCGGGTTCGCGGTGTCCTACTTTGCCACCGAGGCCTGGATGCTGGTGATTACCATTGGCTGCTTGGTTGGTGAGTTGGTGCTCAAGCTTTCTGTCTAATGCTAGCGTGTCTGTGTCTAATGCTAGCGTGTCTGTGTCTAATGCTAGCGTGTCTGTGTCTAATGCTAGCGTGTCTGTGTCTAATGCTAGCGTGTCTGTGTCTAATGCTAGCGTGTCTGTGTCTAATGCTAGCGTGTCTGTGTCTAATGCTAGCGTGTCTGTGTCTAATGCTAGCGTGTCTGTGTCTGTCGGGCTTGTCGGGCTGGCATTGTTAGTGTGATTACAATTTCTAACGATAATTACGTAACCGTCTCACCGCTGCAGGACTCGGCATGAGCCTCATCTACTTGCCAACGATTGTCACTGTGGGCATCTATTTCACGACGCTGCGCTCTACGGCCATCGGCATCGCCGTCTGTGGCTCTGGTTTCGGTGAGTGCGGAGTGAAGACGTGGGTTCGGAGTGAGGTGGGTGCGGAGTGAGGTGGGTGCGGAGTGAGGTGGGTGCGGAGCGAGGTGGGTGCGGAGTGAGGTAGGTGCGGAGTGAGGTGGATGCGGAGTGAGGTGAATGCCGAGTGAGGTGAGTGCGGAGTGAGGTGGGTGCGGAGTGAGTTGGCGGGCCCACTTTTACACCCCTCCCATTCCTATCCCGTCCCGCAGGCACGTTCATCTTCAGCCCGATCATCAGCTTATTGATCGAGACGTACACCTGGCGGGGCGCTATGCTGATTCTGTCCGCCATCCTGCTGCACTGCGCCGTATTCGGCTCGATGTTCCGGCCGCTGCCGCTCCTGGAACTGCCACTGCGTAAGCCGTCAACAGTGGCCAGCGAAGAGGCAGCCGACGTCGCTAAGAAGGCCGACAACGGCGACCTCAAGACGGAGGTCCCGCCGCACGCCAATGACGGCAAGACGGGAGATTCCAGGCGCGAGCTGCAGAAGCTGCTGGATCGGCATGATGAGATGGAGCTCGTGCTGAACCCCGGTGGGCACGGCAGGCGGCCTGGTCGAGGAATGCGCGCCATCCGAGGGGGCGGCGGCGGCGGCAAGTCAGGCGGCTACGGCGACTTTCTGTCCATGCAGGACATGTCCCAGCGGCAGCGGATGGTGCCCCGCTCCGGCAGCATCGACCTGGAGGAGCAGCCAAAGATGGCGGCGGGGACGGCGCAGGGAATCCAGCTGACCCACGTGACCCGGCCGGTGCACTTCATCCGCAGCATCACCAGCATTGCGACGCTGCGCGACGAGGAGACGGGCGAGACGGCGACAGCGGTAAAAGCCGACGCTGAAGGCAGGTCGCTGCGCGAGATGATCCGCGAGGAGCTGGCCGGCCTGATGAACCTGTCGCTGCTGCGCGACATCTCCTTCGTGATGTTCCTCATCTCCAACCTGCTGGGCAGCATCGGGTTCAACGCCCCGTTTCTGTTCGTGCCCGACCGCGCCCAGCAGGCCGGCATCTCGAAGACGCTCAGCTCCCTGTTGGTGTCCGTCATCGGCATCTCCAACATGGTCGGTCGGGTGACCTTCGGCTTTCTGTCCGATAGGAAATGGGTGAACAAGCTGATGCTGTACAACTCGGCGCTGACCATCGCTGGCACCGTGCTGGTGTTCAGCTTCCTGAGCGACGCCTACTGGTTTATGGCCACCTACTGCGCTTTGTTCGGCGTCTTTATTGGTGCGTTGGGGTGCCTGGGGCGGAGCAGCTCAGCGGTGCCGCGACCTCTGGTTCGATTCCGTGCGCTGCCATGAGTGTCAGCCCCCAAGGCACAGAGAGTGTACATGCCTGACGATTAGACAGTCAGGGCCGCTGTACACCCTGTGTGAGCGTGTGTGTGAGTGCTGTGCCTGCGTACAGCATTGGCGCGCTTGTATGCTGCTGATGTTGCATCGAAGCATTTCAGAATGGGTATTCCAGTTAAGACAGCTCTTGAATGACCAAGAAGAAGAGCTTAGAGAATGAGCTTATCCCTGGTAATCCCATTAAGATCGAGGGCTTGAGGCTGCAGATTCATCTCTGCACTAACCACGGCAAATTTTGCTTAACTTTGCAGATTGCCAGCATAAAAATCAAGTGATTTAATTATCAAAACAATCCAGACCTCTGCACGAACAGAATGAACCTGCAGTACTGATTTTAATCTTTAACGAACCCAATCTTTGGTCAGTGAACCGTAGATGCAACAACAAAATAAAAACTTTTGTTTACATTAACAAATGCCGTAGCCTACCTTTCGCAAACCAATAACAACTGCAGTTAACGGACGTAACAAACACTACAGTGGGTGGGTGTATCATACCCAGTGGTCCAGCGCGGCGCTCTGGTGTGCCAGCGGCCCAGGCTCGATTCCAAGTGCAGTCATATTAAATTGTGGCTAAGTTGGAATCTCGGCTTGGCTCTGCTCGTGCAATTAATGGCCTTGAGGGCCAACCCCCAAGGCACAGTGAAGTGTACATGACTAACGATAAAAAAGTTAGGACCGCTGTACACTCCTATGAGGTGTGTGCCTACTCAGGGGAGTTGGCGGAATGGGCAGTAACGCCTATCGCCGGTTTTGTGACAATGTCCTTTCGCGCCAGGGTTCACGCAGCCCTCTGCCTCTAAAAAAATAAAAAAACACTTTACGGTTACCAAAAATTCTTTAAAAGCCCAATTTTCACTTTAGAATGCGATGATGTGATAGAGCTTTTCTAATCTCTTTAAATGCACCATTTCTAAACGATATCAACTTTAACTTCTCCAACCGCAGGCACTTACGTCACTCTGACATCACCCGTGCTGGTGGATTTGCTCGGCTTGGAGAAGTTGAGCGACTCGTTCGGACTAACGCTGTTGTTCCAGGGCATCGGGGTGCTTGTCGGCCCGCCAATTGCTGGCAAGTTTAATGATGCCTCGGCTTGCTTCTGCTTGCTTCTGCTTGCTTCTGCTTGCTTCTGCTTGCTTCTGCTTGCTTCTGCTTGCTTCTGCTTGCTTCTGCTTGCTTCTGCTTGCTTCTGCTTGCTTTTGCTTGCTTCTGCTTGCTTCTGCTTGCTTCTGCTTGCTTCTGCTTGCTTCTGCTTGCTTCTGCTTGCTTCTGCTTGCTTCTGCTTGCTTCTGCTTGCTTCTGCTTGCTTCTGCTTGCTTCTGCTTGCTTCTGCTTGCTTCTGCTTGCTTCTGCTTGCTTCTGCTTGCTTCTGCTTGCTTCTGCTTGCTTCTGCTTGCTTCTGCTTGCTTCTGCTTGCTTCTGCTTGCTTCTGCTTGCTTCTGCTTGCTTCTGCTTGCTTCTGCTTGCTTCTGCTTGCTTCTGCTTGCTTCTGCTTGCTTCTGCTTGCTTCTGCTTGCTTCTGCTTGCTTCTGCTTGCTTCTGCTTGCTTCTGCTTGCTTCTGCTTGCTTCTGCTTGCTTCTGCTTGCTTCTGCTTGCTTCTGCTTGCTTCTGCTTGCTTCTGCTTGCTTCTGCTTGCTTCTGCTTGCTTCTGCTTGCTTGCTGAATGAGAAAACATTTTAATAACAGAAAAACACATTCACTGACAACACTCGCAGGTTTCCTATTCGATTCGACTTTGTCATTCGACATTCCGTTCATCGTGTGCGGCGTCTGCGTCCTCGTCAGCGGCCTGATGCTGTACCCGGTGCCCTGCGTGCTGCGCTGGCAGTATCCGGCAGGCAAGGAAAGGCGCAACACCATGGAGATGCAGTGACTAATTACACTGTAGCGAGTTTATAGGCCAATTACTATGCGTAGTATATTAAATGCGTACGAGTATATGATTGCGGTTTAAAGAAACCTTGCCAAATTTGCACTTTTGCCAGATTGCAAATATAGTATGAAGTTTCACTGCAAATTGAAAAATGTAAAGTTTGCACCGACTATGTGTTAATGCAGTATCATAAATATTGATTCAGTAACAGGAGCGAAAGACCAAACTTCAGGAGTGGAATACCAAACTTCAGGGGTGGAATACCAAACTTCAGGGGTGGAATACCAAACTTCAGGGGTGGAATACCAAACTTCAGGGGTGGAATACCAAACTTCAGGGGTGGAATACCAAACTTCAGGAGTTGAATACCAAACTTCAGGAGTTGAATACCAAACTTCAGGAGTGAAAGACCAACCTTCAGGGGCGGAGAATCAAACTTCAGGAGTGAAAGACCAACCTTCAGGGGCGGAGAATCAAACGTCAGGAGTGAAAGACCAACCTTCAGGGGCGGATAATCAAACTTCAGGAGTGAAAGACCAACCTTCAGGGGCGGAGAATCAAACTTCAGGAGTGGAAGACCAACCTTCAGGGGCGGAGAATCAAACTTCAGGAGTGAAAGACCAACCTTCAGGGGCGGAGAACCAAACTTCAGGAGTGAAAGACCAACCTTCAGGGGCGGAGAATCAAACTTCAGGAGTGAAAGACCAACCTTCAGGGGCGGAGAACCAAACTTCAGGAGTGAAAGACCAACCTTCAGGGGCGGAGAATCAAACTTCAGGAGTGAAAGACCAACCTTCAGGGGCGGAGAATCAAACGTCAGGAGTGGAAGACCAACCTTCAGGGGCGGAGAATCAAACGTCAGGAGTGGAAGACCAACCTTTAGGGGCGGAGAATCAAACGTCAGGAGTGGAAGACCAACCTTCAGGGGCAGAAGACAAAGCTACAGTGGTGGAGAATCAAACTTCAGGGTTGGGATATTCTAGTAGACTGAATCGATTTTACAGTTCAGTTATTTTAGGTTTTTATTTGCATTTTGTTTCTTAAAAGCACATCGAGGCCTCGAATAGTAGAAATTCTGCACAGAGCATTGAATTAAATATTTTACTATTAATTACAATTAAGTTGAATCGATATCTATACTACTGGTACAAAAGTGGCACTGTTTACATACCTACGATTTACAACTAACTTTGAACAATGTAAGAGATACGAATCGGGGTTATAAAGTAATAAAGTGTTGAATTAGGACTAGCGGACGCTTATTGGGGGTGTGGCATTGCGACTTCGACCCCTGGGCGGCCTCTGATTTTTGAGCTTCAGATTTGAAAAAGAACTACATGCAGCAACTGTAGTGACTTTTTTACATTTTGTAGCTATCTTTTTTTTCCCGTACACAGATAGCAGGTAGCCAGCAGTCTATTGCAGTGACTGGAGGGTGGTGAAGCCAAATACACTATCAGCCATGGTATACAAACACTTTGCGTCACAATTCAGTGCAACGGTGTGAAACTTTGCTCTTAAAATTATTGCATGTTATTTCGTCAGATGAGAAAATCTCTGAGCTGACCTTCATCTAATAAAATTGAATGGTGTTCACATGTAATGGTGATGAAAGGGTAGGTAGTGAGGGTCATAGAGATAGGAGAGAAGGGTCATAAAGAGAGTGAGGGTCATGAGGATCGGGTCATTGGGAGGGTAAAGGTCATGAAGGGAAAGGGAGGGGAGAGAATGGGGAGAGGGGAGAGAAGGGAGAGTGGGAAGGATCACTAGAGAGAGGGTCATTAAGAGATTGAGAGTCATGGGGGGAAGGTCATAGGGAGAGAGGGTCTTCGGGGAGAGGGTCATGGGGAGAAAGGGTCATGGGAGGGGGTCATAAGGAAAAGAGGTCATGGGGACAGAGGGTTATAGGGAGAGGGTCATGGGGGAGAGAGGGTCTTGGGGAGAGGGTCATGGGGAGACAGGTTCATCTGGAGAGAGGGTAATCTGGAGAGAGGGTAATCTGGAGAGAGGGTAATCTGGAGAGAGGGTAATCTGGAGAGAGGGTAATCTGGAGAGAGGGTAATCTGGAGAGAGGGTAATATGGAGAGAGGGTAATGCGGAGAGTGGGTCATAGGAAGAGAGGGTCATAGGAAAAGAGTTGGGTCATAGGGAGAAGGGGTCATGGAGAGAGGGTCATGGGGAGAAGGGATCATGGGGAGAGTGAGAGTCTTGATGAAGGGGAGAGAGGGTCATGGGGGAGAGGGTCATGGGGAGTGAGTCCTAGGGAGAAGGGGTCATGAGGGAGAGAGGATCGTGGGGGAGAGAGGGTCATGGGGAGATCGTGAGAGTCTTGAAGGGGAGTGAAGATCATAGAAGGGAATGAGGGTCATTGGGAGAGTGAAGAAGTGAAAGTGAGAATGGGGAGATTCCTACATTACAACATTACTTGTTTGCAACACTGGCAATCTTGTGCCACACGTGAAACAGCCGTGCAGATCAGAATTGCATTGGAATAATACAATAGTGGAAAAATGAATGACCGCGAACTCAGTATGATATATAAAATTTGAGACTTTGACCTCTAGACGGCTCACCGCTTGTGTGACCTCCGCCCTCTAGTAGGCCTGTTATCTTCCAAGCCAAAACAGACGGACAGGTGCTTTAAGAGATTCTTAAAAAGCACAGCGCGTCTATTGAACCTGTCAATCATCTCAGTCGAGACTCTCCAACAGTAAAACATAATTTTGTAGATGGTTGCAAAGAAATTAAAAGAAAAAATAGATGTATATGAGCGCGTACTGCTGTACAGGTTGATTTTAGCCTATTAATGGCCTATTGATTTAGTGAAGCATGGTTCATTTTATTTAAAAGTCAATAAGATTATTTTAGATTACGATTATATATATTGATCAAAGCATAAAATTATAAATTAGCTGAACTTGCTACTATTAGTAACTTGCAACTAGTAAAACGATGACGTTTTTCTTAAAATAAAACAAAAAAGCATGCGATACAAGTGAATAGTTTTTTGTTAAAACCGAGAAAGCAATTCTCCTGATTTTACCTGATTTTACAATGGAAGATACTACACATGAAGGATACAGATCCCAGATACAGAATCCCAATTAAAGAATCCGAATTCAGATCCCAATTAAAGAATCCGAATTCAGATCCCAATTAAAGAATCCAAATCTCAGATCCCAATTAAACCAAATCCCAGATCCCAATTAAACCAAATCCCAGATCCCGAATAAACCAAATCCCAGATCCCAATTAAACCAAATCCCAGATCCCGAATAAACCAAATCCCAGATCCCAATCAAACCAAATCCCAGATCCCAATTAAAGAATCCAATTCCCAGACCCCAATTAAACCAAATCCCAGATCCCAATTAAACCAAATCCCAGATCCCAATTAAAGAATCCAAATCCCAGATCCCAATTAAAGAATCCAAATCCCAGATCCCAATTAAAGAATCCAAATCCCAGATCCCAATTAAAGAATCAAAATCCCGGATCCCAATTAAACCAAATCCCAGATCCCAATTAAACCAAATCCCAGATCCCAATTAATGAATCCAATTCCCAGATTCCAATAAACCAAATTCCATATCCCAATTAAACCAAATCCCAGATCCCAATTAAAGAATCCAAATCCCGGATCCCAATTAAACCAAATCCCAGATCCCAATTAAACCAAATCCCAGATCCCAATTAAAGAATCCAAATCCCAGATCCCAATTAAAGAATCCAAATCCCGGATCCCAATTAAAGAATCCAAATCCCGGATCCCAATTAAACCAAATCCCAGATCCCAATTAAACCAAATCCCAGATCCCAATTAAAGAATCCAAATCCCAGATCCCAATTAAAGAAACCAAATCCCAGATCCCAATTAAAGAATCCAAATCCCAGATCCCAATTAAAGAATCCAAATCCCGGATCCCAATTAAAAAATCCAAATCCCGGATCCCAATTAAACCAAATCCCAGATCCCAATTAAACCAAATCCCAGATCCCAATTAAACCAAATCCCAGATCCCGAATAAACCAAATCCCTGATCCCAATTAAAGAATCCAAATCCCAGATCCCAATTAAACCAAATCCCGGATCCCAATTAAACCAAAACCCAGATGCCAATCAAACCGAATCCCAGATCCCAAATCCCAAATTTTAAAGAATCCAAATCCCAGATCCCAATTAAAGAATCCAAATCCCAGATCCCAATTAAAGAATCCAAATCCCAGATCCCGAATGAGCATGCCAACCCCAATAGATACACAAAGAGCACATTTCACCAGGACAAAGACCAATGTTGATCAATTAGAGTTGCAAAAATGAATTCCGCAACATCAAATCGAGGATCCAGACGCCAGTGACAGCTCCTCGTCGAAGCTTCCCAGCCTCTCGCGGTGCTTCCGCAGCCACAGGCGGTACAGGTGCAGAGTGACATCCCCGTCACCAAGTCTCCCACATTCATCTGCATCATCTTCAACAGGAAAACACCGTCGTGGCGCAGGAATCGATCAACGAATTCCCCGACCAGGCGTTTGTCGGCGAGGCCCTCCTGGCGCAGTTGCAGGTGCCGGCGAACGTAGCGGGACCGACCGCGGCAGCTGGCCACCCGGAGCAACCAGGCTGGGACTGACAGGGCAGTGATAAGCAGGCCTATCGCCATCCAGAACCACAGGAATATGTAGATCTTCTCATTCAGCATGTTCACCGGCAGCGCGCACTGGGCGATGTACCTCTGCGTTCCGCCTGGATTGCAATTATTGTGAGGGGGGATTTTCCTTAGCAGCCGGGTTTCAGGGCAATGAGCACGAACTGGCTACCTGTTAGCTCCCTAGATGAGGTGCCTCTCCAGTCCCTAGATGAGCTGCCTCTCCAGTCCCTAGATGAGCTGCCTCTTCAGTCCCTAGATGAGCTGCCTCTCCAGTCCCTAGATAATCTGCCTCCCAAGTCCCTAGATGAGCTGCCTCTCCAGTCCCTAGATGATCTGTCTCTCCAGTCCCTAGATGAGCTGCCTCTCCAGTCCCTAGATAAGCTGCCTCCCAAGTCCCTAGATGAGCTGCCTCTCCAGTCCCTAGATAATCTGCCTCCCAAGTCCCTAGATGAGCTGCCTCTCCAGTCCCTAGATGATCTGTCTCTCCAGTCCCTAGATGAGCTGCCTCTCCAGTCCCTAGATAAGCTGCCTCCCAAGTCCCTAGATGAGCTGTCTCTCCAGTCCCTAGATGAGCTGCCTCTTCAGTCCCTAGATGAGCTGCCTCTCCAGTCCCTAGATGAGCTGTCTCTCCAGTCCCTAGATGAGCTGCCTCTCCAGTCCCTAGATGAGCTGCCTTCCAAGTCCATAGATGAGCTGCCTCTCCAGTCCCTAGATGAGCTGCCTCTCCAGTCCCTAGATAAGCTGCCTCCCAAGTCCATAGATGAGCTGCCTCTTCAGTCCCTAGATGAGCTGCCTCTCCAGTCCCTAGATGAGCTGCCTCTCCAGTCCCTAGATGAGCTGCCTCCCAAGTCCATAGATGAGCTGCCTCTCCAGTCCCTAGATGAGCTGCCTCTCCAGTCCCTAGATGAGCTGCCTTCCAAGTCCATAGATGAGCTGCCTCTCCAGTCCCTAGATGAGCTGCCTCTCCAGTCCCTAGATAAGCTGCCTCCCAAGTCCATAGATGAGCTGCCTCTTCAGTCCCTAGATGAGCTGCCTCTCCAGTCCCTAGATGAGCTGCCTCTCCAGTCCCTAGACGAGCTGCCTCCCAAGTCCATAGATGAGCTGCCTCTCCAGTCCCTAGATGAGCTGCCTCTCCAGTCCCTAGATAAGCTGCCTCCCAAGTCCCTAGATGAGCTGCCTCTTCAGTCCCTAGATGAGCTGCCTCTCCAGTCCCTAGATAATCTGCCTCCCAAGTCCCTAGATGAGCTGCCTCTCCAGTCCCTAGATGATCTGTCTCTCCAGTCCCTAGATGAGCTGCCTCTCCAGTCCCTAGATAAGCTGCCTCCCAAGTCACTAGATGAGCTGCCTCTCCAGTCCCTAGATGAGCTGCCTCTTCAGTCCCTAGATGAGCTGCCTCTTCAGTCCCTAGATGAGCTGCCTCCCAAGTCCATAGATGAGCTGCCTCTCCAGTCCCTAGATGAGCTGCCTCTCCAGTCCCTAGATGAGCTGTCACCCCTGACCCCCCGCCCCTAGATAAGCCCCCTAACCCCCCAGCCCCCTAGATCAGCCCCCACCCTGACCCCCAGCCCCCTAGATAAGCTCCCAAACTCCCCAGCCCCCTAGATCAGCCCCCCACCCTGACCCCCAGCCCCCTAGATAAGCTCCCAAACTCCCCAGCCCCCTAGATCAGCCCCCACCCTGACCCCAGCCCCCTAGATAAGCTCCCAAACTCCCCAGCCCCCTAGATCAGCCCCCCACCCTGACCCCCAGCCCCCTAGATCAGCCCCCACCCTGACCCCCAGCCCCCTAGATAAGCTCCCTAACCCCCAGCCCCCTAGATCAACCCCCACCCCAGACCCCCAGCCCCTAGATCAACCCCCACCCCTGACCCCCAGCCCCAGACGAGCTCCCCAATTCCAAGCTCCCATTGCTCACCAAAAATGGCGAACTCCGTCCTGCAGAAGGTGACCCTGGGAAACACCATGGTGGACCGCCAGTCCCTGCCCGCGGCAATGTTAGACAGAATCTCAGCGCCATAGAGAACGCTGCTGTGGTTGCTAGCTCCCAGTCGCAGGAAAGTCTGCATCAGATAGAGCTGCCCAATTCCATTAGCCAGGTAGAGCAGTTTCACAAACAGGTAACCAGTTGTGAGTCCGGAGCTCAGACGCTTGCCCGCACCGAGTAGTTTGCTCAAAGCACCGCGACTCAGCTCGGATCTGCGAGCGGGGTGGGTATTAGTTAATCCTCTCTTGTGCTCAATATAGATCCTCACTTGGGATCTGAGGAATCTGATGCTTAGTTACTCGTAATACTGGAATCCCTTATTTGGGATCTGGGGATTCTGATGCTTAGTTAGTACTGAAATCCCCATTTGGGATCTGGGGATTCTGATGCTTAGTTAATATTGGAATCCTCATTTGGGATCTGGGGATTCTGATGCTTAATTAGTACTGCAATCCCATTTGGGATCTGGGGATTCTGATGCTTAGTTAATACATGAATCCCCATTTGGGATCTGGGGATTCTGATGCTTATTTAATATTGGAATCCTCATTTGGGAACTGGGATTCTGAAGCTTAGTTAATACTGGAATCCCCATTTGGGATCTGGGGATTCTGATGCTTAGTTAATACTGGAATCCCTATTTGCGGAAATCCTAGAATTATTAATTCGTATTTAATGCTGCAATCACATACACAGACACGTGTGCAGTGACCTTTTTTTACTTTTTCATTGGGCGATAAATATGCAGTAAACTGCACAGCCTACTAACAGTAGCAAACAAAGCGCCCGCGCACCTTTTAGCCAGCAGCAGCAGCTGTTCCAGGTCAACGGCAGTCTGATGCACGATTTTCTCGCGGTCCTCCCCATCGGAGGTGCCGGCCTCGGCGGCGCGCGCCACCAGCGCCTGACTATCGGCGCCGGAGCGCCGGCTAGCGAGGGCGAGCCAGACAATACGGGGCAGGTAAAACAGCATCGTCTGCAGGCCAAGGATGAACGGCACCCACTGGTAGTACACTGCGGCGGAGAGAGAAAGACGATTTGAAACTGCTTAATTCATATCAGTCAGGCCTACTTGGTGATAATCATAATTGTAGGAGGGCTTGCGGCCTATGCCTTCAGCGACATCGCCTCACAACCAGCGCTGACGGCAACTCTGCGCATCCCGTTGACTTCTGAGTACACACAAGCGCGCCAATACTGTACACAGGCATGCACTATGGTCGAAAAGTATGTCTGAACACGGCTTTTGAGTCACAGCGTGTGTCAGTCACATAAAATTTAATTCTAGCATCCTTAAAAGCCAAGCCGCTCGCTCGTCGTCCGAGCATAAAAGCCACGTGTTTAATAAACTCTTCACAGTCTGCCCTGGTAGATATCGTTAGGTTATTACGCAATAAGCTGAAAGCAACAGTTACAGATCTGGCAGGTGAAAGCAACTCCCCCCTGGAGTGCCATCATGTCATTCTATTTCTAAACTTGTTTATGCGAACAAAATTCTAAACTGCTTAATTGCTGCTTAAGAGTGCTGCTTAATTTATAAAACTTCTCGTTCATTTGAAAAATGATTTATGAGTTAGTACCTTAGGTGTTCGAGTATAATTTGGGTATTAAGAAAGGTATTTAATAGGTGTTTGACCCAGACGAGTGTGGGGTCATTGACACTTGATGCCTGACTGTTCATTAACCTAGATTATTGTATGATTTAACATTAGCCTAGGTGATTGATTGGTCATTAGCCCAGGTGTTTGATTGGTCATCAACCCAGGTGTTTGATTGGTCATTCGCCCAGGTGTATGATTGGTCATTAGCCCAGGTGTTTGATTGGTCATTAGCCCAGGTGTTTGATTGGTCATTAGCACAGGTGTTTGATTGGTCATTAGCCCAGGTGTATGATTGGTCATTAGCCCAGGTGTATGATTGGTCATTATCCCAGGTGTTTGATTGGTCATTAGCCCAGGTATATGATTGGTCATTAGTCAGGTGTATGATTAAACATTAGCCTAGATGTACGATTGGTCATTAGCCCAGGTGTATGATTGGTCATTAGTCAGGTGTATGATTAAACATTAGCCTAGATGTACGTTTGGTCATTAGCCCAGGTGTATGATTGGTCATTAGCCCAGGTGTATGGTTAAACATTAGCCTAGATGTACGTTTGGTCATTAGCCTAAGTGTTTGATCGGTCATTAGCCCAGGTGTTTGATTGGTCATTAGCCCAGGTGTATGATTGGTCATTAGCCCAGGTGTCTGATTGGTCGTTAGCCCAGGTGTTTGATTGGTCATTAGCCCAGGTGTATGATTGGTCATTATCCCAGGTGTTTGATTGGTCATTAGCCCAGGTGTATGATTGGTCATTAGCCCAGGTGTATGATTGGTCATTAGCCCAGGTGTATGATTGGTCATTAGCCCAGGTGTTTGATTGGTCATTAGCCCAGGTGTTTGATTGGTCATTAGCACAGGTGTTTGATTGGTCATTAGCCCAGGTGTATGATTGGTCATTAGCCCAGGTGTATGATTGGTCATTATCCCAGGTGTTTGATTGGTCATTAGCCCAGGTATATGATTGGTCATTAGTCAGGTGTATGATTAAACATTAGCCTAGATGTACGATTGGTCATTAGCCCAGTTGTATGATTGGTCATTAGTCAGGTGTATGATTAAACATTAGCCTAGATGTACGTTTGGTCATTAGCCTAAGTGTTTGATCGGTCATTAGCCCAGGTGTTTGATTGGTCATTAGCCCAGGTGTATGATTGGTCATTAGCCCAGTTGTATGATTGGTCATTAGTCAGGTGTATGATTAAACATTAGCCTAGATGTACGATTGGTCATTAGCCCAGTTGTATGATTGGTCATTAGTCAGGTGTATGATTAAACATTAGCCTAGATGTACGTTTGGTCATTAGCCTAAGTGTTTGATCGGTCATTAGCCCAGGTGTTTGATTGGTCATTAGCCCAGGTGTTTGATTGGTCATTAGCCCAGGTGTCTGATTGGTCGTTAGCCCAGGTGTTTGATTGGTCATTAGCCCAGGTGTATGATTGGTCATTAGCCCAGGTGTATGATTGGTCATTATCCCAGGTGTTTGATTGGTCATTAGCCCAGGTATATGATTGGTCATTAGTCAGGTGTATGATTAAACATTAGCCTAGATGTACGATTGGTCATTAGCCCAGTTGTATGATTGGTCATTAGTCAGGTGTATGATTAAACATTAGCCTAGATGTACGTTTGGTCATTAGCCTAAGTGTTTGATCGGTCATTAGCCCAGGTGTTTGATTGGTCATTAGCCCAGGTGTATGATTGGTCATTAGCCCAGTTGTATGATTGGTCATTAGTCAGGTGTATGATTAAACATTAGCCTAGATGTACGATTGGTCATTAGCCCAGTTGTATGATTGGTCATTAGTCAGGTGTATGATTAAACATTAGCCTAGATGTACGTTTGGTCATTAGCCTAAGTGTTTGATCGGTCATTAGCCCAGGTGTTTGATTGGTCATTAGCCCAGGTGTATGATTGGTCATTAGCCCAGTTGTATGATTGGTCATTAGTCAGGTGTATGATTAAACATTAGCCTAGATGTACGATTGGTCATTAGCCCAGTTGTATGATTGGTCATTAGTCAGGTGTATGATTAAACATTAGCCTAGATGTACGTTTGGTCATTAGCCTAAGTGTTTGATCGGTCATTAGCCCAGGTGTTTGATTGGTCATTAGCCCAGGTGTATGATTGGTCATTAGCCCAGGTGTCTGATTGGTCGTTAGCCCAGGTGTTTGATTGGTCATTAGCCCAGGTGTATGATTGGTCATTATCCCAGGTGTATGATTGGTCATTATCCCAGGTGTTTGATTGGTCATTAGCCCAGGTGTTTGATTGGTCATTAGCCTAGGTTTTGATTGGTCATTACATCAGTATCTTAGTTACATGCATTATATAGATCACACACTATAAAATCAAGCCCAATAAGCACTAGTGCTAAGCCCCGGTCATTAAACTACTCACTACTGATAGAAAACTGTGAACTCACTGAGCTTCTTGCTGGCCAGAGATTTCCAGAACTCCTCCGTATTTGAGAACTGACTGTCGACAGGTAAAGGATAAGTGCCTTGCACCCAGCAGATATTCTCCATATAGTCTTCGAATGTGGATCCAGATACCTGCGAAGGTATGAAGCAGGTGATTGGCTCGCCGACAATGTACTGCCTGGCCGCGACAATCACGGTGCACATAATCAGCACGCCGGTAGTGAACAAGAAGTTCCAGCGATCGGCGAAGTCTTCAACTCCGACCTGGTGCTGAATGTCCCAGCTGGAGATTGTGTCGATGAATTCGGCGCCCAACATTGTTGCAGCGGTGCCAGCGGGCCTGAGGCGGGGGTGCGCACGGACAATTTTTATATGTTGCACGGTTTTATAATTGAATCCTTATCTGCCTCATTTTAGACGATTGTGACTCAACCTAATTTATTTTATAGAACTGAAGCCTCGTCTGACGCATTTTCAGAATATTGAAGCCTTTTCTGACACATTTTCAGATTATTGAAGCCTCGTCTGACACAATTTCAGATTATTGAAGCCTCGTCTGACACATTTTCAGATTTTGAAGCCGCACCTGACTGATTTTTTATAATAGAAGGTAGAAGCCCCATCTGACCTGTCACCTGACTCATTTTGGAGAATTGTAAGCCTCGTCTGACTTAAATAATTAAAATAATTGAAGTTAATAATCCTATTTCTTTCCTACGCAACCCTAGCTATTTGTTAAGTGTTATGTATCAATAGAGAACAAAAAAGAACCATAGTAGTGTGAAAAATATTGTCAATAATGCCAACGATTTAGTAAAGCGTAGTAAATGAATAATACTTAATGCATTGCCATTCCACTCACCGATACTGATTTAGGCCTAAGACAGAAACCGTCCTGTGTAATTCCTCCTCTCGTAGAAATTAAGGAGCTAAATAAATGTGCTGTTGTTTGCTCCTTTTATTGGAGCCTATACGCTCGCAGATTTACTAAGCAAGGCCTTACCTTGGTTATGGGGATTGCCTGTTCAGTTTGTTTGATATGCAAGGGGGTCTGTGGAGGGGAGAGGGGGGGGCAAGGGTGGCTGAATTTAAAGTGGCGGCGGAATAATTGCCCTTACCCTATCCTGTACATCTAGGCTTCAGTGTACAGTTAGTTGTACGCCTTTATAATTATCTCCCCTCACTGTCTCTGTCTCCCTCTCTTGCCCCGACCCTCGCTTTACCCCTCCGGGGGTCCAAAGGGAAGGGCTTCAGTTACGTAACAGCAAATGTACAGGCCTGGTTTTCACGTACGCTTAGCAGTGTGTTACAATATTATGGTCCATGGCAGTCCGACGAAAGACCTTAGTGAGTCATACACCTTTTAATTCAGCCAACGTAGCCTTGTTTAAACGCGTAGAGTATAGATGGCAACGGAAACACAGCTGCGTATGTAAGAAGGCGGAAAAAAGACATTATATTCCTTATCTCCCTGTATCTCTCCACATTCCTCTCTCTCTCTCTCTCTGTCTCTCTCTCTCCCTCTCTCTCTCTCTTCTCTCTCTCTCTTCTCTCTCTCTCTCTCCTCTCTCTCTCTCTCTCTCCCTCTCTCTCTCCATCTCCCTTCCTCTCTCCCCATCTCCCTTCCTCTCTCCCCATCTCCCTTCCTCTCTCCCCATCTCCCTTCCTCTCTCCCCATCTCCCTTCCTCTCTCCCCATCTCCCTTCCTCTCTCCCCATCTCCCTTCCTCTCTCCCCATCTCCCTTCCTCTCTCCCCATCTCCCTTCCTCTCTCCCCATCTCTCTTCCTCTCTCGTCATTTCCCGCTCTATCCATCTCCCTTCATCTCACCCCATCACCCTTCCTTTTCATCAATCTTCCATTCCCTCTAGCATGCCAGTGTAACAAAATACGGAAAAGAAGTCAATTTAAATCTGATGTATGCATTTGCTGTTTACGAGCATCAGTTGTTAAAATCCTTGCCAAAAAGATGAAACTGAGTTATAAAAAGTATGACAGTCATTTGAAATAATAATAAAAGCCAATAGAGATAGCATGAGCACAAAATAACAATGTTGACCAACAGTTCTCAAGTATTAAATGGCTCAAATTTCAAAATTGGCGCTTCCAGAAGCAAACAAGATGAGCAATTGACCATTAAAAGCAGCAAAAGTGTCTGCCACAGAACTGACGCAAAGTTATAGGTAAATCTATTAATGCCTTTAAAATACTAGTCGAGGTAATCAATTAATTGTGTTTCTTGAAGCAAGGGCTCTTCGAAATTCGAAGCAAAATCTTTTGACGTCATGGAGTTTTCCAATTTTCCATTGGAGAGTCACGCATATATACTACTTAAATTAAAGTAGTGAAACAGCGCATAATTATCTGCATGTATCAGGTCAAGAATTTTCTTGAAAAACTATTTTTACCTATTTCTAAATGTCACACACACAAATTATTTACTGTTTCTCATTCTATCTACAGATGCTGTATAGTCTGTAGTAGACAATAGAGTTTATCTACTGTTTCTCATTCTATCTACAGATGCTGTATAGTCTGTAGTAGACAATAGAGTTTATCTACTGTTTCTCATTCTATCTACAGATGCTGTATAGTCTGTAGTAGACAATAGAGTTTATCTACTGTTTCTCATTCTATCTACAGATGCTGTATAGTCTGTAGTAGACAATAGAGTTTATCTACTGTTTCTCATTCTATCTACAGATGCTGTATAGTCTGTAGTAGACAATAGAGTTTATCTACTGTTTCTCATTCTATCTACAGATGCTGTATAGTCTGTAGTAGACAATAGAGTTTATCTACTGTTTCTCATTCTATCTACAGATGCTGTATAGTCTGTAGTAGACAATAGAGTTTATCTACTGTTTCTCATTCTATCTACAGATGCTGTATAGTCTGTAGTAGACAATAGAGTTTATCTACAGTTTCTCATTCTATCTACAGATGCTGTATAGACTGTAGTAGACAATAGAGTTTATCTACTGTTTCTCATTCTATCTACAGATGCTGTATAGACTGTGGTAGACAATAGAGGTTATCTACTGTTTCTCATTCTATCTACAGATGCTGTATAGTCTGTAGTAGACAATAGAGTTTATCTACAGTTTCTCATTCTATCTACAGATGCTGTATAGACTGTAGTAGACAATAGAGTTTATCTACTGTTTCTCATTCTATCTACAGATGCTGTATAGACTGTAGTAGACAATAGAGTTTATCTACTGTTTCTCATTCTATCTACAGATGCTGTATAGTCTGTAGTAGACAATAGAGTTTATCTACTGTTTCTCATTCTATCTACAGATGCCACAAACAATTAACGCTTCCCCCCCCCCAGCCAACTCAAAGCCTGACCCTATAGTAGTCGTTTAGCTGTCCCAGTAACAGTTGCCGCTCCTCATCAGGCAGGAAGCTGGCCCAAGCGGCATTGTAGTTCGCCTTAACCAACTCCCATGGCGGCAGCCCGACCTGCTCAGCGCACAGTCGGTATTCCTCAGCCAGCCACTGGCCAGTGAAGGTTGGATCGTCCGAGTTAATAGAATAGCTGGCCCGATCGCTGGCGAACCGGTGCACCGGATGGTGCGGCCAGTCGGACAGCACGGCTCCCGTCAGGCGGCTGGACAGTGGGCACACCTCCAGGTGCACCCGACGCTGCAAGATCTGCTGATAGACAGCCGGATCGTCCAGACAGTGATAGCCGTGCCCGATCCGTTCGGCGTTCATCTTGTCCAGCGCCTCGCTGACCAGAGCCGAGCCGGAGTTCTCGCCCGCGTGAACTGTCCTGTGCAGCCCGGCGGCGGAGGCCTGACGAAAGAGTTCTATCAGCTTCGGCGAGGTGCCGCCGGCTAGCTCGTCGGCTCGATCGTCGCCGGCGAGGTCAACGCCGACAACGCCGTGAGTTGAGTAGGCTTTGGCCAGGGTCAGCGTCTCCGAGCTGCCGTCTGCGCCAGAGGGGAGTGTATAGGCTGTTTATTGAAGGACTGCTTGTACTCTGGTAAAGTTAGTGAGAACAGGGAGATCTCAGCACATTTAAATGTATTTAAGCGACATTGTCACACAACCGGCGAGAGGCATTACTGCTAATTTCGCCCCAGACTCCCCTGAGCAGGCACACAAGCGCGCGGATACGTACGCAGTCATACGCACAGGCACTCACACAGGAGTGTACAGCAGCCCAGACTTTATTTATCGTTAGGCATGTACACTTGCCAAGCCAAGATTCCAATTTAGACCCAAATTACGGCGTAATGTGACTGCACTTGGAATCGAGCCTTGATTCTGCTCGAAAGTGGCCATTTTGAGCCAAGCAATTGCTTTAATTTATTAAGCAGAATTAGACTATTCCCATAATTGCAGCCTCAGGGAACGCACTTTATGTTGAAGCGATTGATTTATTATAACCTAACATCTAGCCGGCGCTTCTTTGTTCGATAACTTCATTCGTGTGTTTGTTGCAAAGTAAGGTTACTTAGATAGAAATTACTCGTAGTACGGGTCTGTTGCAAAAATTTCCGGAAGGAGTTATTTAAGAACGGCAGGAATAGCCAAGAGTTAAAAGCGAGAGACCCACTCAAGAATCTCCTGGGAAGCTACCTGGATCATTCCTCAGAGCGCACAGGATAGCCCGAACTTTTACTCCGTGTCGAGCCGACCCAACCTCGAAGCCTTCTAGCACGGCTCTGAGCACGCCCTCGGCCGACAGCTCAGAGTTGGCGAACAGGCTCGGGCAGAAACGACTCTCAACGTAGCAGACACAGTTGCTGGCACAATCGGCCACGAAGTCCTGCGCCAACTGACCGATAGCTTCGCGATCACCGGCCGCAAACTCCACCAGCTGGGGAAAATAGGCGAGAAATTCAGCCAATGATGATGGCGATTTTCGGCGCAGAAATTCGGCAAAAGCCTCCGGCGTGTCGGCCGGCGCTTTGAGCCCGCGACGCCGGGCTACTTGGAGCACCGTGGCCGGTCGGAGGGCACCCTCCAGGTGGCAGTGCAGCTCCACGCGGTGCAAACTTTGCCGCTGAATCTCTTCAACATCGCGGGACATTGTAGGATTTCAGTGTTCTGACCGGAGACCCTGTGCTATAGAACACCCAGCTAAAACACGCTGGTGCCGCCATGCAAGCCTAATTATATTTGAAGACCAAGCGTGTAGTATACTCACACTGTACACTCCTTCCCAGCTGTACAGCGGAGATGAAGAGCACTGTACTCTCCCTAGTAATTAGAGAAGGGTTAGAGAAGGGTGTGTAACTCTCAGTAAATTTGATAAGGCCAAATCTAAGGCAGAGCATTGGCACTGCACCTTTAGCAGTTTTTTATCTGCACAGAAAAATAGCGGCCAAAGAGAAGCATAGAAGCAAGAGAACAAAGCATATAACTGACAAGAGAACGCTTTGAGGTTTTTACAATCAGCAACATGTTTAAGTCCCCCCCCCCTGAAACTTTCCTCAGATCTCAGACCCAAGTGACGCCATTCACACCACGCCCGCGGCTCTCGTCTCAACAACCTGTTGGGTGATGCAATTTGCGTCACAAGGCCCCCTGCTTAGGCTGGTGATGAGAGAGTGGAGAGTTTTGGCTAGAGTTGGATCGTTGCCAGCGGTTTTGGGGATAGAAATAGAAACTAAAATTTTGTTTAATCGTACAGTATAAAAATGAAGTGCCTTTTTCAGCCTAGCGTGCTTTTGAGTCGCCCATTTTGAATGAGTTTAAATTTTCCATAAAATTCATGTAGATTCATGTAGTGGAGAGGCAGATTCATATAGTGGAGAGGCAGATTGATGTAGTGGAGAAGCAGATTCATGTAGTGGAGAGGCAGATACATGTAGTGGAGGGGCAGATTCATGTAGTGGAGGGGCAGATTCATGTAGTGAAGAGGCAGATTCATGTAGTGGAGAGGCAGATTCATGTAGTGGAGGGGCAGATTCATGTAGTGGAGAGGCAGATTCATGCAGTGGAGAGGCAGATTCATGTAGTGGAGAGGCAGATTCATGTAGTGGAGAGGCAGATTCATGTAGTGGAGAGGCAGATTCATGTAGTGGAGAGGCAGATTCATGTAGTGGAGAGGCAGATTCATGTAGTGGAGAGGCAGATTCATGTAGTGGAGAGGCAGATTCACAAAGTGGAGAGGCAGATTCATGTAGTGGAGAGGCAAATTCACAAAGTGGAGAGGCAGATTCATGTAGTGGAGAGGCAGATTCATGTAGTGGAGAGGCAGATTCATGTAGTGGAGAGGCAGATTCATGTAGTGGAGAGGCAGATTCATGTAGTGGAGAGGCAGATTCATGTAGTGGAGAGGCAGATTCATGTAGTGGAGAGGCAGATTCATGTAGTGGAGAGGCAGATTCACAAAGTGGAGAGGCAGATTCATGTAGTGGAGAGGCAAATTCACAAAGTGGAGAGGCAGATTCATGTAGTGGAGAGGCAGATTCATGTAGTGGAGAGGCAGATTCATGTAGTGGAGAGGCAGATTCATGTAGTGGAGAGGCAGATTCATGTAGTGGAGAGGCAGATTCATCTAGTGGAGAGGCAGATTCATGTAGTGGAGAGGCAGATTCACAAAGTGGAGAGGCAGATTCACAAAGTGGAGAGGCAGATTCATGTAGTGGAGAAGCAGATTCATGTAGTGGAGAAGCAGATTCATGTAGTGGAGAGGCAGATTCACAAAGTGGAGAGGCAGATTCATGTAGTGGAGAGGCAGATTCATGTAGTGGAGAAGCAGATTCATGTAGTGGAGAAGCAGATTCATGTAGTGGAGAAGCAGATTCATGTAGTGGAGAAGCAGATTCATGTAGTGGAGAGGCATATTCCCAGAGATTAAACAGAATAACGTTAGTTTGGTAGATGTGACAAAGAACCCAAGCTAACTAAACCTTGAAAAACAAACTTTAGAGTAAAAAAATCATTGCAAAAATTAATAAGAGAGAAAATATTTTTATTTCTCGCAAAATTAAAATCCGACTGCATAAGACGGGCAATTAATGATTGAACAGTACATTTTAGTGCAAACACTTTGCTAGCACCTAGAAAATTGAGGCGAATAAAATGAGCAATTAATTTTGTTGCAAAATCTCAAAACAGAAGTAAATTCAGTAAAAATTGCAAGAAATATTCATATTGCCAAAATTGGGAAAAATCAAGCATGTGAACTTACTAAAGTCACTAAAACTGATATGAGCGATTCTAATGGGGGATAATCCGGGAATCATCTTATAGAGATAATCTGGGACAATTCTCATGGGGATAATCTGGGAGATTCTCATGAAGATAATCTGGGAAGATTCTCATTGAGATAATCTGGGACAATTCTCATGGGGATAATCTGGGAGATTCTCATAAAGATAATCTGGGAAGATTCTCATTGAGATAATCTGGGACAATTCTCATGGGGATAATCTGGAAAGATTCTCATGGAGATAATCTGGGAAGATTCTCATGGAGATAATCTGGGAAGATTCTCATGGGGATAATCTGGAAAGATTCTCATAGGGATAATCTGGAAAGATTCTCATGGAGATAATCTGGGAAGATTCTCATGGGGATAATCTGGGCAGATTCTGATGGGGATAATCTGGAAAGATTCTCATAGGGATAATCTGGGAAGATTTTCATGGGGATAATCTGGAAAGATTCTCATGGGGATAATCTGGAAAGATTCTCATGGGGATAATCTGGAAAGATTCTCATAGGGATAATCTGGAAAGATTCTCATGGAGATAATCTGGGCAGATTCTCATGGGGATAATCTGGAAAGATTCTCATAGGGATAATCTGGGAAGATTTTCATGGGATAATCTGGGACGATTCTCATGGGGATAATCTGGAAAGATTCTCATGGAGATAATCTGGGACGATTCTCATGAGGATAATCTGGGACGATTCTCATGGGGATAATCTGGAAAGATTCTCATGGGGATAATCTGGAAAGATTCTCATAGGGATAATCTGGAAAGATTCTCATGGAGATAATCTGGGACAATTCTCATGGGGATAATCTGGGAGATTCTCATAAAGATAATCTGGGAAGATTCTCATTGAGATAATCTGGGACAATTCTCATGGGGATAATCTGGAAAGATTCTCATGGAGATAATCTGGGAAGATTCTCATGGAGATAATCTGGGAAGATTCTCATGGGGATAATCTGGAAAGATTCTCATGGGGATAATCTGGAAAGATTCTCATAGGGATAATCTGGAAAGATTCTCATGGAGATAATCTGGGAAGATTCTCATGGGGATAATCTGGGCAGATTCTGATGGGGATAATCTGGAAAGATTCTCATAGGGATAATCTGGGAAGATTTTCATGGGGATAATCTGGAAAGATTCTCATGGGGATAATCTGGAAAGATTCTCATGGGGATAATCTGGAAAGATTCTCATAGGGATAATCTGGAAAGATTCTCATGGAGATAATCTGGGCAGATTCTCATGGGGATAATCTGGAAAGATTCTCATAGGGATAATCTGGGAAGATTTTCATGGGATAATCTGGGACGATTCTCATGGGGATAATCTGGAAAGATTCTCATGGAGATAATCTGGGACGATTCTCATGAGGATAATCTGGGACGATTCTCATGGGGATAATCTGGAAAGATTCTCATGGGGATAATCTGGAAAGATTCTCATAGGGATAATCTGGAAAGATTCTCATGGAGATAATCTGGGCAGATTCTCATGGGGATAATCTGGAAAGATTCTCATAGGGATAATCTGGGAAGATTTTCATGGGATAATCTGGGACGATTCTCATGGGGATAATCTGGAAAGATTCTCATGGAGATAATCTGGGACGATTCTCATGAGGATAATCTGGGACGATTCTCATGGGGATAATCTGGGACGATTCTCATGGGGATAATCTGGAAAGATTCTCATGGGGATAATCTGGAAAGATTCTCATAGGGATAATCTGGGAAGATACTCATGGGGATAATCTGGAAAGATTATCATGGGGATAATCTGGAAAGATTCTCATAGGGATAATCTGGAAAGATTCTCATGGAGATAATCTGGGCAGATTCTCATGGGGATAATCTGGAAAGATTCTCATAGGGATAATCTGGGAAGATTTTCATAGGGATAATCTGGGAAGATTTTCATGGGATAATCTGGGACGATTCTCATGGGGATAATCTGGAAAGATTCTCATGGGGATAATCTGGAAAGATTCTCATGGGGATAATCTGGAAAGATTATCATGGGGATAATCTGGAAAGATTCTCATAGGGATAATCTGGAAAGATTCTCATGGAGATAATCTGGGCAGATTCTCATGGGGATAATCTGGAAAGATTCTCATAGGGATAATCTGGGAAGATTCTCATGGGGATAATCTGGAAAGATTCTCATGGGGATAATCTGGAAAGATTATCATGGGGATAATCTGGAAAGATTCTCATGGGGATAATCTGGAAAGATTCTCATGGGGATAATCTGGAAAGATTCTCATGGGGATAATCTGGAAAGATTATCATGGGGATAATCTGGAAAGATTCTCATAGGGATAATCTGGAAAGATTCTCATGGAGATAATCTGGGCAGATTCTCATGGGGATAATCTGGAAAGATTCTCATAGGGATAATCTGGGAAGATTTTCATAGGGATAATCTGGGAAGATTTTCATGGGATAATCTGGGACGATTCTCATGGGGATAATCTGGAAAGATTCTCATGGGGATAATCTGGAAAGATTCTCATGGGGATAATCTGGAAAGATACTCATAGGGATAATCTGGGAAGATTCTCATAGGGATAATCTGGGACGATTCTTATGGGGATGATCTAGGACGATTCTCATGGGGATAATCTAGGACGATTCTCATAGGGATAATCTGGGACGATTCTCAGAAGGATCACCTGGGAAGATTCTCATGGTCTCATTCTCATGCAAAGCAATCAACTTGATTTGACTATGCAAGTTCAGTTTCGGTTCTCGAGGTGCCCAGAAGAGCCAGTTAAGCAGAGGCGCACTCAGCCGCTCTCGCAGATCGCGCCGTCAGCGGAGGCGAAGTTCAAACAGGCCGAGTTGATGCAGTAGCGCTCACCAGTCGGCTGCGGCCCGTCCTGGAACACGTGGCCGAGGTGGGCGCCGCACGAGCGGCACAGAACTTCAACGCGCGGCCGGCCAGGGATGCTGTCGTCCGGATGGCGAACGATTCTCGCCTCGGCGTCATCCGCTTTGAAAAATGCCGGCCAGCCGCAGCCGGAGTTGTACTTGTACTCAGAGCTGAAGGGGGTGAGCAGGGTGGCCGGTAAGTTAGTTAATGAGTGTGAGTGAGTCTGCCAGTCAGTCATTGTCAGTCAGTCAGTCAGTCAGTCAGACATTGTCAGTCAGTCAGTCAGTCAGTCAGACATTGTCAGTCAGTCAGTCAGTCAGTCAGACATTGTCAGTCAGTCAGTCAGTCAGTCAGACATTGTCAGTCAGTCAGTCAGTCAGTCAGTCAGTCAGTCAGTCAGTCAGTCAGTCATTAATCAGTCAGTCAGTCAGTCAGTCAGTCAGTCAGTCAGTCAGTCAGTCAGTCAGTCAGTCAGTCAGTCAGTCATTAATCAGTCAGTCAGTCAGTCAGTCAGTCAGTCAGTCAGTCAGTCAGTCAGTCAGTCAGTCAGTCAGTCAGTCAGTCAGTCAGTCAGTCAGTCAGTCAGTCAGTCAGTCAGTCAGTCAGTCAGTCAGTCAGTCAGTCAGTCAGTCAGTCATTAATCAGTCAGTCAGTCAGTCAGTCAGTCAGTCATTAATCAGTCAGTCAGTCAGTCAGTCATTAATCAGTCAGTCAGTCAGTCAGTCATTAATCAGTCAGTCAGTCAGTCAGTCAGTCAGTCAGTCAGTCAGTCAGTCAGTCATTAATCAGTCAGTCAGTCAGTCAGTCATTAATCAGTCAGTCAGTCAGTCAGTCAGTCATTGGGTAAGTCAGTGAGTCAGTCAGTGATCGGGTAAGTCTTTGCTAGCAGTAGGGGAAGGGCTGTCACAAATCAAGGGCAAGTCGACAGTCAACTCAGCCAGTGAGAAAGTGAGCAATTATACCTACTCATTCCACTGACTCTTAAGTCCTTGAGTATAAGCATATGCAGGCGTATACTCTGACATGGTGTATGGCAGGCTAAACCTTCTCACTATCAGGCATTATGCACTTTGTTCTGTACTTACCAGTACAGAAGCTGGACAATGTGGAACAAATTACTTACAAAACAAGTTAAACTGTTACTACCAAGAAAATTAACCACTAGAAGCATTATAAAACGATCTGGCATGTAGGTAAGGTAGTAAAAAAGCTATGACATTATAAACATACCGAAATAGTGGAGTCTTGCAGCAAACACACGAATAAGTGCCATCTTTAAAGAATTTATCAAACTTTCCAGTGAAAGGAGCCTCAGTTCCTTTCTCACGTGTGACATGATATTGCTCAGGTGTGAGTACTTGCTTCCAGTCACTATCTGACTTGACAGTGGTCTTGTCAACAGTAGTCATATTTTTATAATTTAGCTAAATATCTGTAAGAGAAAACAATTTGAATTCAAAGCAAGCAAGTAAATTATTGAAGACAAGGTTTTATACAAAATTACTAAAAAACAGTTTGAACTTTCCAATATAGTTATTTTAAGTGTAATCTTAGATTCCAAACTATTAGAAATAATATAACTTGGCATTATTATAAAAATTTATGCTCACATAATAGTGCTGAAATTGAAATCAGATACTCCCATTTTTGCGAAAAGCTGGACTGCTTATCATTTGTGGTCTTTATATTCATATGGGTAAAGCTGCCTACTTAAAAATTAAATTTTAAATCTTAAATTTTAAAAATAATTAGTCTACTTATTTTTCTTTAATTGATCACATAGATACCAACAAACCATTAAGCTTTCAAAAATCATTAAAAAATTATGCTTGTAATTATGGAATAATGCAAGTTACATTTTGATAAAGTATGATATAATCTTTATAATAAATATAATGTCTAAATAAATTAGGTACATTATGGGCAATATGCCTTGGAAAATGTACTTTTCATAAAAAATCTACCATCTCGCTTTAACTGCTGTTTATCAAAGCATCTCCTACATAGAGAATACTAAGTCAGTCAACAAACTTATCTTTTAGAATACTCACTCATATTTATCTCTTAGAATATTCAAATTATAGGCCTGAAAAACTCTTTAAAATTCTTAATTAAAACTTATCTAGCTACAAGCTTAAGATCCTTGAGGCTCTGGGCATTAAAGCTCAGTCTCCCACTTTCAACATGCAAATTCAACATTATGCTATCATTAGCCATGTTCTCTGTTTTTAATTAATTTTTTGAAAGAGAAAACATAGATATGATACTATACTGTTTTTAACTTTTTATTCTTTTTTATTTATTCTCATTTTTTGCTGGTTCAACTTTGGGACAATCATCAATTTTGTCTATCCTTATATCCAGTATTTGGAGTGACATAGTGCAACTTTTTGCACCTGCTTAAAAATTTTGCGCCTCAGTTTCTAGAGGTTCATATATAGGTATTGTATGTACAACTAGATAAAAAAGCCACCACTTGAATATTCTACTTTTTATGTGCTATAAAAATGAAAAAAGCACAAAGAAAAGCAAATACAAATTTTCCTTTCCATGAAATTTTAATTTGAAATTTTTTGGCTGTTTTTTGTTTTGGTTGTCTTGTATTTTCACACAAAATGAAGTCACAAAGTAGAAACACAAGCTAGTTTAATCCTAACCCTAAGCAACATTTTAAAAAATTGTCAGTTCTTTTAGGATTTTTGGCAGCTTGCTCACAAGGGTCATAGCAACATATAGCCATTGACAGCTCATGTGCCTTCTACTTTAGCATTTCCTCCATTACTTGCTGGGCTTCCTTGCCTTATACTTTTGAAGGTGCTTACATTCCTTACGCAGAACTTCAATTTCTTTCTTATAGCTTTCAGTAGCTCCCAATGGCTTTTAATGTACTAAGTAACAATTGATTTGCCACCCCTTTCTCTTTTAGCTTTGCCTCTATCTATACATGCCCAACCTCAAAATTTCACCCATCTGGTGCAACTTAGTTTTGTTCAGATTTGCGACTTACCTATCTACTCGTACTACCACCACACTGAAAGACTAGGGGGGGGGGGCATAGCCCAGCGGTAACGCAGCTGCTCTGGTGTGCCAGCAACCCAGGCTCGATTCCAAGTGCAGTCACATTAATTTAGGGCTGAATTGGAATCTCTGCTTGGCTCTGCTTGTGCAATTAATGGCCTTGAGAGCCAACCCCCCAAGGCGCAGTGAAATGTATATAATGATACTAATGATAATATAAAGTTAGGACCGCTGTACATTCCTGTGTGAATGTGTGTCTGCGTACGTATCCGCGCGCTTGTATGCCTGCTTAAGGGGAGTTGGTGGAATGGGCAATAATGCCTCTTGCCAGTTGTGTGCCTATGTCGCCTAAAATGCACCAGGGTGTGCACAACCCCTTGCCTCTAATAAAAAAAGGACTGGGATATAGCACACTGCACATTTGTGCTTATTAAAAAATGGAAGTACCTCATTTCTCTTCATTTTTTTTCTGCCCTCACTTTCTTTCCCATTGATTTATCATTCACTTATTCACTTATGCAGCATTGTAGACTGCAGTACTAAACTGCACTATAGCCTGTACCCTGTAGACTATACTCTACATATTGTACTATATGTCTGGCAAACTAACTTGTATATATACATTCATGCGCCAGCGACTCATATATATGTGTGTACATTTTTTGAGTCATTATATACTTCGTTTAAAGATAGACCTGAACCTGACTATACATAATGACATGCAACTTGTGTTTGTAGGTAAAGGCGCTGCAATGCAGTGAGCAGAAATGTATGAAAGTATACTGAATTCTGCATGTGAATAGGATGAAAAAGGCCATGAAGACTTAGACTATTTATTCTATCAACTGGTGCTCCTTTTTTGCAGTTGAAAAGCAAAATCCATTGCTCTTTACATAATGGAAACTTGGTCCTATAACTCCTGGAGAAGTTAATAATTGTTCTGGTATGCATTGGATATTAGAAAAAAATTACTAGCAATCTTAAGTTAAGTGTAGCCTAGGGATCAAATGATGGTACAGCTGCAGCACATTCAAGGGAACTAGAAGCACCACCATCCCAATATTGAGCAAGCTCACACAGAAAGAGACTGTTAATGGTGGTGCAAAATCCAGAGGTTGTTGCTTCTAATAGAGATATATCTATGCAGAATGGGAAAATTGAGATTCATAGTGCAGATATAACAACCCACACATATTTATTTTCTCAAGTAATATTAGTTAAAAGAGAAGCTGTTTTTGAAATGAATGAAACTAGATATCTTGAGACAGAATTTGTACAATGGCGTAATGCTCATACTGAATCTATTGCTATAGAATCTTGCCCATCAACTGATGCTGATACTGAAGTGCGGATCAAATGACCACATATAGCCATTCATTTGGACTTAGATTGGGAGACTGAGACTGATGGCCAAAGAAGTGAGAGTCCTCCAAGAAAAAGATATAATATATTAATATTATATTAATTATATTATCTATATATCTATATATCTTTTTCTTGGAGGACTCCAATATATATATATATATATATATATATATAGTTATACAAACAGTTATAAATAGTTACCTAATGATATATTTTTGGATGCTTGAGAAGAGCAAACCAATAATGTACTTCTATAGATTTAAGCAACTGTCAAACACAGAAACAAGACAAAGCATGATATGCTAAAAGATTTACTTACTCAAGATAGTATTCTGACAGTTTTTTTGCAAGACTATGGGGCATTACAACAGATAAAACATCTGTGATGACAGGAAGTTGAGTTGGACTTACAAGTTTGCTAAAACCATGGGCAATAAACAATTTCTTCTAATACCATTGTGCTGCACACAAATTGGAGCCTTCTATGTATCATACCTTCAAAAATTTGCCATCATACGCCTCAATATACTACTGCAACACCTAGACAACAGGCAGAAAAATCTCTCAATTGCAACTTAGTTCCTCTCAATTGTGACTTACAAGCTAGTTCCTCTTGATTGCGAATTAGTTCTTCCCAATTACGACTTAGTTCCTCCTGATTGCAACTTAGTTCCTCTCGATTGGGACTTAGTTCTTCTTGATTGCAACTTAGTTCCTCCTGATTGCGACTTATGAGCTAGTTCCTCTTGATTGCAAATTAGTTTTTCCCAATTATGACTTAGTTCCTCACAATTGCAACTTAGTTCCTCCCGATTGCGACTTATTTCTTCCTGATTCTGACTTAGTTCCTCTCGATTGTGACTTACAAGCTAGTTCCTCTTGTCTTGATTGCGAATTAGTTCTTCCCAATTACAACTTAGTTCTTACCGATTGCAACTTAGTTCCTCCCAATTGTGACTTAGTTCTTCTTGATTGTGACTTAGTTCCTCCTGATTGCGACTTACAAGCTAGTTCCTCTTGATTGCAAATTAGTTCTTCCCAATTATAACTTAGTTCCTCCCAATTGCTACTTAGTTTCTCCCAATAGTGACTTAGTTCTTCCCAATTGCAACTTAGTTCCTCCCAATTGCAACTTAGTTCCTCCTAATTGCAGCTTAGTTTCTCCTGATTGCAACTTAGTTTCAGTTGTATTATTACAGTTGTATATTGTAGGCCTAAACAAACTAAAATAAATTGTTTGCTATGTAACCAATCATACATACAGTAATCAATTATCATTATCATCACTATCACTAATTATCACTATTACAACTATCACAATTATCACTATCAGTATTTGTATTTAGTTAATAGCTAAATCAAGCAATTAACACCATTACTAGGCCTAATAGGACAATGGGAGAATGGTAGAATGAGAAGTCCTACCTACTGGGCCAGGCCTATCAATGGCAACAATAAATGTTTGACTTTAACTTTGAGATAGATGGATTATAAACATGAAACCACATGTCAAAAAACTATGCAGTAAAAATCATGGCAAGTCTATTTAGTAGGTTCCTGGACATTTCATCTTACAACTTCGTCATCCACATTAGGCCTACTAATTTGGACACTTCGTCATCTATTCCCTGGACACTTCGTCATCTACTCCCAGGACACTTCGTCATCCACTTTTTGTATGAAAAACTTTGCTATATATATGTAACGGTTCCTAGTCATTTCGTCATCTGGGTGTCTGGGGTGCTCACCTCGACTTTGGTCACTTCGTCATCTTAATTAGCATGCACTACCTGAAGAAAGTCATTTTTGTCTTTCACCAATCATATTAGTTCCAACTTCAAGTGAATTAACGTGGCAATCAAACATATTTACTTGGAAATCCTAATGATCCCAGTCATTTTGTCATCTCGATTGATAAAACCTGTCGATCTCGGTTCTGCTTGCCGCAGCTCATAGTTAAAAAAAACACTAACTCGAATCTTACACAGATTAATTGGTTGATGACGAAGTATCCAGCATAACTAGATATTTTGTCACTTCGTCATATTATTTTTCAAAGCTACTTTGCTTTTAGTCACTTCGTCATCCGGAATGACAAAATGGATTATGACGATCTGACCAGTGACCTATGTAACATATACGTATACTCGTACATGCAACTACATGTATAAAGATTAAGATTAGACATTATACATGCATATGTATCTACATATAGTCGCCCTCCTCCTTTCACATTCTGGGCTTGGGACCAGACAATGGCGGAGTTACGACCCACAAAGATAGTCTTTAAATACCGTAATTCGTAGCTATACATGTAGGCACAAAGATCACAAAGTTCACAAAGCACAAAGAGAATAGCATTAAGACCGACACATTTAAATTACTGCAGAATTAATAGGCTAGTACCAACTAATATTAAGTGTAGCTAAATGTAGCTAAATTTTTCTTAGGTAAATGTAGCTAAGTAAAATTTCGAAGTTACTACACAACTACAAAAGTGATTTTGTCCGAATAGAATAATTCCATAGCTGATTTTAAAAATCAAGGAAGAACTTACGTACATAAAATATATACTCACTGATGACCTTGCACTTGACCGCCGAACCGAGAGGGATGTGACCCAGGCGAGAGCAGCTAAAGCAGGAAGCTGCGAATGGAGAGTTCGCCAGCTCGATATTTAGCCCAGTTGCGCTCTGCAGACTCCTGCAGCTGCTGGTAACGCAACTTGCACTGACGCTCTTGGGCTCCTTGCTCGCGCACCAGGGAGGCGTAAACTGGCACAAGCTAGCTCGGCTTCCTTGTGCAGCAACTCCATAGAGTCATGCAGCTGCAGGGTGTGCTCCGCCCGCTGCTTTAGTCGCCGGTGCCAGCCTTCGCACTCGTTGTTAGTTCGAATCGACTGGGCGAACACGCTTATCTCTTGGACACTATGCACCGGGCTGTCCAGCCAGGTGCTGGTGACGTACTCGGCAAGGTCGAGTAGTTCTGGAGACTGAACACCAGCGATAACCTGGGCAAGCCCATCAGCCATGTGTTCGCCTGGCAGATAAGGCAGCGCCATGAGCAAGCGGCAGAATTCTCGCGTGCCAGGGTCCTCGAGATAGGCTCGCTGGAGGCCCATGTGCTGTACACGGCGAAAAATTGCTTGGGAGTAGTGGAATAGGCAGCCCTGCAATAGCATGAGGGAAAACGGAGCGCAGTGACTGCTAAACAGCAGCTTCAAAATCAAGCACGCATGACTCAGGCCATGCCTGGCCTCCAATTATACATTTTAAAGTAAATTAAAGATAGAATTGTATCATGCACAGACTTCCCTGACATCAGGGAAATGGATCCGCCACTGTGGTTATAGTTGGTTGGAGAATTGGCACGTTGCACTCATAGACACAAAAACGTACGGCTTAGCACATTTAGGGGGTGAAAACGCTCTATAGCTCAGACTGTATGCGTGTGAAGGGTTGGTTAAGTCCCTGCAGGTGGAGCAAGGAGAAATCCATTACGTAACTCTTAATTAGCTCAGACTGTATGGGGAATTGTGATTCAAGGGTTGGTTAAGTCCTTAAAGAGAAATCCATTACGTAACTACACATGTATGGCCATACATTATACTTTGTTGCCTCCCCTTCGGTTGTAGAAGTGATAATGCCAATATTAGGGCTTTAACAAGGAAGCAAAAATAATTATTAGAGCTTGGTGATGAGGACGCACTTTTTCCCAAATCCCGCGCTAGCACATGGGCTCTAAACTTACTAGCCTACTGACAAGCAGGCTAAGGGCATTTTACTCTTTTTCTGCGAATTGTCATAGAATCTATACTAGATATAATGTTTGGTCATACTAGTAGTCATAATAACATAGGCGCAGCTTTTTGGGTCATAAATCATCGCTTTCGAAGCTGGTCTGACAGCCACCTGCGCCTCACTCAGTGTTGAGGCAGGCGCCAGATGGTCTGAGAGGATGCGGGCGGTAGCTTTTTTCTCATCATTTTGACAGGCCATCAAGATTTATGAGGTCAGAGCCTATTGTTCGTGTTCACTCAAGCGTGTGACAGCTTTGACAGCTATACGTTTTACCCCTAAAAGTACCTTGGGATTAGCGATTAGTGATTTCTCTTCATTATCTTCACTTTCTATTTAATAAGAGCTTTCTAATGTATATTTTTTCATTAATTTCTGTCAATCCTACGCGAAAAGTCATAAATCATTTTGTTGCGATTTTGATTGATTTATGGCCGCACCTGTCATCTTTTTACGACCCTGTGGAAACTGATAGGATCTTCCGGTCACGTGATTCTGGGTAGCAACAAGCTTAGCCAATCAGAAAATTCGGCGCTCATTTTAACAAAACGGCTCAGCCAATCAGAATCGACGTGTTCCATTATAACAAACTGCGGTCCAGTTGGCGGCTATTTAAACCGGTGTTTTTGGCCCGCTCGGACCTCAACCTCCTGGGAACTTGGTCTAGCTGGAGACCTCCCGGAGCCTGACCGTCGTTTCTTGATCCCCGGATTGCGACTCCCCCCCCTCATCATCAAGGACGAGTCCCCCGGTCATCAGCAGCGAACATCAAGTGAAGAGCATCACCTGCTAGCTAACAGCGAAGATTGTGACAGCATCATCCCGAGTCTACAGCTGCAGAGCATCAAGCCGATTCGGTCACTGTGGATTACCTGGTCTCCGGCTGTTGAGTTTCTGATTGGTTGGGTGAGAGGCTACCTAGACTTGCTTGATTGGGTGATCCCCTATCTGTCCCCTGTTGCAGTAGCTGGATTAGGCGCACACTTGCTCATTTTGTTCAGTAGTGCTGTCGCTGAGGCAGAAATCATTCAATAATACTGCTAGTAGTCTAAAACTCCAATTCAATCTGAAGTGTGAAGCGAACTAAGGAGAAGGTTAAATCTAACACTTATTTTTATCGGTTTTATTTCTTTGATCGCCGATGGCTCAGATGAGTAGCTAAGCTAGTAGGCGCCGGTCACAGTGGACCAATGGCAAGGCAGTTCTCAGTCGACCAATCTATCAAATCAGTGAGCAAAACTGCCAGAAGTGCAGAATCGACGCCAGAGATGTACTTTGTGCACTCTAGGGTAGCCAAGCGGCTCGGGTAATGAATCGTGCGAGGTCTCTGACGTTCGAGTTAGTCTATCATCAGCGCTATGAGAGGCTAGTTGGCGCGTTGAAGGCCAAAAGTACATATCTTCGTATTTAGCAATGTAATAGTACATGTAGCTACCCCATAGTCTCGCCACTGCAAGAATCCCCTGCACAAGTCCCCTCTGTACCTGCATGGCCAATGCGATCTAGTCCCAGCAGTGTCCCTTGTCATCGGCTATGACTTCGAGATTGACAGCAAAAGACACTAGTTGGCGGGTAAGTGCAAAGCCCCTTCTAGTCGGAAGCCCGATTTCGAGAGTCCCGGTGTGGTGAGCCAGGGCGCACGGGCTGGTGGCAGCAAGTTAGTTGATCTGCGGATTAGCTAATTTCTACTTTCAAAATTCTCCCTGCTCGTCTCTCGCTCTCCCTCTCTTAGCTATAGGACCTAGACTGCTCGCCACACGATCAAGCTACCATGGGGGCTAACCATCTGACAGGAGTGGGGGCCAGGTCTCTAATTGATTTATTTCTGAGCCTGAGGCCCGAAGGCTTCCCTAACAAGGAGCCCGAAGGTCGAAACCCATCATTGGCAAGTTGAACCTATTAGGGTACGAGCCAAAAGTTTACAGAATTTTTTCGAATCGAACTTTCAGTTACTTTTTGTTTATGAAAAAGCTTAAAATTAAGCAGCAACACTATGCTGTTGGCCAGGCCTTATCATCACTTCATATTTTTGAAGTGTTGATTATGTTTTAACAGTTAGGCCAAGAACTATAAATGGCGAGCACTAGCATTTCATGGCTTGGGCGCGAACAAAGGCCGCGCCACCGGCAGTCAGCCAGCAGACAGTCGACGTAACGCCAAGTTCGCGCTTGACCTCGCCGGTAGAGGGTGCCTGCAGCGTGAGCAGCAGCATCTACTGCACCGGCTGTGGGCAGTACGACTCGGCGCGGATGAGATGGCCTGCGAGCTGGAGTCGCCGACGGCGCAGTAGATCGCTTGGGCGTGGCAGGCCAGCGCGGCGATAGAGTGGATGCCAATTATATAGCGACAAGTTAAATTTCTAAGTGTGTATTTAATCCTAAACCTAATACTTCCAAATATACTAAATCTCTAAGGTTTGTACGTATGCTTGTTACAGACTAAATTGACCGAATAACAATTTATAACAATATAACAATCGAATAACAACTTACAGCCTTGCGAAATCTTGGGATGACGACGAAGTGTCCTCAAAATTCGGTCACTTCGTCATCTAGATTTACTAACTATTTTTTGATATGACGAAACGTCCAAAATCCATGGTAACTTCGTCATCAAGATGACGAAGTTTTAAGATGACGAAGTGTCCAGGAACCTATTTAACAGACTCAATGCTCCATGCGCGGGCTCAGCTGATGGGCTGAGCTGGCTGCTTCTATGAAAGGTCGAAAAAGCACTATTCTAAAAATAGCTTGAAATAAGTATTAACCAGCATTATTTAAAGTTTTTTTCAGGCGACTACATTCAATTTTCTAAAATCAATATTTTTATCTTTTTTGGTTTGTTATACTTCCTTTAAAATAAAGCCATTTTCCTGGAAAGGATGTGTATTGAGGTGGGGCGGAGAAAAGAATTGATAATTTGAAATCGGTCTGTCGTTAGCTGACACCGGAAAATGGGTGGTTCTAACTTTTGAATTCCGCCTTCCTAAACTCGGCACTCGCAAAGCCGGAAAATTTCACTGAATGATTCGAATTGCTTTTCTCCAGGAATACTCCGTCTGCCGTGTCCTCAATTTAGTATTTAGGGTAGTCGTAATCGTAGTCGAGCGGTCTTGAGCAGGCACGGTCGTTCAGATTGTAGACTCAATGGTCTTGACACCGTAATTTCACTGCTGTTAGCTGATTTGCTTAACTGACTTCTTTCAGTAGTGTAGCGCTGCCACCACCGTGATTTCGTATTACGGAACGTTGAGATCTCAGAGCTCGTTCAGAGTTGAGATTAATTAATGAACTTATTTGTAAAACAGGCGTTATGTTTGTTAAGTATTAGATTTTTTGCCGACAATTTTATTGCTAACGAACGAGAGTTGCCGCGGCGATGCCGGGTGCGGAATAAGAGTAACTGGTTAAGCTTCTAAAGTGTAAGCAAATTAACTCCTTAAACTAGAACAAGGAAAAGTATTACGGGGGTCGTTCTCAATGAACTAAACACTGGACTTAAACTAATTAAACAAACAAGCAAACAAAGGAGAAGGAGAAGGAAAAGGAGAGCGAGCAAGAGCAAGCGCATAAACAAGTTTGCGGTCCAAACCGGCCACATAAATATTAAAAACCGGGAATTCCTGCGGCGGATGGGGCAAAAAGGGCAAGGGGCAAGGGATGGGGCAGAGGATAGGGCAAAGGATTGGGCAGCGGACGGAACCACGGAAACAGAAAACGCATGCAAATAAAAACAAAAAAAATTATTAATGCCGGACGATGGGGCAAAGGATGGGGCAGGGGATGGGGCAGCAGATGACGGGAAAGGTGCCAACCGTGGGTTACATTGATTGAGTCATTCAACACAGTGGTAGCTTCGCCCTACCACAGTATGAAGGAAGCGGCTAGAAAACGGCACTGGCCAAAAAACGAGACTATGCTACAGAAGTTATGGCAAATATCGTATGTTCATTGCCTGTCTCATTATATTTCTTCTACTACTACGCAATGCCTTATCTAACTTTATTTTTTACATTGCTATCTGAAGGCTACCATCTTTTCAACCAGAACTAGTAACTAGGGCTGGGGCGGGCAAACTTTTTAGAGAGTGGGCCAAATAATACTTTCATTGAACAGCCGCGGGCCACAGCTCAATAACGAGGCAACTTTCTTGGTAGATAGGCCTAGGTAGTAGGTAGGTAGATAGTTTATTTGCATATCAAGCTTGTAATTGTAGGCTTGATTACAATATTAAAATCATGGAATATGCAGATATATATGCTTTATATCGGCCTAAAGTCTTGAATTAACATAGATGAGAAATTTAAGTAGGCCTATAAAAGACATTTAAAAAATATGTAGGCCTAGCTATATTATTATATTTATAAATAATAAAATATGTAGTATTATGTAGATTGTAGGCAATAATATCAGCGCTAATGAAAAAGTTATTAGTTCATTGCTACAGATTATACAATTGGTATTTAATGATGAAAAATAGTACTAGGCCCTAGCAATAGAAAAATGGCCCCATGGCTCAGCTCAGCCAGCAGACTTTGCAGAAGTAGAGTAGGCCTAGGTCTCCATAATGTGCATTCATCTTGTCCACTAGAGTCTGGAACTGGTAATAGTTAAGGTTGCTAGAGAGGATGGAATTGACCAATTTTACCACAATCAACATGATATCGGCAAGTTTGGCAGACTTGGTACCTAGGGCCTCCTGATAGGGGCCTAGCCCTAAATAATGCAATGCATTTTTTGTATTGGCTGGGTATAGCCAGAAGTCTCATAGTGATGCATTAGCAGTGATACTGATATGGTGCCTTTCTTCTTTCTAGTCATTGTTAAGACACTACATTCTAGATCATGTAGTATATGCCTGAAAATTCAGGCATGCATTGGCCTTGCATACAAAAATAGACGTATATAGTTGGCATGCATCACTCCTAAAAAAATACACATAGACATAGTGTGCACTTTATAGAATCACGCAAAAAAGTTATTGTGAAATAGAAAAAAAGGTGAAAAATTCCTTTTTAGCATAAATTTTTTGCTTTCTAAGTTTTTAAGCTTGCAATAAAGCATTTAAACAAATTTGCATATATCAATTGTTGACTATAAATAGTATTGCCAAAAAAGCAAAAAAAATTAACCAAATTATCTGTCAAAAAGGGTCTATTATAAAATAAAAAAGGTCATTTATTGTCGCAAAACTGGCAAAGTTTTAAGAATAGGTATGCACTCATTTTTTTACATGCATTTATAACTATTGATTTTTGTTCAAGCGTGCACCTAGTATGAAAAGGACTATAGCTAGGACACCATTGGTTGTCATATATATAAGACAAGAAAGATTAAGTGAGTGCTTTTCAACACAGTGAAGCACAGCATCAAATATGTCCTTGCCATTGGTGGTACCATGCAGTAGGACAAGCTGCAGAAACTCCTTGTGAATCTTAAGGTCAGCAGTGACTCCTTGGATAAAAATGGCTAGCTAGGCTGTATCCTTCATGTTAGTGCTCTCTTAAGAGCTAGGGAGAATGCAATTGGATTAGAGCAGCAGGTCTTTAGCAAGTTGTGCACATTGTCTAACATTTCTTCAATTTGCTGTCAAATTAAACAGTATAGGATGAGAGGCTCATGCTCTCAAAAGCAGAATGCTGTTCTAGATAGACAAAGTTCATCATAGCCACAAGGCACTCCTTGATGAAGTGAAATCCCTAGCTAAGAAAGGCTTTATCTAGCAAGCTAGTAGATAGGAGACCTTGTAACTTGCACAAGTCAACTTGTTGCCTTAATGGTCTGCTTATAGAAGAGCAAAGTCATCTGTAGGTTGCTAGACAGCTTTGCTTTCTTCTTATTAGCAAGCATTGATTGAAGCATAGACTAATGTTTAGTGATTAGTTTCCCAGTGGCGACGCACATTGAATTCTTTAAAGATAGCCATAATCTTAAAGCAGATAAGACACTGCGCCTAGCCAAAGTGCTCAACAAAAAATACTTCTCCTACTAATCAGCTTTAAAGGCCCAATACTTGAGATCTACTTTTCTCTTTTCAGCAAGTTTAGGTATAGTAGACATGATTAGATAGATAAGAGACACACTATGACAATAAAGAAAATATTTTATTTAAGGAGAAAATTTTAGTTAATAGGCACATAAATAAGCAAATTTAGGAGGAAATGGTCTACCAACAGCAGGCTATAGCCTACTAAACAGTGCAGGGGCCAAACCAACTCTTTTTTTTCTAGATAATATAACAATGTCTAAGGCTTGATAGGAAGACTACTAGAAAGGGGAAAAACTTATAGATGTATGCCATTTGCCCAAAAGGACGGACATGCAGCCAAAATTGAGCTTAAGTTTAGGCACCCCATATCTTTGAATCTTAGAATCTAACAATATCCTATAAAGTGAGAAGGGAATAGCTTAGTCTTTGTTTGCTTATTAAAGTCTGGACTCTTTAGTAGTAGCCTTAGAATCTAGAAATTCTAATGCCAGGCTTATACAGGCTAGATTTTAATGCAAATGATAAGCTATGTGGCAAGCCAGAAAATAGAGCCTCACAGGCTAGATCTGGCCCATGGGCCAGAGTTTGCCCACCCTAGAACTAAGGTTTTGATTCAAAGTGCCAACTGGGACCACAGCAGCAACACAACACATGTCTATCAGTTTTTAATAGCTTGTGTAATAATAAGAATAAAAAACCAACTGTCAACATTTAACAAAGTTGACACGTTGTTTTGCACTCCATGGTGCATCTTCAGGTTTATTTTATTAGAACAAACAAGAAACTGAGGCTAACAATAATAAGTATTTGTGTGAGGCAAAAAAAGATTTGTTGAGTAATTAATTATTCTATACAGTAAATTTGTCCAAAGATTAATAGGCAGGTCAGGGACAGAAATTTTGGCAGAGCAGTGTAGTCCGTAGTTGGTGTTCTCTCTCAAAACTTAAAAAACATAGAGAACATAGTCTACGCCACTATGTTAGAGTTGAGTGTTGAGGTTGGGGGACAAAACTTTTATGTGCATGACCTCAAGAATCTTAAGTTTATAGTCAGATGTACATTGGTCGATAATTATTATAAAGCATTCATTAGGAATGCTGTTGGAGCAGCTATTGCATTCTAAGAGGTGGGTTTGAATGGCCAATGGTTTGAGCCAGTGCTCTCTGGTTCTGGTATGCAAGTGCCTCTTTGTTTTCCCCACATAGGAGACGCTCTGGCCACCAGAGCAGTTGAAATGGTAGACAACACCTGCACACAGGCTACCCACTTGCTTTCATCTACTACAACATCAATAAATTCACTACCAATAAAGTCAACCCACAACAAACCACTAAAGCTGAAAACATCAACCCCAGTGAAACAATCATCATTCTTCCTTTCTTTGGTTATCCATATCTTATCTTTAAAAACAAAATCAGCAAACTTTTCAACATGCTTAACAGAAAAAATGTGTATCGTCTTTTGGTCATCCAAAATTGATGATTTTGTTGGCCATTTGAAGTCACATGTGCCATGTGCTCTAGCAAACATATCCCTCCAATAAAAAATCATCACATTCTTTTTTTCCAAGAATGATAATATTGCTTTGAGGCTTCAAAACACTGTATATCAAGGCTAAGGCTCGAGACTGTCCTCTATAGAACAAACTTAATAGAAAGTTTGTTCTCTTTCAATAGAAAGTAGAAATAGAAGTCTTTGTCTTGCATTCTGCTAGTGTTTAAGCAAGCCTTATTTGACACATTGACAGTACTCTGCTATTGCCAAAAATCTCATACAGTTTAATAAAGAAATCTGTCCTTGCAGTTTGTGCTTGTATTGTAACTCCTGCATTTCTTTCATGACCTCTATGGAGTCAGGCTCCAAATGAACAACACAAAATGTGTATATGAGCATCAAATTAGATCAGAAGAATCTAATATATTTATTATATATATTATTATATTCATTTGCACATAAGTAAAAAGTTTGTTATTTATTAAACAAATTTGCCCTAAAATTATATTTTTCCTATTCTAGATAATCTATTATTAATGCTGCTCTCTTATTTTCATACTTTATGTAAATTTAAATTACTCAACTAAAAACAATCAGTTCGCCTTTGTCAATTGAGACAATGCATCCGGCAATGACAGCCAGCCAAACAGCTCCGCGACAAATATCTGTTGGCCAGACTGTTTTTGTACTGTTCGATTATGCTGGCAAGTGCGCTGAGGATTTGCCAATCAAGGAAGGCGAAGATCTCACTGTTGTGGAATGCTTGGATGTAAATAATTTTTCCAATTCTTTGTTTCAATTTAGTTTGTTTTTCATCTTTCTTCAAATAGGGATACTTTAGAATCTGAATTATATTTTGGCATATAGGGCTAAATTTTGTGGGAATGAATCTGTTTAAAAAATTTAACTATATGGGAATTTTGATCAGTCTCATAAATTTAAACTTAATTATGTCAGGGGAATTTGCATGGAGATAAATAAATCCCTAAGGTATTATACTGTATTTTGGGAAATTCTCATGGGGATGAATAAATCCCTAAGGTATTATACTGTATTGGGGAATTCTCATGGGGATAAAAAAATCCCCAAGGGTATTATACTGTATTGGGGAATTCTCATGGGGATGAATAAATCCGCAAGGGTATTATACTGTATTGGGGAATTCTCATGGGGATGAATAAATTCCCAAGGGTATTGTACTGAATGGGGGAATTCTCGTTGGGATAAATAAATCCCCAAGGGTATTGTACTGAATGGGGGAATTCTCATGGGGATGAATAAATCCCCAAGGCTATTATACTGAATGGGGGAATTCTCATGGGGATGAATAAATCCCCAAGGGTATTATACTGTATGGGGAATTCGCACTGCTCAATCGTTCTAATTACTAATCCGATTTCGCAGGATCCCAATTGGATTGTGGCTGAGAACTCGCGTCACCAGAAAGGCCTGGTGCCTGAGAACTATATAGCCTTAGGCGACTCTGAGGATCTATCCGCGTATCCTTGGTTTCACGGCTCCATTAGTCGGGCAGAGACCGACAAACGACTGGTGCCCAGAAATATCAACGGCCTATTTCTGGTTCGCCTGAGCTCAAACCATCCCGGCGACCTCACCCTGTCTGTTGTCTTCAGCAACCAGGTGCGAACTTCAAAACAATTCTTTTGTTGCTGACTGTAGTTGTAATTGTTCCGGCTCTGGCAAATTTTCTTTATCATTCTCTCTGATGGAAGAGATCTTTTCTCTATCTATATCCCTAGCATGTCTGTCTGTCCATTATCTGCATCCCTAGCATGTCTGTCTGTCCATTATCTGCATCCCTAGCATGTCTGTCTGTCTATCATCTGCTTCCCTAGCATGTCTGTCTGTCCATTATCTGCATCCCTAGCATGTCTGTCTGTCCATCATCTGCATCCATAGGATATCTGTCTTTCCATTATCTGCATCCCTAGCATGTCTGTCTGTCCATCATCTGCATCCCTAGCATGTCTGTCTGTCTATCATCTGCATCCATATCATATCTGTCTGTCCATTATCTGCATCCCTAGCATGTCTGTCTGTCCATCATCTGCATCCATAGGATATCTGTCTTTCCATTATCTGCATCCCTAGCATGTCTGTCTGTCCATCATCTGCATCCCTAGCATGTCTGTCTGTCTATCATCTGCATCCATATCATATCTGTCTGTCCATCATCTGCATCCCTAGCATGTCTGTCTGTCTATAATCTGCATCCATATCATATCTGTCTGTCCATCATCTGCATCCCTAGCATGTCTGTCTGTCCATCCTCTGCATCCCTAGCATGTCTCTGTCCATCATCTGCATCCCTAGCATGTCTGTCTGTCTATCATCTGCATCCATATCATATCTGTCTGTCTGTCTATCATCTGCATCCATATCATATCTGTCTGTCCATCATCTGCATCCCTAGCATGTCTGTCTGTCCATTATCTGCATCCCTAGCATGTCTGTCTGTCCATCACCTGCATCCATATCATATCTGTCTGTCCATCATCTGCATCCCTAGCATGTCTGTCTGTCCATCACCTGCATCCCTAGCATGTCTGCCTGTCCATCACCTGCATCCCTAGCATGTCTGCCTGTCCATCACCTGCATCCCTAGCATGTCTGCCTGTCCATCACCTGCATCCCTAGCATGTCTGCTTGTCCATTATCTCCAGCTATAGCATGTCTGTCTGTCCATCACTGCATCCATAGCATGTCTATATCTAACCTGTCCGCGTCTGTTCCAGGTGAGCCACTACCACGTCAAGAAGGTGACGTTCAATTCGGCCAGATTTTATTACACAATAGACGAGGAGAGCAGATTCTACCCTCTGGACCTGCTGGTGCAGCACTATCGCAACGACGCCGACGGTCTCTGCTGCGAATTAGTTAAAGGTGTCGACGTGTCACAGGTGAATCTTCATCACCAGCCTCAGCATCCCCATCAGCAGCGGCATTTTCAGGCGTCTAACGGCGATCTACAAATTCACGAGGTGATTGGCCGTGGCGAATTCTCCGAGGTGCGCCGGGGCACGTATAGAAACGAACAGGTGGCCGTCAAATGCATGATCTCCGGTGGTGCCGCCGCGGCTGCCGCTTCCACGGCCGCGCCTGAACTGGCCGGCAGCAATGCCGCTAATAACAATTCGAAACCGCCAACTGAAGCAGAAATTGCCGCTCTAAGCGAAGAAGCCGAACTGATGCGAAAACTGAATCACACTAATTTAGTTAGATTTATCGAGCTGCTCTGGCAGGATGGACAGCCAATGCTGGTGACTGAACTGCTGAGCAAGGGCTCGCTGCTCAACTATCTGAGATCGCGAGGACAGACTGTCATTATGCCAGAGAATCAGATACAATTTGCCCTGTAAGTTGCAGTCTCGGTTGACATTTGATATCTTGCCTTGCAGTGTATCTAGATACATTAGGCCCTCTTGATTCAGTGTACATCAGGCCCTCTTGATTCAGTGTACATCAGGCCCTCTTGATTCAGTGTACATCAGGCCCTCTTGATTCAGTGTACATCAGGCCCTCTTGATTCAGTGTACATCAGGCCCTCTTGATTCAGTGTACATCAGGCCCTCTTGATTCAGTGTACGTGTACACTAGGCTCTTTTTATAAGTCTGCATCAGATCCAGATGCAACATGTACATCAGACCCTAATGCAACATGCACATCAGACCCTAATGCAACATGTACATCAGACCCTAATGCAACATGTACATCAGACCCTAATGCAACATGCACATCAGACCCTAATGCAAAATGTACATCAGACCCTAATGCAACATGCACATCAGACCCTAATGCAACATGTACATCAGACCCTAATGCAACATGTACATCAGACCCTAATGCAACATGCACATCAGACCCTAATGCAACATGCACATCAGACCCTAATGCAACATGCACATCAGACCCTAATGCAACATGATGCACATCAGACCCTAATGCAACATGCACATCAGACCCTAATGCAACATGTACATCAGACCCTAATGCAACATGCACATCAGACCCTAATGCAACATGCACATCAGACCCTAATGCAACATTTAAATCAGATCCTAATGCAACATGTAAATCAGATCCTAATGCAACATCGCTCGCGATTCCAGAGACATCGCAGCTGGCATGGCTTACCTGGCCGGCAAGCAGCTGGTGCACAGAGATTTGGCTGCTCGGAATATTCTATTAGATGATGACTGTCGAGCCAAGGTAGGCAGCCTTTGCCATATCCATATCTATCTAATAACTATAATTTTGAGGATTCCTAAACCGCTTTGATTCCTCCAAGGTGGCGGATTTCGGGCTAGCGAAATCGTTTCGCGATAGCAAACAGCATTCGAACGGTGGCAGCGGCGGAGCAGCTCCCGGTGCCCAGGAGCGAATACCTTTGAAGTGGACCGCCCCGGAGTGCGTGAAAGATCACGCCAAGTTCTCCACCAAATCTGACGTCTGGTCGTTCGCCGTGCTGCTGTGGGAGATCTACACGTTTGGCCGGATGCCCTATCCCCGGATTAAGACCGATCAGGTGTTAAAACACGTGCTAAACGGCTACCGAATGGAGATGCCCGAACGCTGTCCGTCGGACGTTTACAAACTGATGCGCCGCTGCTGGGAGCTGACTCCGGAACAGCGGCCAAACTTTGACGAAATAGTGCAGCAGTTGAAGACTATTGAGGCTAATTGAACTGCCAACTGGTACAGAAGTTGAGCCAATGTCATTAAGGCGCCTCTGGTGCTGGCGCCTCTGGTGCTGGCGCCTCTGGTGCTGGCGCCTCTGGTGCTGGCGCCTCTGGTGCTGGCGCCTCTGGTGCTGGCGCCTCTGGTGCTGGCGCCTCTGGTGCTGGCGCCTCTGGTGCTGGCGCCTCTGGTGCTGGCGCCTCTGGTGCTGGCGCCTCTGGTGCTGGCGCCTCTGGTGCTGTCGACAATGATATAAAGACACCCCTAAAATGAAATAGCACCCTTTCAAAAGAAGCTCCTGGCTAAACCCCACGCCCCACCGATAAGGACATTGGCTTGACTTCTCCGCCTTGTGACAGCATAAACTAGGTGTGTGGAGTTAAGCTGACCAAAACTGTATCTGTTTTCATGCGTTAAGATAGCTCTCATTCCCATAATTACGAGCTAATAATTAGTCAAGCGTCTCACAGGGCCTTAAAAATTGATTTCTGATTTAGTGTACTCAGTTATGAAAATAATATGTAATGTAAATTATAATGTAACTGCCAATAGAAGTTGGTAATATTACAGCAGTGTATGGGTGCGTGTTTATTTATTTATTACTGTTGTTAACTTCCATTTCACGCGTGCTTGTGCTGTGTGCACTTACATGTAATAACCTTGAAATAATTTGTTAGCTTTAGAAAATACCCTTAATTAGTTGGTTCATAATGTCAAGTCAAGCTTTTAATTTCTGTTCCAATAGATTTAATTAGCTTATAAGTATTGACGCTAACTCCTTAGCCCCCCCCCCTGCTGCGCAATTCATGGCTAAATTTATTAGCAGCGGTATGAAAATCTGTCTAAAATTTATAGCCTGTTCATTGCGACTTTTGTGTACTTAAATTGAGTTTCGCTCATAAATTTTGTTCATTTCTCCTGTACAGTGTTTCTGTATCGGCTCAATTCGTTTTTTTTCATGTAGTTGACACGCCAATTCAGCCTTGAAGCAGTATCGCTTTCATTATTTCTGTTTCAAATCGCGTCTATTTAAATGATAGATGATCACCGCTAACCTTGTTTCTTCTGTCTTCTAAAATGCTTTATTCTAGTCAGACATCAATATTCATCCAATATATTATTTACTCGATTTACTACTACTTGGAACAGCGAGTAGTAGTATGAGTGGCTAATCCGGCTTTTCTATAGCCCACCTAGCTTGTGTAGTGTGTATTAGTTCAGTGTGTCCTCACCCAATACAGTTTCTATTATATTAAACCAAAGAATTAACTAATCGCTAAAGTACATAAAGTACTTGAAATGCGTTTCTATACATGCTATAGCTCGAATGTGTATACAATTTGTGTGTGCCTGTGTGCTTGCTTTATTTTGCTAATATTTTACTTGCAAAAAGCACTACTTATTTAGCGTGTTTAATTGGGTTTTGTACTTTTCTGACTTGAGTTGCTTCTCTTCCTATGGCCTCTCACTTGTCACGGACTTTTTCAATGACAAAATCGGTTTTAAAGTCAATTAGACAAAAATATTTTCAAACTATAGATCAAAGGGACCGACACTCTCCCACCTAAGCAGATCAAAAGGGACCAACATTCCCCCACACGAGTAATCAGAGGGACTGACATTCCCCCACCTAAGCAGATCAAAGGGACCGACAATTACCCACCTACACCGATCAAAGGGACCGACAATTACCCACCTACACCAATCAAAGGGACCGACAATTACCCACCTACACCGATCAAAGGGACCGACAATTACCCACCTAGACCGATCAAAGGGACCGACAATTACCCACCTACACCGATCAAAGGGACCGACAATTACCCACCTAGACCGATCAAAGGGACCGACAATTACCCACCTACACCAATCAAAGGGACCGACAATTACCCACCTACACCGATCGAAGGGACCGACAATTACCCACCTACACCGATCAAAGGGACCGACAATTACCCACCTACACCGATCAAAGGGACCGACAATTACCCACCTACAGTGTACACCGATCGAAGGGACCGACACTCCCCCACCTAAGCAGATTAATGGGACCGATATTCACCCACTTACACAGATCAAAGGGACCGACATTTACCCGACCAATTTCATGCTTATTCGTAAATATAATTTTTAGACTGTACATGTAAAACCAATTTATTCATCAATTTTTGTGCTATAAAACTCTTCAAAAAGTACAGTACAACATGCCACTAGCAGTAGCATTGGCTGATTATTTATTCTGAAGTTTTCTATATTCTTTGCTTAGCCGTGTAACTCGCTACTGAGAAAAAATCCTATATACTAAATATATCCTAAAAATCTGAATGCGCACAATTTTATTCACTTAAAAAACAATTTTCCAGGTAATTGTGCGCTGTTTTTTTTAGAAAAGATGAGCCCGAAAAAATTCTAAAACTTTTTTTGACGTTTTTATCTTTCCTTTTTATGCCATGCTAAACCGTACATCTGTTTGTACTTTAATAAGTTTTAGTAAGAGCATTTCTTTAGTAAGAGATAGTCGATAAGAGCACTAGGAAAGTCACTGAGAACGCTAGCGAAAGAATTTTTTGGGACTCGGGTCTCTGAAGGAATATCTCTGTGACAATTGAAAACAGAACAATGTCACTAACACAACCAGTTGTGCACAAAAGTGACAAAACAGAAAGTCCTTGTCACAACCAGTTGGTCACAGAACACAATGTCACTGTCGCAACCAGTTGGTCACAGAACACAATGTCACTGTCGCAACCAGTTGGTCACAGAACACAAATTCACTGTCACAACTAATTGGTCACAAAGCACAATGTCACTGTCGCAACCAGTTGGTCACAGAACACAATGTCACTGTCGCAACCAGTTGGTCACAAAGCACAATGTCACTGTCGCAACCAGTTGGTCACAGAACACAATGTCACTGTCGCAACCAGTTGGTCACAGAACACAATGTCACTGTCGCAACCAGTTGGTCACAGAACACAATGTCACTGTCGCAACCAGTTGGTCACAAAACACTGTCGCAGGAGAACAAAACAAAAAAAAACTTGCTTTGAGATTGTCAAAGAATCAGTGCATTACAATTGTGTTATTAATATACTATAGCTATCATTTGCACTACTATAGTATTGAAACTTGCTTGACCTCAATTAATAAATGATTTATTACTTGGCAGCAAAAATACCTTGGCGACAAGTTGATGAAATGTAAGAATCGTATCTATAGGCAGGCTTAAATAATTAAAACAATATAGTATGAATTATTCGCTACTCACCACTTGGATTAGATTAGCTCTCATTGTCCTGGCGACAAGGACATTTGGAGACGGAGAAAGTGCTCACCGCCAGCGCAGACACGCATTGGCGGTGTGTGTGTGTGTTTAATTAAGTACGCTTAATAATTCAATAGGACAGCAACCAGGACCAGTCCGCGTCCGTAGCGCGCGCGGATTTGTACGTTGCCAATGGCAACCACCAATAGGCCGGTCTAGGCTGTATAAGAGCCCGACTGCGCGGAGAGCGGGGGAACTGTCCAGCATCTAAGCAAGCTGTCTCTCTCTCGCCTGACAATTGACAAACTAGACCGCACTGCAACACTGCATTTCATCATCGCGAACAGTCCTGATGTGCAAACTAGCACCGGTAAAGTTTCGCTAATCATTTCCAACTTTACTTTTGCATTTCTTCCGTTTTAATATTTTTTCATTCTTCCATAATCTTCAGGCCACGGTCCGGTTCCGCCCTGGCAGCTTGCCGAGAAGTGCGACGCCATCCGTGCTACTAGCGCTGGTCACAGGTAAGGACAGTGTTTCAATACTTTACACACATTCGACTGATGAGCTACATGTACATGCATTAGATTTCTGGGCTTATAAATACTATTAAATGACGATGCACAAAACCTACTTCCAGTCCTTATTCTCGTCACAGCCTCTAAAGCTGGTAAGTAAAAATATACCATATATAGCTCGTACCGAATACTGGATGAACTAACTCCACAATATAAAACCAGTGCCAACACTCCAACATGAATAATTTTAGCTACTACAACCACCACTGAAGCGCCTACTACAACCACCACTGCGGCGCAAACTACAACCACCACTGAAGCGCCTACTACAACCACCACTGAAGCGCCTACTACAACCACCACTGAAGCGCCTACTACAACCACCACCGAAGCGCCTACTACAACCACCACTGAAGCGCCAACTACAAGCACCACTGAAGCGCCTACTACAACCACCACTGAAGCGCCTACTACAAGCACCACTGAAGCGCCTACTACAACCACCACTGAAGCGCCTACTACAACCACCACTGAAGCGCCTACTACAACCACCACTGAACCACCAACTACAACCACCACTGCGGCGCAAACTACAACCACCACTGAAGCGCCTACTACAACCACCACTGAAGCGCCTACTACAACCACCACTGAAGCGCCTACTACAACCACCACTGCGGCGCCTACTACAACCACTGAAGCGCCTACTACAACCACCACTGAAGCGCCTACTACAACCACCACTGCGGCGCCTACTACAACCACCACTGAAGCGCCTACTACAACGACCACTGCGGCGCAAACTACAACCACCACTGAAGCGCCTACTACAACCACCACTGAAGCGCCTACTACAACCACCACTGAAGCGCCTACTACAACGACCACTGCGGCGCAAACTACAACCACCACTGAAGCGCCTACTACAACCACCACTGAAGCGCCTACTACAACCACCACTGAAGCGCCTACTACAACCACCACTGAAGCGCCTACTACAACCACCACTGAAGCGCCTACTACAACCACCACCGAAGCGCCTACTACAACCACCACTGAAGCGCCAACTACAAGCACCACTGAAGCGCCTACTACAACCACCACTGAAGCGCCTACTACAAGCACCACTGAAGCGCCTACTACAACCACCACTGAAGCGCCTACTACAACCACCACTGAAGCGCCTACTACAACCACCACTGAACCACCAACTACAACCACCACTGCGGCGCAAACTACAACCAACACTGAAGCGCCTACTACAACCACCACTGAAGCGCCTACTACAAGCACCACTGAAGCGCCTACTACAACCACCACTGAAGCGCCTACTACAACCACCACTGCGGCGCCTACTACAACCACCACTGAAGCGCCAACTACAACCACCACTGCGGCGCCTACTACAACCACCACTGAAGCGCCTACTACAACGACCACTGCGGCGCAAACTACAACCACCACTGAAGCGCCTACTACAACCACCACTGAAGCGCCTACTACAACCACCACTGCGGCGCCTACTACAACCACCACTGAAGCGCCTACTACAACCACCACTGCGGTGCCTACTACAACCACCACTGCGGCGCCTACTACAACCACCACTGAAGCGCCTACTACAACCACCACTGAAGCGCCTACTACAACCACCACTGAAGCGCCTACTACAACCACCACTGAAGCGCCTACTACAACCACCACCGAAGCGCCTACTACAACCACCACTGAAGCGCCAACTACAAGCACCACTGAAGCGCCTACTACAACCACCACTGAAGCGCCTACTACAAGCACCACTGAAGCGCCTACTACAACCACCACTGAAGCGCCTACTACAACCACCACTGAAGCGCCTACTACAACCACCACTGAACCACCAACTACAACCACCACTGCGGCGCAAACTACAACCACCACTGAAGCGCCTACTACAACCACCACTGAAGCGCCTACTACAACCACCACTGAAGCGCCTACTACAACCACCACTGAAGCGCCTACTACAACCACCACTGCGGCGCCTACTACAAGCACCACTGAAGCGCCTACTACAACCACCACTGCGGCGCCTACTACAACCACCACTGAAGCGCCTACTACAACCACCACTGAAGCGCCAACTACAACCACCACTGAAGCGCCTACTACAACCACCACTGAACCACCAACTACAAGCACCACTGCGGCGCAAACTACAACCACCACTGAAGCGCCTACTACAACCACCACTGAAGCGCCTACTACAACCACCACTGAAGCGCCTACTACAACCACCACTGAAGCGCCTACTACAACCACCACTGAAGCGCCTACTACAACCACCACTGAAGCGCCTACTACAACCACCACTGAAGCGCCTACTACAACCACCACTGCGGCGCCTACTACAACCACCACTGCGGCGCCAACTACAACCACCACTGCGGCGCCTACTACAACCACCACTGAAGCGCCTACTACAACCACCACTGAAGCGCCAACTACAACCACCACTGAAGCGCCTACTACAACCACCACTGAAGCGCCTACTACAACCACCACTGAAGCGCCTACTACAACCACCACTGAAGCGCCTACTACAACCACCACTGAAGCGCCTACTACAACCACCACTGAACCACCAACTACAACCACCACTGCGGCGCAAACTACAACCACCACTGAAGCGCCTACTACAACCACCACTGAAGCGCCTACTACAACCACCACTACGGCGCCTACTACAACCACCACTGAAGCGCCTACTACAACCACCACCGAAGCGCCTACTACAACCACCACTGAAGCGCCTACTACAACCACCACTGAAGCGCCTACTACAACCACCACCGAAGCGCCTACTACAACCACCACTGAAGCGCCTACTACAACCACCACTGAAGCGCCTACTACAAGCACCACTGAAGCGCCTACAACAACCACCACTGAAGCGCCTACTACAACCACCACTGAAGCGCCTACTACAACCACCACTGAAGCGCCTACTACAACCACCACTGAAGCGCCTACTACAAGCACCACTGAAGCGCCTACTACAACCACCACTGAAGCGCCTACTACAACCACCACTGCGGCGCCTACTACAACCACCACTGAAGCGCCTACTACAACCACCACTGCGGTGCCTACTACAACCACCACTGCGGCGCCTACTACAACCACCACTGAAGCGCCTACTACAACCACCACTGAAGCGCCTACTACAACCACCACTGAAGCGCCTACTACAAGCACCACTGAAGCGCCTACTACAACCACCACTGAAGCGCCTACTACAACCACCACTGCGGCGCCTACTACAACCACCACTGAAGCGCCTACTACAACCACCACTGCGGTGCCTACTACAACCACCACTGCGGCGCCTACTACAACCACCACTGAAGCGCCTACTACAACCACCACTGAAGCGCCTACTACAACCACCACTGAAGCGCCTACTACAACCACCACAGAACCACCAACTACAACCACCACTGCGGCGCAAACTACAAGCACCACTGAAGCGCCTACTACAACCACCACTGAAGCGCCTACTACAACCACCACTGAAGCGCCTACTACAACCACCACTGAAGCGCCTACTACAACCACCACTGAAGCGCCTACTACAAGCACCACTGAAGCGCCTACTACAACCACCACTGAAGCGCCTACTACAACCACCACTGAAGCGCCTACTACAACCACCACTGAAGCGCCTACTACAACCACCACTGCGGCGCCTACTACAAGCACCACTGAAGCGCCTACTACAACCACCACTGAAGCGCCTACTACAACCACCACTGAAGCGCCTACTACAACCACCACTGAAGCGCCTACTACAACCACCACTGAAGCGCCTACTACAACCACCACTGAAGCGCCTACTACAACCACCACTGCGGCACCTACTACAACCACCACTGCGGCGCCAACTACAACCACCACTGCGGCGCCTACTACAACCACCACTGAAGCGCCTACTACAACCACCACTGAAGCGCCTACTACAACCACCACTGAAGCGCCTACTACAAGCACCACTGAAGCGCCTACTACAACCACCACTGAAGCGCCTACTACAACCACCACTGAAGCGCCTACTACAACCACCACTGCGGCGCCTACTACAACCACCACTGCGGCGCCAACTACAACCACCACTGCGGCGCCTACTACAACCACCACTGAAGCGCCTACTACAACCACCACTGAAGCGCCTACTACAAGCACCACTGAAGCGCCTACTACAACCACCACTGAAGCGCCTACTACAACCACCACTGAAGCGCCTACTACAACCACCACTGAAGCGCCTACTACAAGCACCACTGAAGCGCCTACTACAACCACCACTGAAGCGCCTACTACAACCACCACTGCGGCGCCTACTACAACCACCACTGAAGCGCCTACTACAACCACCACTGCGGTGCCTACTACAACCACCACTGCGGCGCCTACTACAACCACCACTGAAGCGCCTACTACAACCACCACTGAAGCGCCTACTACAACCACCACTGAAGCGCCTACTACAACCACCACTGAACCACCAACTACAACCACCACTGCGGCGCAAACTACAAGCACCACTGAAGCGCCTACTACAACCACCACTGAAGCGCCTACTACAACCACCACTGAAGCGCCTACTACAACCACCACTGCGGCGCCAACTACAACCACCACTGAAGCGCCTACTACAACCACCACTGAAGCGCCTACTACAAGCACCACTGAAGCGCCTACTACAACCACCACTGAAGCGCCTACTACAACCACCACTGAAGCGCCTACTACAACCACCACTGCGGCGCCTACTACAACCACCACTGAAGCGCCAACTACAACCACCACTGCGGTGCCAACTACAACCACCACTGAAGCGCCTACTACAACCACCACTGCGGCGCCTACTACAACCACCACTGAAGCGCCTACTACAACCACCACTGAACCACCAACTACAACCACCACTGCGGTGCCAACTACAACCACCACTGAAGCGCCTACTACAACCACCACTGAAGCGCCTACTACAACCACCACTGAACCACCAACTACAACCACCACTGCGGTGCCAACTACAACGACCACTGAAGCGCCTACTACAACGACCACTGAAGCGCCTACTACAACCACCACTGAAGCGCCTAATACAACCACCACTGAAGCGCCAACTACAACCACCACTGAAGCGCCTACTACAACCACCACTGCGGCGCCTACTACAACCACCACTGAAGCGCCTACTACAACCACCACTGAAGCGCCTACTACAACCACCACTGAAGCGCCTACTACAACCACCACTGAAGCGCCTACTACAACCACCACTGAAGCGCCTACTACAACCACCACTGAATCGCCTACTACAACCACCACTGAAGCGCCTACTACAACCACCACTGCGGCGCCTACTACAACCACCACTGAAGCGCCTACTACAAGCACCACTGAAGCGCCTACTACAACCACCACTGAAGCGCCTACTACAACCACCACTGAAGCGCCTACTACAACCACCACTGCGGCGCCTACTACAACGACCACTGAAGCGCCTACTACAACCACCACTGAAGCGCCTACTACAACCACCACTGAATCGCCTACTACAACCACCACTGAAGCGCCTACTACAACCACCACTGAAGCGCCTACTACAACCACCACTGCGGCGCAAACTACAACCACCACTGAAGCGCCTACTACAACCACCACCGAAGCGCCTACTACAACCACCACTGAAGCGCCAACTACAACCACCACTGAAGCGCCTACAACAACCATCACTGAAGCGCCTACTACAACCACCACTGAAGCGCCTACTACAACCACCACTGAAGCGCCTACAACAACCACCACTGAAGCGCCTACTACAACCACCACTGAAGCGCCAACTACAACCACCACTGAAGCGCCTACTACAACCACCACTGAAGCGCCTACTACAACCACCACTGCGGCGCCTACTACAACCACTGAAGCGCCTACTACAACCACCACTGAAGCGCCAACTACAACCACCACTGAATCGCCTACTACAACCACCACTGCGGCGCCAACTCCAACCACCACTGAAGCGCCTACTACAACCACCACTGAAGCGCCTACTACAACCACCACTGAAGCGCCTACTACAACCACCACTGAAGCGCCTACTACAAGCACCACTGAAGCGCCTACTACAACCACCACTGAAGCGCCTACTACAAGCACCACTGAAGCGCCTACTACAACCACCACTGAAGCGCCTACTACAACCACCACTGAAGCGCCTACTACAACCACCACTGAAGCGCCTACTACAACCACCACTGAAGCGCCTACTACAACCACCACTGAAGCGCCTACTACAACCACCACTGAAGCGCCTACTACAACCACCACTGAAGCGCCTACTACAACCACCACTGAAGCGCCTACTACAACCACCACTGCGGCGCCTACTACAACCACCACTGAAGCGCCTTCTACAAGCACCACTGAAGCGCCTACTACAACCACCACTGAAGCGCCTACTACAACCACCACTGAAGCGCCTACTACAACCACCACTGAAGCGCCTACTACAACCACCACGGCTGGTACGACCACAACCACAGATGGATCAAGCACAACCACAGCTGGCGCAACCACAACTACAGATGGCGCGACCACAACTACAGCTGGAGCAACTACAACCACAGATGGATCAACTACAACCACAGATGGCGCAACTACAACCACATCTGGCGGAACCACAACTACAGCTGGAGCAACTACAACCACAGATGGATCAACCACAACCACAGATGGAGCAACCACAACCACAGATGGCGCGACCACAACTACAGCTGGAGCAACTACAACCACAGATGGATCAACTTCAACCACAGGTGGCGCGACCTCAACCACAGATGGCGCGACCTCAACCACAGATGGATCAACCACAACTACAGCTGGAGCAACCACAACCACAGATGGATCAACCACAACCACAGATGGAGCAACTACAACCACAGAAGGCGCGACCACAACCACAGATGGCGCGACCACAACCACAGATGGATCAACCGCAACCACAGGTGGATCATCCACAACCACAGATGCCGCAACCACAACCACAGGTGGATCAACCACAACCACAGATGGCGCGACCACAACTACAGATGGCGCGACCACAACTACAGCTGGCGCAGTCACAACCACAGATGGATCAACTACAACCACAGATGGCGCAACCACAACCACAGATGGATCAACCACAACCACAGATGGAGCAACTACAACCACAGATGGCGCGACCACAACCACAGATGGATCAACTACAACCACAGATGGCGCAACCACAACCACAGATGGATCAACCACAACCACAGATGGCGCGACCACAACTACAGCTGGAGCAACCACAACCACAGATGGATCAACCACAACCACAGATGGAGCAACTACAACCACATCTGGCGGAACCACAACTACAGCTGGATCAACCACAGCCACAAATGGCGCGACCACAACTACAGCTGGCGCAACCACAACTACAGCTGGCGCAGTCACAACCACAGATGGATCAACCACAACTACAGCTGGAGCAACCACAACCACAGATGGATCAACCACAACCACAGATGGAGCAACTACAACCACAGATGGCGCGACCACAACCACAGATGGCGCAACCACAACTACAGCTGGAGCAACGACAAGCACAGATGGATCAACCACAACCACAGATGGTGCGACCACAACCACAGATGGCGCAACCACAACCACAGATGGCGCGACCACAACCACAGATGGATCAACCGCAACCACAGGTGGAGCAACTACAACCACAGATGGCGCGACCACAACCACAGATGGCGCAACCACAACTACAGCTGGAGCAACCACAACCACAGATGGATCAACTACAACCACAGATGGAGCAACTACAACCACATCTGGCGGAACCACAACTACAGCTGGAGCAACTACAACCACGGATGGCGCGACCACAACCACAGATGGCGCGACCACAACCACAGATGGCGCAACCACAACTACAGCTGGATCAACCACAACTACAGATGGCGCGACCACAACTACAGCTGGCACAGTCACAACCACAGATGGATCAACCACAACTACAGCTGGAGCAACCACAACCACAGATGGATCAACTACAACCACAGATGGCGCAACTACAACCACAGATGGATCAACCACAACCACAGATGGAGCAACTACAACCACAGATGGCGCGACCACAACCACAGATGGCGCGACCACAACCACAGATGGCGCGACCACAACCACAGATGGATCAACCGCAACCACAGGTGGATCAACCACAACCACAGATGCCGCAACCACAACCACAGGTGGATCAACCACAACTACAGATGGCGCGACCACAACTACAGATGGCGCGATCACAAGTACAGCTGGCGCAGTCACAACCACAGATGGCGCAACCACAACCACAGATGGATCAACCACAACTACAGCTGGAGCAACGACAAGCACAGATGGATCAACCACAACCACAGATGGATCAACCGCAACCACAGGTGGATCAACCACAACCACAGATGCTGCAACCACAACCACAGGTGGATCAACCACAACTACAGATGGCGCGACCACAACTACAGATGGCGCGACCACAACCACAGATGGATCAACCACAACTACAGCTGGAGCAACCACAACCACAGATGGATCAACTACAACCACAGATGGCGCAACTACAACCACATCTGGCGGAACCACAACTACAGCTGGAGCAACTACAACCACAGATGGCGCAACCACAACCACAGCTGGAGCAACTACAACCACAGATGGCGCGACCACAACCACAGATGGCGCGACCACAAACACAGCTGGCACAACCACAGCTGGAGCAACTACGACTACTGTTGGCACAACCACAACTACCGCTGGTGCCACCACAACCACAGCTGGCGCCACCACAAGCACAGATGTCGCGACCACAAACACAGCTGGCACAACCACAGATGGCGCGACCACAACCACAGATGCCGCAACCACAACTACAGCTGGCACAACCACAGCTGGAGCAACCACAACCACAACTAGCACAACCACAAACACAGGTGGCGCAACCACAACTACAGCTGGCACAACCACAGCTGGAGCAACTACGACTACTGTTGGCACAACCACAACTACCGCTGGTGCCACCACAACCACAGCTGGCGCCACCACAACCACAGCTGGCGCCACCACAACCACAGTTGGCGCCACCACAACCACAGCTGGCGCCACCACAACCACAGTTGGCGCCACCACAACCACAGCTGGCGCCACCACAACCACATCTAGCGCCACCACAACCACAGCTAGCGCCACCTCAACTACTGCCCTGCCGCCAACTACAACTACAGCTGACCCTTGCCTCACGGGTTTCTCTTATTCGGACTGGGTTTTGGAGAGCTGCTCGGCCACCTGCGGCTCGTGCTTAAACATTCGAAGACGGCAGTGCAAGGACAATTGCGGTCGGCTGACGTCAAGCAGCAGTTATTGTGAAAACGCAGGCCTCGGTCCCGACTCGGAGACTTTCGTGACGTCTCTACCGGAGTGTGTTGGTACGAGGATTTTGCTTTGCTGTCCTCGGCTTCATGCAATTGTCTGTTGAAGTCCATGTTTGCGTTTGCCCGCATTTTTAGTGCCTACTGACCCGTGCACCCCGAACCCATGCGGCCCGTTTTCCACTGGCTGCTCGGTGACCCAGAAGAACGGCGCTTCCACGTTTCTGTGCGCCTGCGCTACCGGATACGCGGCTAAAAATGTCAGCCTGCCCTGCGAAGGTGAGTGAGGGAGTGAGTGAGTGAGTGAGTGAGTGAGTGAGTGAGTGAGTGAGTGAGTGAGTGAGTGAGGGAGTGAGTGAGTGAGTGAGTGAGTGAGTGAGTGAGTGAGTGAGGGAGTGAGTGAGTGAGTGAGTGAGTGAGTGAGTGAGTGAGTAAATTAATGATTTAGTTTAGTAGTAGATGCAAGTTGGTTGGTTAGCTGGTTAGTTAGTTAGTTAGTTAGTTAGTCAGTTAGTTAATTAGTTAGTTAGTTAGTTAGTTAGTTAGTTAGTTAGTTAGTTAGTTAGTTAGTCAGTTAGTTAGTTAGTTAGTTAGTTAGTTAGTTAGTTAGATAGTTAGTTAGTTAGTTAGTTAGTTAGTTAGTTAGTTAGTTAGTTAGTTAGATAGTAAGTTAGTTAGTTGGTTAGTTAGTCAGTTAGTTAGTTAGTTAGTTAGTTAGTTAGTTAGATAGTTAGTTAGTTAGTTAGTTAGTTAGTCAGTTGGCGCTGTTAATAATTTTGCTAATTTGCTAGTTTGCTAATTTTTCTAATCCTTCCTAATTTTGCTAAGACTTCGACGAGTGCTCGCTCAGCAGCAACATGTGCAGGAACAATGGGACGCTGAGATTCGGCATGAAGTCCTGCGTTAATACGATTGGGTCTTATTACTGCGTGTGCGACTCTGGCTACAAGATGTCCGGCCAAGTCTGCGTGGGTAAGCTGTCCCGGTTTTGGCTTTTGTAGAGCTTGGTCTCTCAGGGATTTGGCTTCTCAAGGTTTGGCCTCTCAGGGTTTGGCTTCTCAAGGCTTGGCTTCTCAAGGTTTGGCTTCTACTTTGAAAGTTTTACATGTATATAAAAACTTTTTTGTTCTCAAACAGACAAAGACGAGTGCTCAGACAGGTCCCTTAACAACTGCGACGCGGCTCCCAGAGGCTCGTGCACCAACACCGACGGCGGTTACACCTGCGAGTGCTTGAGCCCGTACACCCAGAAACTAGGAGGCAGCAACAACTGTTGCAGTGAGTGACATCTTCAACTTTGTTTTGCCATCCTAAATGAATCAGTTTTGATTAAACACTATTTTTCTTAAACCTTTATTTTAGACCCGAACACATCGGTGGTGCCTTCGGGTTTCGACAGCAGTTGGGATGTCCTGACGGACTTGAAGCTGATTTATCCCTTGTCTCAGGCTATGCGATTCCCGATTGGGGATCGGTTTGCGTCAGCATTCTATGTAAGCTTTTTTTTAATTCTGCTGCGGTATTCCGACAGAGAGAATTAGGCTCCGTGAGTCTGAGAAGTGACTCAACCGTGCCCGCATTCCTAACCACCCCAGGCCACCAGGACGGGTGTTTTGGCGTTCACGGACATGTCGCTGGACGCCGCTCAGCGCAGAAAAGTTGCCAACGGCTTCAACAAGTTCAGCCGTCCGGGGCCAATGTCCGGCCTGCCCAGCAACTACCCTGAGTTCGATTCGGCCGCACAATATTGGGTAAAAACTCCCAGCCTGTGCGGCATTGTGGCCGCCTTCTGGTCGAACAAGTACACATCAGGGGTGAGTCAGCGAATAATTATTGCGTAATATTTAGTAATATGCCCACAGTTATTGCTTAAAATGTTCAAATTTAATTTTTACTAAACCCAGACGCTCTTATCAGTCAGCAGGTGTGTCCCAATAAACTCAGGTTGCTCTTATCAGTCAGCAGGTGTGTCCCAATAAAGCCAGGTGCTCTTATCAGTCAGCAGGTGAGTGCCAATAAACCCAGGCGCTCTTATCAGTCAGCAGGTGTGTCCCAATAAAGCCAGGTGCTCTTATCAGTCAGCAGGTGTGTGCCAATAAACCCAGGCGCTCTTATCAGTCAGCAGGTGTGTCCCAATAAAGCCAGGTGCTCTTATCAGTCAGTAGGTGTGTCCCAATAAAGCCAGGTGCTCTTATCAGTCAGCAGGTGTGTCCCAATAAAGCCAGGTGCTCTTATCAGTCAGTAGGTGTGTCCCAATAAAGCCAGGTGCTCTTATCAGTCAGCAGGTGTGTCCCAATAAAGCCAGGTGCTCTTATCAGTCAGCAGGTGTGTCCCAATAAAGCCAGGCGCTCTTATCAGTCAACAGGTGTGTCCCAATAAAGCCAGGTGCTCTTATCAGCATTTCTGAGTAAATTCTGTTACTTAAAACCAAAATCTGCAGTCGACTCAAATCACCGCCAACTCATACGACTCCAACCCGAGCGTGGTCCGGGCCCACCTGCTGAGCGTCTCGCCAACAGCCGCGCTGCTACAGGCGCCGCAGTGGGCAGCGGCTGTGCAGTACAAACACGTGGCGGAGAGCTACGCTTCCAGGGTACGAAATTTGCCTATAATTTTGAGCTTGAAAAAAAGAAAGAAGTGTCGAATTCTTATTTTTTTAAACTTAAATATGTCAGCGTGTACTTTTAAAAATTACTTTTTCGCGCCGGCTGTTTTCAAGTCTATCTAAACAACTGGATAGCAAAGCAAAATCACGACTGTAGGGCTGTTTACGAAGCCATGGCATCACGTGGTCTTTGCCTAAACTCGCCATAAAATTTGGTCGAGAATTTGGCGACTTGGCTCATTAAAAATTTTAATTTGATTGCTCTGTACTCGTTGATTAGCTAAATAATTAATTATTGATGACAACTGGTCAAGCCAGACGTAAGCTTTATTCTTATTTAGTCTTGCTAGCTGGAAAAAATAACTAGTTTAGCAGGTAAATTTATGGTATGTTTGTTACGTTTTTGCAATAAAAATTCTTCCAAATTCTTCTTAACAATTATTAATGTTATTTCTAGCAGGTTGTCAAAGGCTTCACAGAATTTTTTCATTGCTTTACTTTTCTGTGGCATAGCAACCGCAAAAGTACAGCCGATATCTAGCTGCCTCTCATTTAAAGCAGCATAACAACCGCATAGCAACCGCATAGCTACCACATAGCTATAGCATAGCAACCACATGGCAACCGCATAGCAACCACATAGCTACAGCATAACAACCGCATAGCAACCACATAACTACAGCATAGCAACCGCATGGCAACATGGTTACAGCATAGCAACATCATAGTTACAGTATAGCAACCGCATAGCAACATAATTGTTACCGCATAGTAACCACATAGCAACTGCATAGCAACCAAGCTATCGCTCCGCTCCCTCCTCCCCCAGACTCTCACAAGCAGCTTCACAGCCTACGTGCTCACCGACTTCAACAACACCCAAGTGGCCGTCCTGTTTGACGACTGCGAAACCAACTGGAACTCCAGCAGCGGCCAGCCCCAGCCGGTGTACCTGGGCTACTCGCACCGGTTCATTAACAACAGTTTGTCGGTGCACGACGCCACCAGCTTGTACAGCTCGGCCGACGTCCGCCGACTGAACCGGCTGCTCCCCGGCGGCCTGCTGGTCTTCAACCTGTCTGCCAACCCGGCCACTTTCGTGAACCCATACGCCCAATTCCGTGACTGGCTGGCCTCCCGCGGCCCGGGCTTCACCAACGTTGCCGCGGTGTCGGCCGACGCGCTCACCTGTCCGGAGCGGCTGAAGCTGGTTGAAAAGTTGAGCTCTTGGAAACAGTTGAGCTTGTCGTTGCACTCGCCGGGCTACAGGTGCTTCCACAGGCGGTCTGCGGGGCCAGTCTGCTGCTACCAGCAGCCCGGCGTCCCGTTCTTCGGCGCCATGGCCCCCGGCCTGGGCAGCGTGTTCTACCGGACCGGAGACTCGCGCGACGGCACCCCGGTGAACCTGTACACCATGGCGGATCCAGAAAAGCCCACCCAGCTCAGCCTGTGGGACGCTGCCGCATACAAGTACGCCTGTCAGCTGGCCAGCGAGCTGTGCCCACAGTACCTGAAGTACCGGCCCGTCTGCACGGCTGAGAATCGAATTTCTGCCACCTGCAGCGCCGGCTATGGCGATCCCCATCTGGTGTCCTGGGACGGCCTGCCGTTCACCTTCAACGGAGTCGGGCAGTACATCATTTCTAGGGTGAGCCCGGGCTTGGGACCATCATTTGCGATGCTTTTAAATGATTGTTTAAATCTTTTAAATGTTTTGAATACGAGTATTTCGAATGTCTTTAATGATTTTTCATTGCATTTTCCCTGGTACCCGGTTTCGATATCCTCGTTTTTGATTCTTTAATCCCTTAATCGTTGATCCCTCAATCCCTGATCCCCTAATCCCTGATTCCCTAATTTCTGACTTTTTAATCCCTGATCAGTTAATCTCTGATCCCTAAATCTCTGATCCCTTAATCCCTGATCCCTTAATCCCTGATCCCTTAATCCCTGATCCCTTAATCTTTGATCCCTTAATCTCTGATCCCCTATCCCTTGAGCCCCAATCCTTTAATCCCTGATCCCTTAATCCCTGATCCCTTAATCCCTGATCCCTAATCCCTGATCTCCTAATCCCTGATCCCTCAATCCCTGATCCCTTAATCCTTGATCCCTTAATCCCCGATCCCTTAATTCCCGATCCCTTAATTCCCGATTCCATTAATCCCCGATCCCTTAATTCCCGATTCCATTAATCCCCGATCCCTTAATTCCCGATTCCATTAATCCCCGATCCATTAATCCCTGATCCCTTAGTCCCTGATCACTTAGTCCCTGATCCCTTAATCCCTGATCCCTTAATCCTTGATCCCTTAATCCCCGATCCCTTAATTCCCGATTCCATTAATCCCCGATCCCTTAATTCCCGATTCCATTAATCCCCGATCCCTTAATTCCCGATTCCATTAATCCCCGATCCATTAATCCCCGATCCATTAATCCCTGATCCCTTAGTCCCTGATCCATTGATCCCTGATCCCTAATCTTTGATCCTTAATCTCTGACCCCTTAATCTCAGATCCCCTAATCCCTGATCCCAGAGGGGCACGAACAACGCAGTCCCAGAATCCCAAACTCCTTAATCGAGCCAAGCCACTCTCGCATTCCGCGCAGCACGCCGACTTCTACATCCTGGCCCGCTTCGAGGCCGTCGGCTCGGCCACCGCCATCGCCTCGGTGGTGGCCAAGTTCACCCGCTCGGGCTCTGTCTCCGATCTGGTCGAGCTGCGCCGCAGTCCGGACAAGTCCTCGCTGCAGCTGTTCTTCAACCGAGCCCAGCAGAGCTGGACGACAGGCAGCTCAGCGGACACCGAGAAGAGCTTCACGGGCGGCACTGTGACGTTCCAGACTGCCACGAACTTCACCTCGGTTGCGTTCACTTTCGGCCTGGAGGTGAAAGCCAAGCTGAGCCATGCGGGTCTTCTGGTCGTGCAGATCCTGCTGCCGAACTCCTACTTGAGCGCCACGGGTCTGGAAGGCCTGCTTGGCAACTTCAACGGCGACAAGACTGACGATTTGAAAAATTCCACCGGCTTCCAGCTGGCCTGGAATGCCAGCGAAGATGCCGTGTTCTACCTGATGCAGGTTGGTTGGTTGGTTAGTTAGTTAGTTAGTTAGTTAGTTAGTTAGTTAGTTAGTCAGTTAGTTAGTTAGTTAGTTAGTTAGTTAGTTAGTTAGTTAGTTAGTTAGTTAGTTAGTTAGTTAGTTAGTTAGTTAGTTAGTTAGTTAGTTAGTTAGTTAGTTAGTTAGTTAGTTAGCTACTTACCCCCCGAACCTCAAACGCAGGCCTGGATGATTGACTGCAGCCAGCTGCCCTACAACGCCTCCTTTGTGTACGCGGCCAACGAGACCTGCCAGTCGTTCAACAATGTCAGCGCGGTGCCGATATTCTTTAACGACAGTCTGAGCGGCCCGATGTTCGCGGGAAATTCGGCCTTGTACAACCTGTCATCACAGATTTGCGGTACGGATCGGGCCTGCATCTTTGACATTGCCGCAACTGGCGACTACAGCGTCGGGCAGGCGACTCAAACGGCATCGGTGGAGGCCTCAACTGTTAGGGATGAATTCGGTGAGACTGGGGACTGAGAAGAGAGTGGATGGGGGAGATAGGTGAATTAGAGAGGGGAAGAGAGAGCAGAGGAGATGGGAAGGAGAGAAGGTAGAAGGAGAGAGGGGAGAAGGAGAGAGGGGAGAAGGAGAGAGGGGAGAAGGAGAAAGGAAGAAGAAGAGAAGGAGAAGGAGAGAGGGGAGAAGGAGAAAGGAAGAAGAAGAGAGTGAGAAGGAGAGAGTGAGAAGGAGAGAGTGAGAAGGAGAGAGTGAGAAGGAGAGAGTGAGAAAGAGAGAGTGAGAAGGAGAGAGTGAGAAAGAGAGGGAGAAGGAGAGAGGGGAAAATGAGAGAAGGGAAAAGGAGAAAGGGGAAAAGGAGAGAAGGGAAAAGGAGAGAGGGAGAAGGAGAGAGGGAGACGGAGAGTGGGAGAAGGAGAGAGTGAGAAAGAGAGAGTGAGAAGGAGAGAGTGAGAAAGAGAGGGAGAAGGAGAGAGGGGAAAAGGAGAGAAGGGAAAAGGAGAAAGGGGAAAAGGAGAGAAGGGAAAAGGAGAAAGGGGAAAAGGAGAGAAGGGAAAAGGAGAGAGGGGAAAAGGAGAGAAGGGAAAAGGAGAAAGGGGAAAAGGAGAGAAGGGAAAAGGAGAAAGGGGAAAAGGAGAGAAGGGAAAAGGAGAGAGGGGAAAAGGAGAGAGGGAGAAGGAGAGAGGGAGACGGAGAGTGGGAGAAGGAGAGAGGGAGGAGAGAGGGAGAAGAAAGAAGAACATACAGAGCGCCAAAGAAAGCAACAAGCCTCTAACGGAGCCCTCCACCCCCCGCCTGCAGAGAACGTTGCTCCAGCCTTTTCCATCAACGGCAGCCTGCTGCTACAGGTGACCGCCAGCGTCAACAGCTCCGCCACGGTGACCGTCAGCGACAAGAACGACGACCCGTTCACCGTGTGGCTGCACTCCGCCCCAGCCTGGCTGTCTGTCGCTGGCAATTCCAGCGTTACCGTCAGCTGGACACCGCCGGCTCATCTGTCTGTTGGCGCCGCTGTCGTCAATGCCAGCTTGTCGGCGAACGACACGAAATCGGCGCGTAGTGTACTGCCGATTCGGGTGCACTTCTGCCAGTGCAAGGTGAGGCTATTCGGGTCCGCTGCTAGTGTGATGATTGGTGGACGATCTGAGCATCTTGTTGTGTCTGTAGGCATATGGGTGTGTCTGTGGGTATCTAATTGTGTCTGTGGGTATCTAATTGTGTATTTGGGTATCTAATTGTGTATTTGGGTATCTAATTGTGTCTGTGGGTATCTAATTGTGTCTGTGGGTATCTAATTGTGTCTGTGGGTATCTAATTGTGTCTGTGGGTATCTAACTGTGTCTGTGGGTATCTAATTGTGTCTGTAGGTACCTAATTGTGTCTGTGGGTATCTTATTGTTTCTGTTGGTATCTAATTGTGTCTGTAGGTATCTAATTGTGTCTGTGGGTATCTAATTGTGTCTGTGGGTATCTAATTGTGTCTGTGGGTATCTAACTGTGTCTGTGGGTATCTAATTGTGTCTGTAGGTACCTAATTGTGTCTGTGGGTATCTTATTGTTTCTGTTGGTATCTAATTGTGTCTGTAGGTATCTAATTGTGCCCGTGGATATCTAATTGTGCCTGTGGGTGTCTTATTGTGTCTGTAGGTACCTAATTGTGTCTGTAGGTATCTAATTGTGTCTGTAGGTACCTAATTGTGTCTGTAGGTACCTAATTGTGTCTGTAGGTACCTAATTGTGTCTGTGGATATCTAATTGGGTCTGTGGGTATCTAATTGTGTCTGTGGGTATCTAATTGTGTCTGTGGGTATCTAATTGTTTCTGTGGGTATCTAACTGTGTCTGTGGGTATCTAATTGTGTATGTGGGTATTTAAATGTGTCTGTGGGTATTTAATTGTGTCTGTGAGTATCTAATCTTGTATGTAGGCATCTAATTGTGTCTGTAGGTATCTAATTGTGTATGTGGGTATCTAATTGTGTCTGTAGGTATCTAATTGTGTCTGTAGGTATCTAATTGTTTCTGTGGATATCTAATTGTGCCCATGGATATCTAATTGTGCCTGTGGGTATCTTATTGTGTCTGTAGGTACCTAATTGTGTCTAGGTATCTAATTGTGCCTGTGGGTATCTTATTGTTTCTGTGGGTATCTAATTGTGTCTGTAGGTATCTAATTGTGCCTGTAGGTATCTTATTGTTTTTGTGGGTATCTAATTGTGTCTGTAGGTACCTAATTGTGTCTGTAGGTACCTAATTGTGTCTGTAGGTATCTAATTGTGTCTGTGGGTATCTAATTGTGTCTACCTCTAATTTGTATTTAGAGGTGGATAAGTATGCATATATGGATTGTATCGTGTATTTAAGCAAGTACACGGATGTACTATTTAAATGCTGCATCCTTCGCTTCCAGTTGCTAGCTATTTTTTTCTTCGCTTGCAGTTTAAAAAAATGAGTAACAATATGAGTAGGGATGCTTAGCAGGCTGAGCTGTATTGAACAGAAATGCGCGAGCAGTTTTTGGCTGAAGGCAAATTTGGAAAATTCTTTTTTGGGAAGGAAACAGTTGAGAGAAGGGGAGAGGGAAGTTCACCCTGGGAGAACTGCATGCATTGTTTGAAAGCTATAATTAATTTTTGTACGTATAATATTTAAACATGGCTATGCTTTTACAATGCACAAGCCAGCCTAGCCGGGTTACCATGGTGACACTTGGGCCTTCGTCCATGGCCCATGGACAATAGGCAATTAAAAACTGGCTCTCACATCTGGCTGTTTAATTAGCAGTTGGCACGGGAGCCTCGCTCTGTGGATCAGTCCGTGAATTAATTATTAATAATAAAGCCTCCATAGATACCATGCCGTGTTAAGCCTCAAGCTTACTGAAACCGCGATCTCAGGCTGTTTGAATAATTAATTTTACCGCCTCCCAAACAGAGTAACAAAACTACCTTTCGTAGTTCCTTAGTATGGTTTGTTTAAATTGTCTCCATTGGAAACCGATTTGTTTGCCTGCCAGCTGCGAGTTTAACGATCGATTTTAGCGAATTAACAATTCTTTGGAAAATCTGTTTTTGAGAGGCGGGCGATTCACGGGCGATTCACTGTCGCTGTGGTCATTAAAATTTGGGGTTGAGGCCTGTTCTCAAGCTGAATTATTTATTGTGCTTTGGCTATTGCACAACCATGAGCAATGCCTCTTAGGGCGCGGCTCAGAGGCTTGGGAAACGGGTGGACTAATAGTCCAATTCTACTTCAGAATTTTCCTGGCTGGAGTTTTTGTACTGGGGAGTTAATGAACTTTCTTTAGGGCTTGGCTCAGGCTCTTAGTGCTAACCATATGCAAATTATTAGTGCAATATAGGCCCTGGCAACTTGCCATCTTTGGGATCTGACACTTTGTGTTTGGGATCTGACACTTAGGGTTTAAATATCTGACACTTAGGGTTTGAAATCTGACACTTAGTGTTTGGGATCTGACACTTAGGGTTTGGGATCTGACACTTTGGGTTTGGGATCTGACTCTTAGGGTTTGTGATCTGACACTTAGGGTTTGAGATCTGACACTTAGGGTTTGGGATCTGAAACTTAGGGTTTAAATATCTGACACTTAGGGTTTGGGATCTGACACTTAGGGTTTGGGATCTGACACTTAGGGTTTGGAATCTGACACTTGGTGTTTGGGATCTGACACTTAGGGTTTGGGATCTGACACTTAGAGTTTGGGATCTGAAACTTAGGGTTTAAATATCTGACACTTAGGGTTTGGGATCTGACACTTAGTGTTTGGGATCTGACACTTAGGGTTTGGGATCTGACACTTAGGGTTTGGGATCTGACACCTAGAGTTTGGGATCTGACACTTAGGGTTTAAATATCTGACACTTAGGGTTTGGGATCTGACACTTAGGGTTTGGAATCTGACACTTAGTGCTTGGGATCTGACACTTAGGGTTTGGGATCTGACACTTAGAGTTTGGGATCTGAAACTTAGGGTTTAAATATCTGACACTTAGGGTTTGGGATCTGACACTTAGGGTTTGGGATCTGACACTTAGGGTTTGGGATCTGACACTTAGGGTTTGGGATCTGACACCTAGAGTTTGGGATCTGAAACTTAGGGTTTGGGATCTGACACTTAGGGTTTGGGATCTGACACTTAGGGTTTGGGATCTGACACTTAGGGTTTGAGATCTGACACCTAGGGTTTGGGATCTGACACTTAGGGTTTGGGATCTGACACTTAGGGTTTGGGATCTGACACCTAGAGTTTGGGATCTGACACTTAGTGTTTGGGATCTGACACTTAGGGTTTAAATATCTGACACTTAGGGTTTGGGATCTGACACTTAGGGTTTGGGATCTGACACTTAGGGTTTGGGATCTGACACTTAGGGTTTGGGATCTGACACCTAGAGTTTGGGATCTGACACTTAGTGTTTGGGATCTGACACTTAGGGTTTGGGATCTGACACTTAGGGTTTGGGATCTGACACTTAGGGTTTGGGATCTGACACTTAGAGTTTGGGATCTGAAACTTAGGGTTTGGGATCTGACACTTAGGGTTTGGGATCTGACACTTAGGGTTTGGGATCTGACACTTAGGGTTTGAGATCTGACACCTAGGGTTTGGGATCTGACACTTAGTGTTTGGGATCTGACACTTAGGGTTTAAATATCTGACACTTAGGGTTTGGGATCTGACACTTAGGGTTTGGGATCTGACACTTAGGGTTTAAATATCTGACACTTAGGGTTTGGGATCTGACACTTAGGGTTTGGGATCTGACACTTAAAGTTTAAATATCTGACACTTAGGGTTTGGGATCTGACACTTAAAGTTTAAATATCTGACACTTAGGGTTTGGGATCGGACACTTAGTAGTTTGGGATCTGACACTTAGGGTTTGGGATCTGACACTTAGGGTTTAAATATCTGACACTTAGGGTTTGGGATCTGACACTTAGTGTTTGGGATCTGACACTTAGGGTTTGGGATCTGACACTTAGAGTTTGGGATCTGACACTTAGGGTTTTGGATCTGACACTTAGGGTTTGGGATCTGACACTTAGGGTTTAAATATCTGACACTTAGAGTTTGGGATCTGAAACTTAGGGTTTGGGATCTGACACTTAGGGTTTAAATATCTGACACTTAGGGTTTGGGATCTGACACCTAAGGTTGTGGGATCTGAGTCCTAAGGTTGCTGGATCTGACACCGAAGGTTGCGGGATCTGACACCTAAGGTTGTGGGATCTGATGTGGGATCTGACACCTAAGGTTGCGGGATCTGGTGTGGGATCTGACACCTAAGGTTGTGGGATCTGATGTGGGATCTGACACCTAAGGTTGTGAGATCTGATGTGGGATCTAAGGCTGTACACCCTGTGTGAGCGTGCTCAGGAATCCTGGTCTCCTCAAATTTCAGAACGGAGCCGCCTGCCTGTGGGACTCGGTGACCGACCAGACCTCCCCGCTGGTCGACGTCCCCTGCAACTGCACCTCCGGCTGGTCGGGCAGCCACTGCGATGTTGACTACGATGCCTGCAGCGTGAAGCCCTGCTTCAGCGCTTGCACGGACCTGCCGCCTGACTCCGCCGCTGCCTTCAACTGCTCCGCCTGTCCCACCGGCTACACTGGAGACGGCATCACCTGCACTGGTCCGTGCTGTTGATTTGCTTAATTGCGCATGTCTGAGGCTGTCTACTCTTAGTAGGGGTGCAATAAAAGTCAACCCGAAATGGAAATATCCGTCACTGCATCTCTATTGTAATGGAAACTTCCGTCACTGCATCTCTATTGTAATGGAAACTTCCGTCACTGCATCTCTATTGTAATGGAAACTTCCGTCACTGCATCTCTATTGTAATGGAAACTTCCGTCACTGCATCTCTCTCTATTGTAATGGAAACTTCCGTCACTGCATCTCTCTCTATTGTAATGGAAACTTCCGTCACTGCATCTCTCTCTATTGTAATGGAAACCCGTCACTGCATCTCTCTCTATTGTAATGGAAACTTCCGTCACTGCATCTCTCTCTATTGTAATGGAAACTTCCGTCACTGCATCTCTCTCTATTGTAATGGAAACTTCCGTCACTGCATCTCTCTCTATTGTAATGGAAACTTCCGTCACTGCATCTCTCTCTATTGTAATGGAAACTTCCGTCACTGCATCTCTCTCTATTGTAATGGAAACCCGTCACTGAATCTCTCTCTATTGTAATGGAAACTTCCGTCACTGCATCTCTATTGTAATGGAAACTTCCGTCACTGCATCTCTATTGTAATGGAAACTTCCGTCACTGCATCTCTCTCTATTGTAATGGAAACTTCCGTCACTGCATCTCTCTCTATTGTAATGGAAACTTCCGTCACTGCATCTCTCTCTATTGTAATGGAAACTTCCGTCACTGAATCTCTCTCTATGGTAATGGAAACTTCCGTCACTGAATCTCTCTCTATGGTAATGGAAACTTCCGTCACTGAATCTCTCTCTATGGTAATGGAAACTTCCGTCACTGCATCTCTCTCTATTGTAATGGAAACTTCCGTCACTGCATCTCTCTCTATGGTAATGGAAACTTCCGTCACTGCATCTCTCTCTATGGTAATGGAAACTTCCGTCACTGAATCTCTCTCTATTGTAATGGAAACTTCCATCACTGAATCTCTCTCTATGGTAATGGAAACTTCCGTCACTGAATCTCTCTCTATTGTAATGGAAACTTCCGTCACTGCATCTCTCTCTATTGTAATGGAAACTTCCGTCACTGCATCTCTCTCTATTGTAATGGAAACCCGTCACTGAATCTCTCTCTATTGTAATGGAAACTTCCGTCACTCCATCTCTATTGTAATGGAAACTTCCGTCACTGCATCTCTATTGTAATGGAAACTTCCGTCACTGCATCTCTCTCTATTGTAATGGAAACTTCCGTCACTGCATCTCTCTCTATTGTAATGGAAACTTCCGTCACTGCATCTCTCTCTATTGTAATGGAAACTTCCGTCACTGAATCTCTCTCTATGGTAATGGAAACTTCCGTCACTGAATCTCTCTCTATTGTAATGGAAACTTCCGTCACTGCATCTCTCTCTATTGTAATGGAAACTTCCGTCACTGCATCTCTCTCTATTGTAATGGAAACTTCCGTCACTGCATCTCTCTCTATTGTAATGGAAACTTCCGTCACTGCATCTCTCTCTATTGTAATGGAAACTTCCGTCACTCCATCGCTTTCAATTGTAATGGAATTTTCCATTATTAATCCCGGCAACCCCACAATGCGCCAATCGCAGACGTGGACGAGTGCCTGACAAACCCGTGCAACCAGTCGTGCACGAATACGGCCGGCAGCTACACCTGCTCCTGCTTCAACGGCTATTTGCCAGCTGGCAGCGTCTGCCTAGACAAGGACGAGTGCTCCAACGGCGAGGCCTCCTGCCCGGCGAACTCCGTGTGCAACAACAAGCCGGGCAGCTACGAGTGCAAATGCCTCAGCGGCTTCGATCGGGTAATTAGCGACGGCTCCTGTCAGGACATTGACGAGTGCAAACTGAACTCCAGCATCTGCTCCGGCCTGGCCAACTCAACCTGCTTCAACTTCAATGGCGGCTACGAGTGCCGTTGCGACTCCGGCTACAGGCTGGAGAGCGGAGTCTGCGTTGGTGAGTGATCCGCATGCTCTGGGAGCTCTCATTTTGGGGGTGTATGATTGGGATTTCGATGATTGGGATTTCGATGATTGGGATTTCGATGATTTGGGATTTCGATGATTTGGGATTTCGATGATTGGGATTTCGATGATTGGGATTTCGATGATTGGGATTTCGATGATTTGGGATTTCGATGATTGGGATTTCGATGATTGGGATTTCGATGGTTGATTGGGATTTCAATAATTGGGATTTCGATGATTGGGAATTACGATGATTGGGATTTCGATTATTGGGATTTCGATTATTAGGATTTCGATTATTAGGATTTCGATGGTTGCGATTTCGATGGTTGTGATTTCGATGATTGGGATTTCGATGATTGGGATTTCGATGATTGGGATTTCGATGATTGGGATTTCGATTATTAGGATTTCGATGGTTGCGATTTCGATGGTTGTGATTTCGATGATTGGGATTTCGATAAATTAGGATTCGATTATTGGGATTTCTATTATTGGGATTTCGATGATTGATTGGGATTTCAATAATTGGGATTTCGATGATTGATTGGGATTTCAATGATTGATTGGGATTTCGATGATTGATTGGGATTTCGATGATTGATTGGGATTTCGATGATTGATTGGGATTTCGATGATTGGGATTTCGATGATTGATTAGGATTTCGATTATTAGGATTTCGATTATTAGGATTTCGATTATTGGGATTTCGATTATTGGGATTTCGATAATTAGGATTCCATTATTGGGATTTCTATTATTGGGATTTCCATGGTTGATTGGGATTTCAATAATTGCGATTTCGATGATTGATTGGGATTTCGATGATTGATTGGGATTTCGATGATTGATTGGGATTTCGATGATTGATTGGGATTTCGATGATTGATTGGGATTTCGATGATTGATTGGGATTTCGATGATTGATTGGGATTTCGATGATTGATTGGGATTTCGATGATTGATTGGGATTTCGATGATTGATTGGGATTTCGATGATTGATTGGGATTTCGATGATTGATTGGGATTTCGATGATAGGGATTTCGATGATTGATTGGGATTTCGATGATTGGGATTTTGATGGTTGGGATTTCGATGATTGGGATCTTGATGATTGGGATTTCGATGGTTGATTGGGATTTTGATGAGTTTTGGAATTCTAATAATTGAGACTTTTGTCCTTATCTAGTTTTATTCAAACCAACAATAATAACTAAAATTTCAGACATCAACGACTGCCAGCCGTCCAACAACTGCAGCCAGACCTGCGTGAACCACATCGGCGCTCCGTACACCTGCTCCTGCTCGCCCGGCTTCAACCTGTCCGCCGCCGACGCCAAGACCTGCTTGCCGGCGTTGAACTGTTCAGCCGCCCAGCTGTCCGACTGCCAGGGCGGGCAGTGCGCGCTGGACCCGGCCAACTCCAGCTCGGCCGTCTGCCGCTGCCGCCCCGGCTACCAGCTGGTCAACGCGACTGGAGGCGGCAAAATCTGCGCCAACATCAACGAGTGCAACTCGCCCGAGCTCAACTTGTGCGGCCCGGTCGGGCTGGCCGGCTGCTCGGACACTGAGGGTGGCTACACCTGCACCTGTCCGAGTGAGCTGGGGTTGCAGCTGCGGCTCTCAGTTGGTTATCCCCTATGGGACTTCTCCCAATTCGCCCCCCGGATAACGTTTAATCTTAATTTAATCCCAGTTTTGATCCCAATTTATCCCTAACTTTACTTGATAATATTTGATCCCAATTTAATCCCAATATGATCCCAAATTATCCCCAGCTTTACTTGATAATGATTGATCTCAATTTTATCCCAATTTTGATCCCAAATTATCTCCAGGTTTACTTGAGATCGTTTGATCCCAATTTTATCCCTTTTTGATCCCAACTTATCCCCGACTTCACTTGATATCGTTTGATCCCAATTTTTATCCCAAATGATCATTAGGTTCAATTGATATCGTTTGATCCCAATTCGATCCCATTTTGATCCTAAATGATCCCCGACTTCACTCGATAAAAATGGATCCCAACTCAATCCTATTTTGGTCCCAAATGATCTCCAGCTTCATTTGATAACAATTGATCCCAATTTGATCTCAATTTTGATCCCAAATTATCCCCAGGTTCACTTGATATCGTTTGATCCCAGTTTAATCCTGATATGATTCCAAATGATCCCCATTTCTAAATTGATAACATTTTTCCCTCCTCAGGCGGCTACGAGCTGGACTCCAGTCGACTCAACTGCGTTGACATCAACGAGTGCAGCACCAACAATCACACCTGCGACAGAGTGAACGGCACCTGTCAGAATGCAATCGGCGGTTACACCTGCGGCTGCAAGCCCGGCTATTCCATGGGCAAGAACAACAGCTGCACCGACTCGGACGAGTGCAGCCTTGGCACTCACACCTGCAACAGGCTGCTGGGGGTGTGCACCAACCTGGTTGCCAGCTACAACTGCTCCTGCAGAGCTGGCTACGAAGGCGACGGACGAACCTGTGTGGACAGGAACGAATGCGACTCGGCTGAGCTGAACCAGTGCGACCGCGGCGCTGGCACCTGCAAGAACACCGTTGGCTCCTACCTGTGCGGCTGCGCCGACGGCTACCACCTGGACACGGATCAGCGCACCTGCGTTGACAACGACGAGTGCAGAGAAGGTCACCTGAGGACCGGCTGCTACGACGACTCGCACTGCAACAACACCGCAGGCTCTTACCTGTGCTACTGTCCCAGCGGTATGCGACTGAAAACCGACAAGCGCTCGTGCGAAAGCGACACCCCGGTCGCCTGTCCGAAAGACGGCACGCTGGACAACTGCACCAGCTGTGCCATGGTTGGCGGTAGCTACGCTTGCATCTGTCCCAGCGGCTACACCTGGAGCTCCAGCAGCCGGGCCTGCGTTGACAAGAACGAGTGCACCGCCAACGGCGCCAGTCTGTGTCCGGCCGCCGCTCTGGTGTCCTGCGTCAACACAGCCGGTGGCTTCTCCTGCGAGTGCTTGAACTCCACCTACCAGCAGCGGAGCCAGGCCGCTCTGTGCACCGACCGGAACGAATGCTCGGCGCCCGGCGCCGCCTCTCTCTGCGCCGCTCCGTCTGGCTTTGCTGGCCAAACGGCCGCCTGCTTTGATTTCGATTTTGCTAGCACCGGACTGGCCTACCAGTGCCAGTGCCGGGTTGGCGGCTTCAAGAGGACTCCGGCTGCTAACAATACCTGCATTGATATTGACGAGTGCGCTACCGGTATCGCTAATTGCAATGCCAGCACCGGGGCTACCTGCAGAAATCTGCCTGGCGACTATACCTGCGACTGCCCGAGCGGTTTCCAGGTCAGGATTGGCGCCTATTTGAGTCAGACATATCCGCTCCCCCGATTCTGACTGTGGCCAGCCTCTCTTATCTATTTATTACCTGTAGCCAGTCAGCCTCTCTTACCTATTACCTGTGGCCAGTCAGCCTCTCTTACCTATTACCTGTAGCCAGCCAGCCTCTCTTACCTATTACCTGTGGCCAGTCAGCCTCTCTTACCTATTACCTGTGGCCAGTCAGCCTCTCTTACCTATTACCTGTGGCCAGTCAGCCTCTCTTACCTATTACCTGTAACCAGCCAGCCTCTCTTACCTATTACCTGTGGCCAGTCAGCCTCTCTTATCTATTACCTGTGGCCAGTCAGCCTCTCTTATCTATTACGTGTGGCCAGTCAGCCTCTCTTACCTATTACCTGTTGCCAGTCAGCCTCTCTTATCTATTTATTACCTGTAGCCAGCCAGCCTCTCTTACCTATTACCTGTGGCCAGTCAGCCTCTCTTATCTATTACCTGTGGCCAGTCAGCCTCTCTTACCTATTACCTGTAGCCAGTCAACCTCTCTTATCTATTACCTGTGGCTAACCAGCCTCTCTTATCTATTACCTGTGGCCAGTCAGCCTCTCTTACCTATTACCTGTGGCCAGTCAGCCTCTCTTATCTATTACCTGTGGCCAGTCAGCCTCTCTTATCTATTACCTGTGGCCAGTCAGCCTCTCTTACCTATTACCTGTGCCCAGTCAGCCTCTCTTATCTATTACCTGTGGCCAACCAGCCTCTTATCTATTACCTGTGGCCAGTCAGCCTCTCTTATCTATTTCCTGTGGCCAGTCAGCCTCTCTTATCTATTACCTGTGGCCAGCCAGCCTCTCTTATCTATTACCTGTGGCCAGCCAGCCTCTCTTATCTATTACATGTGGCCAGTCAGCCTCTCTTACCTATTACCTGTGGCCAGCCAGCCTCTCTTATCTATTACCTGTGGCCAGCCAGCCTCTCTTATCTATTACCTGTGGCCAGCCAGCCTCTCTTATCTATTACCTGTGGCCAGCCAGCCTCTCTTATCTATTACCTGTGGCCAGTCAGCTTCTTCTATTACCTGTCGCCAGCCAGCCTCTCTTATCTATTACCTGTGGCCAGCCAGCCTCTCTTATCTATTACCTGTGGCCAGCCAGCCTCTCTTATCTATTACCTGTGGCCAGCCAGCCTCTCTTATCTATTACCTGTGGCCAGTCAGCCTCTTCTATTACCTGTCGCCAGCCAGCCTCTCTTATCTATTACCTGTGGCCAGCCAGCCTCTCTTATCTATTACCTGTGGCCAGCCAGCCTCTCTTATCTATTACCTGTGGCCAGCCAGCCTCTCTTATCTATTACCTGTGGCCAGCCAGCCTCTCTTATCTATTACCTGTGGCCAGTCAGCTTCTTCTATTACCTGTGGCCAGTCAGCCTCTCTTATCTATTACCTGTGGCCAGCCAGCCTCTCTTATCTATTACCTGTGGCCAGTCAGCTTCTTCTATTACCTGTGGCCAGTCAGCCTCTTCTATTACCTGTGGCCAGCCAGCCCTCTATTCTATGAAACAAAGCCAACACTGGTAATTCCCCCCCCCCTATGACCATCTCATCCAAAAAGGCCATGGGCTCAAACTGTGTCGACATCAACGAGTGCTCAACAAACAACGGCAACTGCTCTCATATCTGCAACAACACAGTTGGTGGGCACTTGTGCAGCTGCCGCTCCGGCTATCAACTAGTCCACGGTCAGGAGTGCCAGGACATCGACGAGTGCACAGTGGGAACTTTGGTAAATGGCGTCCGGGTACCTGTCAACTGCTCGCACAAGTGCTCAAACAGTCCCGGAGGCTACGGTTGCACCTGTCAATCTGGTTTCAACTTGCAAGCGGACGGCCGGTCCTGCCTGCCGTCTGCGGCCTGCTCGTCAAGCGCAGTCTGCGGCTTCGCCTGCTTTAAGAATTCCAGCACCGGCCTGGACACCTGCGTGTGCCCCAACCTGACTGGCTGGCTGCTCAACAGCACCACCGGGCAGTGCGTGGATATCGACGAATGCGCCGTCAGCAACACCAGCTGCACCGGGCACTCGCAGTGCGTCAATCTGGCTGGCAGCTTCATGTGCAACTGCACCGACGGGTACAAGATCAGCCCGGATGGCCGGTCCTGTGTTGGTGAGGCTGCTGTGCTGGAATACATTACTGCCTTGGTTGCCATGGTTACGTACTTATGGTTGCTTTGGTGCTATAACTTGCTGCTGTGCTGTTAGTTGCTATAGCCATTGAAAAACAATCAGTTGATATGGAAAAACAATATTGGTTGCTATGGGAGTACAAAATGGTTGCTATGGAAATACAATCGGTTGCTATAGAAATGCAAAAATATTTTATGCAGATACAATTAGTTGCTATAGGATTACAGAATGGTTGCTAGGGGATTACAAAATGGTTGCTAGGAAAATGCAATTGGTTGCTATGGTAATAAAGTCAGTTGCTATAGGACTAAAAGTTGTTGCTATGCTAATGAACTTGATTGCTATAGTAATGCAATCATTTGCTATGGTAATGAAATTGGTTGCTATGGTAATGCATTTGGTTGCTATGGGATTAAAAATGGTTGCTATGGGAATGCAATTGGTTGCCAATCGGTTTCGAAAATGCAGATCGCGACGGAGGCTGGAGCCAGTGGAGCCAATGGAGCAACTGCAGTCTCGACTGCGGCGGTGGCCAGCGATCCCGGCAGCGCCAGTGCAGCAGCCCGACGGCTGCCGGTGCCGGCGCCCTCTGCCTGGATTCGGCCGGACAGATCCGACTGGCCAGTGAGACGGTCAACGAGACTTGCAACCCTGCGGCCTGCACCAGTGAGCCCGGAACTGTGCACTGACTGAGCTTTTCCTGACACTCCTGACTGTCTCCTGACACTCGTGAATGCCTCCTGACACTCCTGACTCCTGTGAATGCCTGACTCTGACTCCTGACTCCTGTATGACACTCCTGACTCCTATCAGACACTCCTGACTCCTATCAGACACTCCTGACTCCTATCAGACACTCCTGACTCCTATCAGACACTCCTGACTCCTATCAGACATTCCTGACTCCTATCAGACACTCCTGACTCCTATCAGACATTCCTGACTCCTATCAGACGCTCCTGACTCCTATCAGACATTCCTGACTCCTATCAGACACTCCTGACTCCTATCAGACACTCCTGACTCCTATATGACACTCCTGACTCCTATCAGACACTCCTGACTCCTATCAGACACTCCTGACTCCTATCAGACACTTCTGACTCCTGTAAGATACTCCTGACTCCTATCAGACACTCCTGACTCCTATCAGACACTCCTGACTCCTATCAGACACTCCTGACTCCTATCAGACACTCCTGACTCCTATCAGACACTCCTGACTCCTATCAGACACTCCTGACTCCTATCAGACATTCCTGACTCCTATCAGACACTCCTGACTCCTATCAGACATTCCTGACTCCTATCAGACGCTCCTGACTCCTATCAGACATTCCTGACTCCTATCAGACACTCCTGACTCCTATCAGACACTCCTGACTCCTATATGACACTCCTGACTCCTATCAGACACTCCTGACTCCTATCAGACACTCCTGACTCCTATCAGACACTTCTGACTCCTGTAAGATACTCCTGACTCCTATCAGACACTCCTGACTCCTATCAGACACTCCTGACTCCTATCAGACACTCCTGACTCCTATCAGACACTCCTGACTCCTATATGATATTCCTGACTCCTATCAGACACTCCTGACTCCTATATGACATTCCTGACTCCTATATGACATTCCTGACTCCTATCAGACACTCCTGACTCCTATATGACATCCCTGACTCCTATCAGACACTCCTGACTCCTATCAGACACTCCTGACTCCTATCAGACACCCCTGACTCCTATATGACACCCCTGACTCCTCAGACACCCCTGACTCCTATCAGACACTCCTGACTCCTATCAGACACTCCTGACTCCTGTAAGATACTCTTGACTCCTATCAGACACTTATCTGACAGCATCTGCCTGTCTTCAACACAAGTTTCAAACCTCTTTGATCAACTGTGATCATTTCAGTGACCCCGATTGAGCAGAGCAACGCAATCGAGCTGGTGTTCAACCTGACTGTAGCCAGCGGCAGCTCCGGAATCACGGACAAACTGGTCAGTTGTTAAACGTGTGGCTTCCCTATAGATTAAACCTGTATAAAATTCGCATATTGAATAAAACTACGATAATTTTACTTTAACCAACGCAGTTCGAGAATGAAATCAACTCCCCGTTGAAGCAAGAGCTGGCGAAGAAAATCAATGAGTACTGCAGTCAGGACAGCAACTCCCAGCTGTGCTGCGCTTACAAGTCCGGCGCCAGGAAGTGAGTGCCAGCTGCGGTTGACTCGGCTTTCATGTGTGCAATGTCAACCTAATGTGTGTTTAATTTACTGCATCGATTTTGGCGCCACTAAAGCGCCACTCCTGACACCAACTAAGGCGCCACTCCTGACACCAACTAAGGCGCCACTCCTGACACCAATTAAGGCGCCACTCTTGACACCAAATTAGGCGCCACTCCTGACACTAACTAAGACGCCACTCCTGACACCAAATAAGGCGCCACTCCTGACACCAACTAAGGCGCCACTCCTGACACCAACTAAGGCGTCACTCCTGACATCAACTAAGGCGCCACTCCTGACACTAAATTAGGCGCCACTCCTGACACTAACTAAGACGCCACTCCTGACACCAATTAAGGCGCCACTCCTGACACCAACTAAGGCGCCACTCCTGACACTAACTAAGGCGCCACTCCTGACACCAATTAAGGCGCCACTCCTGACACCAACTAAGGCGCCACTCCTGACACTAAATTAGGCGCCACTCCTGACACTAACTAAGACGCCACTCCTGACACCAATTAAGGCGCCACTCCTGACACCAACTAAGGCGCCACTCCTGACACTAACTAAGGCGCCACTCCTGACACCAACTAAGGCGCCACTCCTGACACCAACTAAGGCGCTACTCCTGACATCAACTAAGGCGCCACTCTTGACACCAACTTAAGGCGCCACTCTTGACACTAAGGCACCGCTCTTGACACTAAGGCGCCACACTTGACACCAACTAAGGCGCTACTCCTGACATCAACTAAGGCGCCACTCTTGACACCAACTAAGGCGCCACTCTTGACACTAAGGCACCACTCTTGACACTAAGGCGCCACTCTTGATACCAACTAAGGCGCCACTCTTGACCCTAAGGCGCCACTCCTGACACTAAGGCGCCACTCTTGTCACCAATTTTAGATTCTACAATCCAGCCGAAAAATGAGTCGAACTTTAAACCAAATCTTTTTCTTTCTTTTCCCAGCAACCCGCTGGCCTACCTGACTCTGGTGCAGAGCATCTCGGAGGTGCAGCTGGCCACAGGTTCACCTGTGATCAGCCCGACTGAGCTGCGAGTGTCCTACCTGATCACGCCAAGCCAGTCCAATCCTTTGTGCAACGATTTCAATAATGGCGGTTTTCTCAGCAGAAAAAAACGAGCGGAGGCCTCGTCTTCGCAGTTCGCGCTAAGCCTCACAGTTGCTCTCACCGTCACGGAATCCAATGACACGTGAGTAATTCTATGAATAAATAATTAAGCAAACTATTATTATTTTCCGGGGCTAAAACTACTAAGAGTAATATCAATTGCAAAAACTGCATTAGTGGCCTGTACGCAGGAATTTCAATTGGAGAGCCCCAATCTTCAATTGTTAGGCGCCCCTGTCTCTTTGTTGGGCGCCCCTGTGTCTCTTTGTTGGGCGCTCCTGTGTCTCTTTGTTGGGCGCTCCTGTGTCTCTTTGTTGGGCGCCCCTGTGTCTCTTTGTTGGGCGCCCCTGTGTCTCTTTGTTGGGCGCCCCTGTGTCTCTTTGTTGGGCGCCCCTGTGTCTCTTTGTTGGGCGCCCCTGTGTCTCTTTGTTGGGCGCCCCTGTGTCTCGTTGTTGGGCGCTCCTGTGTCTCTTTGTTGGGCGCCCCTGTGTCTCTTTGTTGGGCGCCCCTGTGTCTCTTTGTTGGGCGCCCCTGTGTCTCTTTGTTGGGCGCCACTGTGTCTCTTTGTTGGGCGCCCCTGTGTCTCTTTGTTGGGCGCCCCTGTGTCTCTTTGTTGGGTGCCCCTGTCTCATGTTGGTACCCTTACCCCTGTCCTGTCAATTCTTGGCCAGAATGCCATGTTCAAGGGGTGGCAGAAGTTGAGCTCCTGCCATTTATCGAGCTTGGCTGCATCCTCTTTAATTGAGGTTTTTGGAGTAGCGCACTTTTTGTGGAGACGATTGGACTATCCATACCTCCTGACTCCCCCCTCTGCGAGCATTAACCGTAATAAGGCCCTGTAAATTATGCACTACTACACTACTTAGTAGTCAGCTTTGAATCAGTAGTGTAAATAGCGTTTTTTCAATATTTTTACTACAAAATCTATTCCGTTGTCCCTCCAGCATCGCAAGCCTGGTTCAGTCAATTCAGACAGTGGTGGACAATCTGAACCTGCCAATCACGGTCATCTTTGGGGGAGCCAGCCAGGCTTATACAGCCTCGACCACGGTAATTTAATTGTATTACACATTTTTCAATACTTTTGTAGCTGGAGAAATGAGAAATGAGTGCATGGCTGCCTACAGTACTGGCGCACTTGCATGTGCTCGGAGTCAGCGGAATGGGCAGAGTTGCCGTCAGCGCTGGTTGCGGGACGATGTCGGCCCGCAGCCCTCCTGCCGAATATTGATTTATTTATAGGCTTGTGTCGCCGCTTCCTGCGAAGCGAAATGGGCATATCAATGTTCCCTCTTTAATTCTGTCCGCAGGCGGCCGTGGTGCAGTCTAACACAGGCACAGAGCCGTGGGTTATCGCCGTGGCCACTGTGTGCGCCGTACTGGGAGCTGCGCTAATCTTGGTCATCATCCTGGTCCTGATCAAGAAGTGAGTAACACGCGGATACAAGAACTAAGGAAATATTTCCAAAAACTTTGGAAATTTCCTAGAAAATTTCCTTTTTTCCTACTGCCAGTAGTATTTGATAGAATTTTATCGCAAAATGCTATAAGGAAGATAGAAATTTAAAATAAAATATTTCAGAAACCGAACCGGCCTTTCAACTCTTGCCAAGAGAAAATCATCAAAAATAGATATTTTGCGCTAATTTGTTTATATTAACAGAAAAAATGCGCTGTAGGCTTAGTTGAAGCATTTGTAAAAGTTTTTGTTAATTGCTCAAATGTCAGTGTGAAAAATCATATCATAATAGGCCTCTGGTATTGCAGTGATGAACCATACGAATTAATTATACGATTATACCTGATGACGATTAAGTCTTTCACTGACAATATTCACACACACACTAATCTTGTGATTCTTTATTGGCCAAATTGAATGTTTAATCTACATAATAAATATAAAACTGCTAATTCTGTAGATAAACATGGTAGTCAGTAGTGTGAATGCGCATCGTTGCTTAATTAATTAATGTTTCTAAAATTAGTGCATAACAGCCAAAAGTATAGTACCCCCCCCCCCTAAAAGTATACTGTCCTATTTGCCATCAAAGGTGCGTGGGGCAATAGGTGGGGCATTCAAAATGGATTTTTTCCCAGAAACATTACAGCAAAAGACGCCACATTCATTTAACATGATCTCATTAAAAAAATTTTCCAGACCCAACAAAGTCGGGCCAGCACCGGCAGAATGATGAAGCATCTGTAAAATCCTGTTGATAAAGCTGGACGAGATGTATTTTTATTTCTTCTCAAATAAACTGCCTTTTTAATTTACTTTTTCCTACTGTTTTGAAAAATTTAAATTTAATCACAAATGTTTATTTTATTACAGAATCCAGAGATTTTTATTTTGTGGTTTTATTATTGGGCGGTTCAATGGACTTTTTGCTTTGGCAAAGGCTCACAGAAGTCTGGATAAGCAATTAGAAATATTATAATTGAATAAATAGTATGTTTTTATATAATCCTCAATATATTTAATTTATAGTAACTAAACTAATAAAAGACTATAAATTTAAATTTAGTTCGTAATTTACTTAGTTGGTATAATTATAAATTACCGTGGGCAAACGCCAGTGCCTAAAGGACTCACGACATGAACCGACATTAATAATTTCGATTTCGCAAAACCACACCTTATTTAGACTATATGTAGCTAATATGTATGTAACATTTTTTTCTATATTTTTTACAAGAAGAGATTTTTAATGACTATATCATCTACACTACAGTGTTTCCTAAACTAATGACGTTATATCATATTTTTGTTAAAATTGCAAATAAGCATGTAATTTGGCACTTTTACTATATCTCCTATGTAAAACTATTAATAAATATCTTTGTTTTTATTGTACTTCAGAAAGCAATGAATATTTTATTTATTTTCCAAAACAGATTTTTTAGTTCAGATTGCCCTCCCTCGGTGACCACAGATTTTGTAATGTAATACAGAATTAGCAATATTCTTGAGGCGTGAATCCTCTTTCAGGACTCGATAATTATCTTTCAACATTTAAGACATTTGTTATTTTCTGTGAAGAGCCAAATTTATTTGAACCCGAGTCAACATACATGTATTTTCAATTCAAATTTTTGTGCAATAATTAAATAACGGAAAACCAACTATTAATAGTAAATTTCCGGATGCATAACTTTTACAATACGTAGGGAGCTTTTTCGGCACGAATTTAAATCAAAATCTATCAAGTTGAGTTCCAATTGCAGCCATAAGCCTTTTTATAAGTACGAGGGTATGTTCTTGTTTCACTCTCGTAATTTAATATTCCCTTTACGAATTCCCACATCTAAGAGAAAACTGTGAACCTTCTATTTTACTTTTATAAATTTGGAATAACTTTATTAAAAGTTCTTTTCTATCACGCGTACGTGACCAATTAAAAGGTAAAAAGTTAATTTAGTCAAGAAATACATTATTCTATATTACAACGCAGATCGCTTCACTCGAGAAGCAAAAAATACACTTATTACACTACTCTGGGACCCAAACATTGCTGAGCCTGTTCTCTTTGCTTTTCCTCTTGTGCTTTTTGTAGATTTTACAAATTAGAATTTGTACCGAACAGAGACATAGATTAATAGATCTTTGAATAAACAGATAGAAAAATCGACCCTAAGACAGACAGACGACACTACACTCGTAACAGACAGACAGATAGACAGAGAGACAGACAGACAGACAAAGAGACAGACAGACAGACAGACAGGCAGACATACACAGAGACAGAGAGATACAGAGAGACACAGAGATGGACGGACAGGCAGACACAGATAGACAGAGAGATACAGATATACAGACAGACAGACAGACAGACAGACAGACAGGCAGGCAGGCAGACAGACAGACAGACAGACAGACAGACAGGCAGGCAGACAGACATACACGGAGACAGAGACACACGGAGAGACAGATATACAGGCAGACGTACAAACAAGAACGCTGCGACTATGAGCATTTCCAACTTTAAAAAATATTTAAAAGCTGAGGAGCAAACAAGACACGGTGGGGTATCGAATTCTGTTGCTGGGCATAAAAACACGCACACGGAGACAGACAAAAGTTGTTCATATTTTATTTATTCATTCATATAATAAATGTATACTAAAACAGAGATATGCTGAATAGTTCGACATGCGGAACAGAAAAGTAAGTAAATTTTACCAGCGAGAGCAGCCGGTCCGCTCACACACAAAAAGAAAGCATTAGAAAAACACATGGAGCAAATAGTAACAATTGTCATCAGAAATGGCATTTATCCAAGTATTAGCGGTTAAATAGAATAAATAACAGGTGCTGGCTTAGTTGGGATATTATCTATCATTTCAGAATGATTTACAACTGGCTAAGCACCGTTGGGAGTTTCGCGTACAAATTCATTTATAACTGAATTGGATGCCCAGGGAGGGGGGGGGGCTGCACTGCCACTGCAGGTTCAGTCTGGAGTAACGCAATTGTCATTTAAATTAAGAAAAACAAAGAGTCAATTCGGTCAAACAATAAACTGAAACGTAAATAAGCAGTAGAGGAAATATGTAAGAACAAAGACACGATACTAAAATCACATTCAACCAAAGACGACAAACCAGTAAGTTTATTGCGCAATTTATTCAACCCATTAATTATATTACAGTACTGCAATGTTACAGGCATCTCCTCTGGATCCTTGATTCCCGATTTTACTATCTCACATTCTTCATGCTGATTCTCGAACCTCAGTATCCTGAATCTGAGTTTGTGAGATCCTGAATCTGGGGCCGCGGGATCCTGAATCTGAAATCGTGAGATCCTGAATCTGGGGCCGCGGGATCCGGAATCTGAATTCGTGAGATCCTGAATCTGTGGCCACGGGATCCTGAATCTGGGGCCACGGGATCCTGAATCTGAATTTGTGAGATCCCGAATCTGGGGCCGCGGGATCCTGAATCTGGGACCACTCAGGATCCTGAATATGGGACCTCTCGGGATCCTGAATCTGGGACCTCTCGGGGATCCTGAATCTGGGGCCGCGGGATCCGAAATCTGAGTTCGTGAGATCCTGAATCTGGGGCCGCGGGATCCGGAATCTGAATTCGTGAGATCCTGAATCTGTGGCCACGGGATCCTGAATCTGAATTTGTGAGATCCTGAATCTGGGGCCACGGGATCCTGAATCTGAATTTGTGAGATCCCGAATCTGGGGCCGCGGGATCCTGAATCTGGGACCACTCAGGATCCTGAATATGGGACCTCTCGGGATCCTGAATCTGGGACCTCTCGGGATCCTGAATCTGGGACCTCTCGGGATCCTGAATATGGGACCTCTCGGGATCCTGAATCTGAATCCGTGAGATCCTGAATCTGAATCCGTGAGATCCTGAATCTGGGACCTCTCGGGATCCTGAATCTGAGTTCGTGAGATCCTGAATCTGAGTTCGTGAGATCCTGAATCTGGGACCTCTCGGGATCCTGAATCTGAGTTCGTGAGATCCTGAATCTGAATCCGTGAGATCCTGAATCTGGGACCTCTCGGGATCCTGAATCTGAGTTCGTGAGATCCTGAATCTGAGTTCGTGAGATCCTGAATCTGGGACCTCTCGGGATCTTGAATCGGAGTTCGTGAGACCCTGAATCTGTGATATCGGGATCCAAATCTAGGAATTGGGGATTTGAGACACGCAGGTTTTCACATCTTTTTTTTATTTCGAAATTTCACATTTTAACTTTCCCCACACATTTACATCCATAGAGAACTTTTTGGACAGGGTTTTATTGTTTCTTAGAAATAAACATTTTTTAACATTACTTCTCCTCCAGCAGCACGGTCTCCTGCGGCACGAGGCCGGCAGCCTCAAACGTGGTGTCCATATCCAGCTGGCTCAGTGTTCGCCGTGGAAAAGCGGTCACCAAGTTGTAGTTGGACTCCGCGTAGCCCAGGCTGGCGCAATAGGCGGCCAGATGCCGTAGTCGGTCCTGTGGATTAAATCGCCGCTGTCGAGTCTCCGAGCCGCCCGGCAGTCGAAGGCGGATTGTGGCGGCCGGTTGGCCCGCCTGCGGCTCCTCGGGCAGCTGCGCCAGCGCTTGGCGCTGCTCAGCCTCGGCGCGTTCTTGCTGTTCACGCTCGAGGCGCTGCTTCTCGGCGCGTTGCTGAGAGAAAAGGGGATTGTTAGGGATAGCGAAATCTGATCTTATCTGATTTCGGAATCTTCCCCATTAGATTCGGAATCTTCCCCATTAGATTCGGAATCTTCCCCATTAGATTCGGAATCTTTCCTATTAGACTCCGCATCTAAATTAAATTTCTAAAACTCCCCAATCAGATTCCTAAATCTCCCCAATCAGATTCCTAAATCTCCCCACCAGATTCCTAAATCTCCCAATCAGATTCCTAAATCTCCCCAATCAGATTCCTAAATCTCCCCAATCAGATTCCTAAATCTCCCCAATTAGATTCCTAAATCTCCCCAATTAGATTCCTAAATCTTCCCAATTAGATTCCCAAATCTCCTCAATTAGATTCCTGAATCTCCCCAATTAGATTCCTAAATCTCCCCAATTAGATTCCTGAATCTCCCCAATTAGATTCCTAAATCTCCCCAATTAGATTCCTGAATCTCCCCAATTAGATTCCTGAATCTCCCCAATCAGATTCCTAAATCTCCCCAATTAGATTCCTAAATCTTCCCAATTAGATTCCCAAATCTCCTCAATTAGATTCCTAAATCTCACTAATTAGATTTCTAAAACTCCCCAATCAGATTCCTTAATCTCTCCAATCAGATTCCTAAATCTCCCCAATCAGATTCCTAAATCTCCCAATTAGATTCCTAAATCTCCCCAATCAGATTCCTAAAACTCCCCAATCAGATTCCTAAATCTCCCCAATCAGATTCCTAAATCTCCCAATCAGATTCCTAAATCTCCCAATCAGATTCCTAAATCTCCCCAATCAGATTCCTAAATCTCCCCAATCAGATTCCTAAATCTCCCCAATTAGATTCCTAAATCTTCCCAATTAGATTCCCAAATCTCCTCAATTAGATTTTTAAATCTCACTAATTAGATTCCTAAATCTCCCCAATTAGATTCCTGAATCTCCCCAATTAGATTCCTAAATCTTCCCAATTAGATTCCCAAATCTCCTCAATTAGATTTTTAAATCTCACTAATTAGATTCCTAAATCTCCCCAATTAGATTCCTGAATCTCCCCAATTAGATTCCTAAATCTTCCCAATTAGATTCCCAAATCTCCTCAATTAGATTCCTAAATCTCACTAATTAGATTTCTAAAACTCCCCAATCAGATTCCTTAATCTCTCCAATCAGATTCCTAAATCTCCCCAATCAGATTCCTAAATCTCCCAATTAGATTCCTAAATCTCCCCAATCAGATTCCTAAAACTCCCCAATCAGATTCCTAAATCTCCCCAATCAGATTCCTAAAACTCCCCAATCAGATTCCTAAATCTCCCCAATCAGATTACTAAATCTCCCAATCAGATTCCTAAATCTCCCAATCAGATTCCTAAATCTCCCAATCAGATTCCTAAATCTCCCCACCAGATTCCTAAATCTCCCCAATCAGATTCCTAAAACTCCCCAATCAGATTCCTAAATCTCCCCACCAGATTCCTAAAACTCCCCAATCAGATTCCTAAATCTCCCCAATCAGATTCCTAAATCTCCCAATCAGATTCCTAAATCTCCCAATCAGATTCCTAAATCTCCCAATCAGATTCCTAAATCTCCCCACCAGATTCCTAAATCTCCCCAATCAGATTCCTAAAACTCCCCAATCAGATTCCTAAATCTCCCCACCAGATTCCTAAATCTCCCCAATCAGATTCCTAAAACTCCCCAATCAGATTCCTAAATCTCCCCAATCAGATTCCTAAAACTCCCCAATCAGATTCCTAAATCTCCCTATCAGATTCCTAAATCTCCCCAATTAGATTCCGAATCTTCCCAATTGTATCTCAAATCTTCAGTTTCCACCTATAGGATTTCATAACTACTTTCAATTCCAAAATCCCACGCAGACTCACAAAATGCAAATCTCCCAAAAAACCACCCGTCACTCACCTCCTCTTTCTGCCTATCCAACCGCAGACTCTCCTCATATGCGGTCTGCATCTCCAGCCGCTCCATAGTTCTCATCTCCCTGGCATTCTCCTCGGCCAATTCCGCCTCTCGCCAGGCCCTGAACTCGTCCAGAGCTTTCACCAGCATGTCCAAAGCTGCCGACGGATCGCTGACGCCTTGAACGTCGCCAATAATTTCGTGAGCAGCTCGTGGCCGATGGGCAACAACTAGCAGAGCGGGCAGGTCATCCGGCGCAAGTTGACGAATCCGATCGGCAGCGTCAAGACCCAGCTGCCTGGCCGCCAGCGTCACCAATGTGGCGGCATTGTCCGGCTGGGTCAGATCCCACGGCCACAATACAAAATTAGCGTTGAGAAATTCGATAACGGCTGCATTAGTTAATACGTTAGAGCAGAATATTTGAGCGGCTATTGATCTATCGTGATGCAGATAGATTGCTAACGGTCTCTTGTCGGCCGTTGATTGGCCGTCCGCTTCGTCAATTGCCGAAGCTAAACTGGCGTTGTTGAATAGCGGGCAGGTGGAGCCGTATCTGCGAATTAGCGAGCGATGCGAATCTTTTCGATTCATTCTTTAGGGGACGATATGAGCCGGTCGCACTTGCGGACTGCAACCCTCTTAGATCACTTCAAGATGGATTGCACACCTTAGACCCCTACAAGATGGATTGCACACCTTAGATCCCTTCAAGATGGACTGCAACCTTCTTAGACACTTCAAAATGAACTGCAATCCCTTCAAGATGAATTGCACACCTTCTTAGAGATGGATTGCAAACCTTGTTAGATCCCTTCAAGATGGATTGCAAACATTCTTAGAGATGGATTGCAAACCTTGTTAGATCCCTTCAAGATGGATTGCAAACCTTCTTAGATCCCTTCATGATGGACTGCAACCTTCTTAGACACTTAAAATGGACTGCAAACTTCTTAGATCCTTCTTAGACTGCAACCTAATGGACTGCAATCTGACGATGCACCTTGGTGTGCGAAACGCGTCGAAAAAACCACATGTTGATTTTCGGCTTTCTATTTATTTTACTTGCCAAGCGAGCCACTTTACCTGATTTCTACATCTTAGATCCCTTCAAGATGGATTGCAAACCTTGTTAGATCCCTTCAAGATGGATTGCAAACCTTCTTAGATCCCTTCAAGATGGATTGCAACCTTCTTAGATCCCTTCAAGATGGATTGCAACCTTCTTAGATCCCTTCAAGATGGATTGCAACCTTCTTAGATCCCTTCAAGATGGATTGCAAACCTTCTTAGATCCCTTCAAGATGGACTGCAACCTTCTTAGACACTTAAAATGGACTGCAACCTTCTTAGATCCTTCAAGATGGATTGCACACCTTCCTAGATTCCTTCATAGATCCCTTCAGGGTAGATTGCAACTTTCTTAGATCCCTTCAGGGTGGATTGCAACCTTCTTAGATCCCTTCAGGGTGAATGACAATTCTCAAATCTTTTTAGAGTGAATTGCAACCTTCTTAGATCTCTTCAGGGTGGATTGCAACCTCAAATCTCTTCAATGTAAATTGCAACCTTCTTAGATAATTTCAGGCTGGATTGCAACCTTAGTACCTTCAGAAGGTGATTGAAAACCTTAAGCCTTAGTCCAACCCTCTCGTGCCGTCACCCAGCTACAAACCTTGCCGCGAAGTTTTCCACAAACTGCCTGACACCCTGAGAGTCGCTGCGACAGCCAGGCGGTATGAGCGGCACCGACCGAGGCGGCACGGGTCTCCGCCGGCCAGTAGTGGCGTCAATCATCTCTTCTTCGTCGTCCTCAATCATCTGGATGTCGTGCTCATCGTCGTAGTCAAAATCGTAATCAGCGTAATCGTCGGGAGCTGGAGTTGTTGCCGATGCGGCGGCGGCGGCGGCAGACGTCGGATTCCTTCTGACAACCAGATCCTGATGCGACGGCAGGTTACTCAGACCGAACGTGCTGGACCAATTCAAATCCCAGCCTGACCATTGCTGAGTAGCGCTGGGGATGCCCCATAGACTGTACACATCCGTGCGCAAGCGGCCAACGCAATCGTCAGCTCTATAATGAAACACCTGTGAGCAATTAGTCCGATCGGCGTTGCGCACAGTCAGGTGATACTCGGCCGGCTGATGCCGCCCCCTAGTAACGTTAGACCGTTCTCCAACTAGGGGATCAGCGCTGGCTAGAGATAGCTTCGTCTCCTTCGGCAGTCGGAGCGAGGCCAGTACAGTGCTATCGCTAACTGAACTGGGAAAGCCGCGCAGGCGCATATCATCAATATCAATTGGCTGCTGCATCATCTGATGCAGCTGGCGCTTAATTTCTAGCACCGTGTCCGACTCTTTAGAGATAACATTTAATTCTGTTAGGCCGCGCTCTACCGTGTGCAATAGATCGTCATCTAATTGTACTTTAAATAGCAGCAGGCGCTGTTTGGAGCTGCGGGTTTCTCGGCTAGCGCCGCCTGTGGAATTCGACGACGATGAGGCAGCGGCGGCAGCGGAGGCGCCGCTTCGGCTGCGCAGCTCTGAACCGCTGCGGCTGCCCGTCGCCGCTGTCGACGCCCCGTTGCCGCCAGGCCTCGGCCGCTGTGGTCGCCCTCCGCCCGCTCCACTGCCGCCGCGAGAGCTGGACGATGATGGCGGCCCAACGCGGCCAAGCGAGGCCAGACTCGGGCCGAACGGGCCACGCCTGAAAGCCTCCTCCGCATTGAGTGCAATATCATCCTGGTCCATCATTGGCACGGTGGGCTCGCATATTGGCAAGTTGGGCGATTCAACCGGATTGATGCCACTGCCGCCGCCGTGAGACCCGGTGTCTAAGTAAGACTGCAGTGCTCGCTAAAAGTGGTTTGATTGCATAGATTGTTATTACTAAACTTTGATTCATCTACTAACAGTAGCATGCGCACAGTTAATTGATTGAATCAAGAAAAAAAATAGCCATTACCTGCAAATCCCATGACTCTTGTTCTAGTATGGCTATAGCGATGCCTATGTCGTCAAGTCCAGTGGCAGCCTAAAACATTATAAACAAATCATTACTTGATATTATGGCTAAAAATAGAAAACCAACTATCAACATTTGTGAGTCGACACATTTCGCACTCTGTGGTGCATCTTCAGGTTTATTTTAATAGAACGAACAAAAAACTGAGGCTGACAATAATAAATATTTGTGTGAGGCAAAAAAAGAATTTTTTATGAGTAATTAATTATTCTATATAGTAAATTTGTCTAAAGATCAAAAGGCAGGTTAGGGACAGAAATTTTGGCAGAGCAGTGTAGTCCATAGTTGGTGTTCTCTCTCAAAACTTAAAAAACATGGAGAACATGGTCGACGCCACTATGTTGGAGTTGAGTGCTAGGCCAATCACCAAGGGTCCACCCCAGAGGGGCTATGCCCATTCTAAAAATAACCCTATTTATTTCTATCCAATTAAACTGGCCCTTGGCTTTGGGTTAGGGGGGGGGGGTATACCTGGAGTGAGTTGGAGATCTGGACTGCAGTGTGGCTAGAATGGGACTTGAGCCCCCCACTCACACCCGCCCTGCAGGAAAGATGACCATTCACAAAAGTGTATGGCTGAGCCCCGGGTAGTCCTCCTATTGTTTTTATCAGTTTTATCTTGGCCATTAGAATGCCTTCTAATCTTTGGAGTTTTGAGCTCTGCCCTCCTTGCCCGGTCTATCTTGCTCTATCCTTGGTCTATCTGCTGGCTCCTCTGGTAGTGATGGATTGAAATTATTTTTCAAATCGAAATCGAAATCGAAATTTTCGGTTTCTTAGAATCGAAATTGAAATCGAAATCGAAATTTTTTGAGCTTAATGAATTTTTACTTTTTCACTAATCATGCAAAAAAGGTTAACACCTTGCCTCTGCATGTATGAGCTTACATGTTTTATAAAAAGTATCTTTGATATGTTTAAACCAGAATACTTTAGATTTAACTTACTTTAAAAATACGAAATAGAAAATGCTGGTGTATTATGTATTATACACTCGTACATAGAAATACAGTAGAAGTTGTATTATACCAGGTACTTCACTGCTGTTTAAGCTGAAGATCTAGATACGAGTAGCCTATATCCATTTCATTAAGGCTTTAAGTCTTTAGCCAATTAAAATTCACGCCAATGAGTTCAGCCAGTGGGCTTGTAGAGGTTGAGGTGGGTGCAGCACAAGGCCTGGAACAGTGTGTGTCCCACACAATCTTTTCTTGTAGAAAAGGCGATTCTTGCCTCCCCACTGAGTCTTTGAACTGCACTTCCTTTCACTTCCTATAGATTTTCTTACTCGTGTAGCATGATCATCAATGTCTAAATTGTTAAAATATAACCAAAATTTTGAAATCATTTTCGATGAATGGTATCGAAATTCGAAATCGAAATTATTTCAATGCAAAATTAGTTTCGAATTTTGGAATATCGAAATCGAAATTGAATTTTGATCCATCACTATCTTCTGGTTGTTTCCCTGCTTATTGTGTCCATATATGCGCAACCTTGGGATTCACTTGGTCGTTTCTATTGGCAACACATACATGTAAGTTGCTATTGGCTGAGAGCAATCATGTGACTACTATTCTGTCCAATAGCAACTTACATGTGTGTGTTGTCAATAGAAATGGCAAAGTGAATCCCAAGGTTGCACCCAAGCATGATTGTGTCTAGGCTCTTATCACTGACAGTGGATTGGAGTCCTGGGCTGTATATTTGTCCCGAATCGGAGAAAACTGGCTGAGTCCAGTTTTTTCTTGCCCCTTATGCCCCTCTCCACCCCCTTGGCCTGGCTTCCAATATAGAGCTGGTTAGGTGATACCCTTATGGCTTGCAGCCCTATAGGTAGTCATTATATCCTGCCTGATAAGAGACTTGCCCTTGGATACAAGCCTTTTAGACTTGCTCCAACTTTTGGGTTTCCTTACTCTTGGACAGTTTTCAATAATATATCAAAAATTTTCAATTCCAATTCTGTTTTTTGTACACTCCTAGGGTTTGTTTGCAAGGTGGTGGCCTGGGTGGACTTGGTCCTAACACTATCCCTGATTCCACTAATTATGGGTTGGCGGTGTCTTGTAGGCCTACTATAGGCTTGGGTTAGTAGCCCTAAAATTCCCTTTGGCCTAGACCTCAAGGTCCAATCAGGTGGGTATCTTGGGCTTTATGCCCCTGGTAGTGCCTCTCAGTGGCAGAGCCCCTCCCAGGGCTGATCCATGGGTAGCCTTTGGCTTCCCACCCTGTTTAACAACATCAAATCTCTGCTGATCATAATTAGCCAATCAACTTTTTTATTGCCTTAATTGCTCAATATTGCTATAATAATATGGCTATGCTCTTTATACATATCAGTTGTTTGTTCATACTTTTAATGTTTAGATTGCTTTGAGTTGTATAAAAGTATTGAGTTGAATTTCATAAAAAATAAAAGGTACACAATGCATACCAAACTATATACTAACATTTTTTGCATGCCTGATTTTTTGGCATATAGATGCCTTCTAAACTATAGTAAATAATGAGATTAATTATTAGCCAAATGATCTTTTAAAATATGCAAAAGGTCATTTATTGTAACAATACAGAAAAGGTCATTTAGTTATATTGCCATTGGCCTAGATTTAAGTGTGAGTAGGCCCCATGCACTCAAATAATTTTTTTAGTGTGCATTTGTCTTTCTTAAATTTTTGTTCAGTGTGCACCCAGCATGATTTGGACTAGGCCTATGGATCTTAACTTAGACCTAACTAATATAACTTCTTTTTATATTATACAATATACTCCTTTATTTGAAATAAGTATTTTAGGGTTCTTTTAAACTAAATATTGAAAAAAAATCTATTATGTATTACTACAAAACTATAACATTAAAAAAATCTTACCTGAAAATTTGCAAGAATCTCATTTCGATCACAATCTGACATTTTCTAATGGTAGAAGTCTTAAAAATCAGTAATAGGCCTAGCCAGAACTCAAAATTTTAATAAAATACTGTTTTTGAAACGAAAGAACAAAGCTAGATAACAATTGACGAATATCTCATGTCTTGCAACTTAGTTTTTAGGCTTAGTCTGGGTGTCTAGGTACTACTGACACTGTTGGCCTACTACTACAGTACTAGTGTAGGGCCTATGAGTTTTCACAAGCACAAGTAAAGACTTCAGTATTTTCCTTGCGTGTATAACAGAATAATCAATATGAAATAGGAATTATTTATATTATCAAACTAAATTGACAATTTCTACTTTTGACTTTTAGAAATTCGTGAACAGCTGTGCGCCTAGGCCTACATGCAGTTGATGTTCCTGGCCGATCGCTCTGAGAACATCCTTAATTTAGTGCCAAAAAAGTATATAATATTGTGCACAAAAACAAAACAGCGCAGTTGTATTCATAAAAAACGATTATTAGCCCTATCGTTAATGTTGTAATCAAAATGATTTTTTTCTTTAAAAATAGGCCTGCGTTGATTCCTTTATGCCTAAATTTGTCTATAATACCTTCCTGAAAATAGAAATAGAATAGAAATAGAAATCGAAACGCACCTATTCTCGTTCTCGCATGTTGTCATATCAGTTGCACTTTGCCTTTGGTTTGGAGAGTTGTATTAGATAATTTTAGATTTAAGCGAAACAAAAGCTTAAACGTGGCAAAGTTGTGAGTGTACATTTGAGAAACTAATTTGCAAAGCTGATGATTTTAATTTTTAGGGCCTAATAAAACTTTGGGTTGTCAATTGTCTTGTTTTTTGCTGCAATATAAGATATATATTTTAAGTTACATTTTTAATGTTATATTTGCATTTAGGGCCTATTTTACACAGCCGCACTAATGCCTTGGAGTTTGCTGAATCCACCAGAGTTCCAAATGCAGTATAGATATGCGGCACTGGCAGGTAGATAAGAGCCATCAGCTTCTTGCAAAAAAGTTGTCTCCTTATTGGTTGTATAGGTCGCGGAAAGGCCAAGGTCTTGGATTTTTTGAAAAATGCTCTGTGCGAAGTGAAATGAGCATCCCTGCAGCTGAGCGTCAGGGCAGGTTTGATGCAAAGCCTCCCATATAGCTGCTTCAAAGTGGAGCACAGCTGCCATGGGTCGAGCTCCTGTCAGTTCAATCAGCCACTCAAGTATGTGAACATAGTTGTGCTTTGATTTTCCAGACATAAGGAGGAAGCATAGAGGTACCTGCTTTTCCTTTCCATCTTGATGAATAAGACCATGCCATGAACAAAAAATATACAGGATTGGATTAGTATTTTAGCTTCTAAGCAGATATTTAAAAGATTTGAAGCAAATTTAATAGTAGTTCACTAGAATAAAGTTGCATAAATGGATTTTAACAATGTAAAATGTTCCATCCATGAACCATTGATTCATAGTAGTCAGAATTGCCAGTTGCTTGTCAGTGGCAAACAACAAATGGCACTTATGGGTTCTGGCCACAGTGATGTCTGCTTTAAGAAAGTTGGATGGGAAGGCCAGCTCTTGAAGTTCAAATTGAAGATCATGTGGATGAGAAGGCTGACTTCCTGTGCGATATTAGTTAGCATTTCTTGCCAGCTACTCCACTCTTAGAAGATTAGCGCCCTGCTCACCCCGCAGTGCTTGTGCTATTAGGGTGCTTTCAACAATCTCTGCTGTTGATTCAAATCGGCATTGCTTTGATTCGTGCTTCACTTCCCATTGAATTTCTCTTTTGAGGCCATCAGCCACATTGGACTCGCAGATGTGCCGCTGGCTTATGTGAAAAGCGCCATCAAATATCTCTTTAAGGGAGCCATTACAAGTCAAAGCACCATTTCGAATGATGCATTTCCAGTACTTACACCCAGCTTTACCTCCATTTTTTCCCAGAATATAAACCATGAGAAGATACAAGCAAATCGCCACCACATTTGCTTATGCCCCCACTTTAGCTAAAACTGCTCTGGCTCCATTTGCAAAGGCATTACTTGAGCAGGAAGAGCTGCTGGTGGCTCAGCCAAAGCTGCTGGCGGATTGGCAGGAGTTGCTGGCGGCTCAGTGAAAGCTGCTGGTGGGTTGGCAAAAGCTGCTGGTGGCTTGGTGAAAGCTGCTAATGGGTTGGCAAAAGCTGCTGGCAGCTTGGTGAAAGCTGCTGGTGGGTTGGTAAAAGCTGCTAGTGGGTTGGCAAAAGCTGCTGGTGGCTTAGTGAAAGCTGCTAGCAGCTTGGTGAAAGCTGCTGGCGGATTGGCAGGAGTTGTTGGCAGCTTATTAAAAGCTGCTGGTTGAGCGGCAAAAGTTGGCAGATTGGCGGGAGCTGCTAGTGGATCAGCAAAAGCTGGCAGATTGGCAGGAGCTGCTGGTGGATAGGCAAAAGCTGGGAGATCGGCGGGAGCTACTGGTGGATCGGCGATCATTGCTGGTAGATCAACGGAAGCAAGATCAGAAAATTGGCTTGTGCCAACCTTGCCAGCACCATTGAGCATCTGCATCTGTGTGTGTGAAAAATATTTGTTTTGGCTTTGTGCAACAAGATTGCCATCAAGCTTAATAAACTTTGCAGCATGCCGAAAATGTCAGGAATTACATGTACTGTAGCATAGCATGTGTAAACTATAATTAAATATAATGGAATCCTTTATACTCCATGCAGTAAATTTTGTCAATTTCTTACCTCATTTTTTCCAGTGCACTTTGAGCATTGCCAATTAAAGGAATGTTCCATCAAAGCATGGTATTCCTTTTGGCTCAAACTGGTACCACAAAGACAGTGCTGCCATAGCTCACAAGAATCGCACTGTAAGGCATGTTGCCAATAACTCACTTTTTTCTAGCATTCAATGCACATGTCAGTCATATTTCAGTAGCACACACACTAATGCATGTGCTTTTGTTATAACTATTAAAATGAATGCTTTTAACTTGTAGAATATTTAACTTGCTACCAAGATCATCTTATTGAAATGATGGCTTTATTATTATTAAAATTTTACACAAAGCATTTAGCTGGGGTGGATGCCATGTAATGAAGAAGTGGTAGGAGCAGGCCTAATTTCATTGGTTGCCGCAGCAGATGAGTAGTCAAAAGGTTACAAACCAATTTGTCTGCTGAGCAGACAAATTGGTGGCAGACAAATCAACTAGAAACCCTTTTAGTAACACTCTCAAGGTCAGCCATTAGACACACACTGAGTGGTGGGTGAAAATTGGCACAGAATTATGCTAGTTGATTGAATGATTCAGCAAGTTTTAAGAGTGCAGTGTATACATACCAACTGATTGCATACCAAAGCAATCAATTGTCACTCATGTTGCTTTAAAGTTTGCGCACCTAGGCGAGAGTGCAATAATGTCTAGACATAAGTTTAGACAGTTTGCATTAGAGAGTTTGCATTTGTGCACAATGTGAGCTTTAAAAAGTGAAGCCCATTTTCACATTCTACTAGGAGTTTGGCTTTCAACCATAGACTAAAAATATATAAAAATTAGGTGCTGGAACTGGAAGCTAGAAATATATATGCAATTAATTGTTTAAAGTTTTTTCTCATTCCCACTAAACAGTGGCACTTATATGAGTTTATTTATCACAAATATATTTTTGCTCAAAAAAACTTTAGTCTATGGTCCAAAGCCAAACTCTTGGCAAAACGTTAAAATTTGGGTTCAATTTTTTTAAGCTACATTGGCATTCTATGTATACTCTGGATCAAGCCAGGCATCTTTCACATTGCTGATTAGTATAGCCAATTGTGGAGAAGACCATAGACAAAGATCAACTGCAAATAGCATGTATTAATGTCTGTATACTGATTGATGCTTCAGTTGCCAGCATGCAATAATCCAAGATGCTGATTGATCTACCAAGTATTTTTATTTAAAGTGTTTAATGTCTATGGTAAAACCATAATTAACTGCATTCACTTGTTGGCTATACCATTTGCCAATGAACAGATTTCTTTATTAAAATAATTGAAATTCTAATATAGCTTTTTGCAGTTCATTTAGGTTTACACACATTGAATTTAATCCAATATACATTTGCCAATGTAATTGAGTTTTTGTCTATAGTAGCAAGGCTGACACAGTGGCATTTAATTTGGTCCAACAAGAATCAATTTGTTCCATAGGTTCATTTGCATTTGCTGCAAAGGAGCAAGATCAGCCTCAGAATTGTGGACCATTTGTTAGGCTTTCAAAAGAGTGCCATTGGCTTGTGATCAAAGCAGGTGAATACCCAAAGGACAAGGAAACCACTGCCAGCAGAGATCACCTGCAAAAGGGTAGCAATTACCAAGGCAAGTTGCTAGAGACTTAGGTCCAACTGCTACTGGATGTAGTTGAGACAAACCCTTTGTTGACATTGCAGAAAATGCAGCAGTAGTTGAAGGAATGGTTCCATTTGGTTATCAGATTTTGTCTATCAGGAGAGCTCTGAAAAAAGCAACTGAAAATTGTTGGTAAAGATGCTACCATTCCAGCAGTGCACAACAGGCTATATATGGTTGCAAAGGGGCAAGAGTTTACCAAATGGCTCAGGAGCATTTGGACTAAATTTAATGCTTGTTGAACCAAATTAAATGCCATTGTGCCAGCCTTGCTACCATAGACAAAAGCTCCATTACAGTGGCAAATGTATCTTTGATTAAATTCAATGCGCGTGAACCCAAATGGGCTGCAAAAAGCTATATCTAATATAATGTTAACATAACTGACCTTTAGAGCTAGCTTGAATAGAACTTGGAACTTAGAGTTTGGAAGTGAGTTTAAATATGACAATACCAATAGTTGAATAAATAGATCAGGTTGGCTAGAATGACTAAATTTTCTATAGTCATGTCAAAAATCTTAACATTGCCAAGCTTAACATTGCCAAGCCAAGCTATCTGCAGAATTTTCTTTAGAATTTTCTTTAGAAGAAAAATGGGTAGATTGGAGTGGAAACACTGTATTGAAGTGCTGCTGTCAATGTAAGATGGCTGTAGCACTCCATATTCCCCAATAGGTTGCTAAGCCACACACTTTAGTAGAGGGTGACCCTGTTAGCCCTTAGCCTGTACTTAGGGCTAAAAGAGGGCTCCAATCCTTTATTCCAGTTTGAGTGAAAAATTACTAACTAAAAAATTAAATGTTAAATATCCATAGCTAGGCTAGACTCACCTATTGTCTACTAGAAGGTGAATCAAAGCTTCTTTTGTGTTACTATTTGCATTTATTTATGTTTTAAAACTTCTTAAACTAAGCTAAAAATTGAAAAGTCTATTTTTAACAAACTTTGTCAATTTATTATAGAAACTTTTGCCTTAGTTTTTCAGTTATATTTATCCTTAGCATATATAGTGACCACAAATACTAAAATTGCTAGATAGGCCACTTAGCACATGTGTGCAAGCTATTTTCAGTTCAGTAATATGATGAACTGAAACATTTTTATGTATTTTAAAACCAAGGCTTATTTATTGGCTCTTACCCCCCGCCCTAAGCTTAAACCTTCAAACTCTATACAGAACCTCTACACCTGCCCTACCATCCAATTTTCCAACTTTCCTTAGTTGTTGAACCAATTAGCAAGCTTTTTATGCTTGCAAGCTTTGGCTTCCAAACTTATCAAAGTCATCTCAGTTGCCTTTATTTTTATAAAATAGCTTATGTATTCTCCATTGCTACTGAACTGCAAGTTGAAAGCTGTTTTGTTAAGTATATGCCTGAGTGGCCCATCTAGATATTTCAGTATCTGTGATAGTGACTGATATGTTCACAATTGCAAGTAAAGGATGACACACTTTGGAATAGCTTCACCTTATCTTCAACAGAATACGCGACCCATACTATTGGCATAATTATAATTTAATTAATAAAAGTAAAAGTAACATATCACCAATCTCATGCTGCCTTTAAATGGGTTCAACTCAAAGTACTGCCAATGCACTTGTTGCATCCGCTGCCACCAGGCTGGCAGCTGCTACTGGAAGTCAAGAACAGCCACCGCCAGAGTGTCCGATGCACGCAAAGACTGCCGCATCGCCAGCAGCAGCAGCTCCGACTCAATCTGCTAATAACGGCAGCGGCTGTCCAGTGAACAGCGATGCAGGCAGCGGCTGTCCAGTCAATGCCGGCACAGACGGCCAGCTGGACCCGTTAAATATGATGCCAAGCGCCAGCGCTTTGCAACAGCCAACGCCTGGCCAGCCATTTCCCTTGGATACTGGCCGGCAACGGTCTAGCATTCCCAAGGCGTCAGGCAACGAAAGCGAGAAATGGGAATACCCGTCTGCTCAGATGTTCTGGAACGCTATGGTTCGCAAAGGCTGGCGTTGGGAAAATTCCGAAGTAACGCCGGAAACTATGGACGCTATTATACGCATACATAATGCTAATAATGAGCTGGCCTGGCGTGAAGTGCTCAAATGGGAGGCCTATCACGCTAGGGAGTGCCCGACACCCAGGCTGGCTAGCTTTGGCGGCAAGGTGAGACCCTATGTTCTATTGAGGCTGCTTATTCCTTAGTAGACAAAATGCAACAAGTGAGGAAGAAATTCTTGGGAAGGATCCCAGGTGAGGAATTCTATTCTGAGATCCCAGGTGAGGGAATTCTAGGCTGAAATCCCATGTGAGGAATTCTAGGCTGAAATCCCATGTGAGGAATTCTAGGCTGAAGTCCCAGGTGAGAAATTCTAGGCTGAAATCCCAGGTGAGGAATTCTAGGCTGAAATCCCATGTGAGGAATTCTAGGCTGAAATCCCAGGTGAGGAATTCTAGGCTGAAATCCCAGGTGAGGAATTCTAGGCTGAAATCCCAGGTGAGGAATTCTAGGCTGAAATCCCAGGTGAGGAATTCTAGGCTGAAATCCCATGTGAGGAATTCTAGGCTGAAATCCCAGGTGAGGAATTCTAGGCTGAAATCCCAGGTAAGGAATTCTATTCTGAGATCCCAGGTGAGGGAATTCTAGGCTGAAAACCCAGGTGAGGAATTCTAGGCTGAAATCCCATGTGAGGAATTCTAGGCTGAGATCCCAGGTAAGGAATTCTAGGCTGAAATCCCAGGTGAGGAATTCTAGGCTGAAATCCCAGATGAGGAATTCTATTCTGAGATTCCAGGTGAGGGAATTCTAAGCTGAAATCCCATGTGAGGAATTCTAGGCTGAAATCCCATGTGAGGAATTCTAGGCTGAGATCCCATGTGAGGAATTCTAGGCTGAGATCCCAGGTGAGGAATTCTAGGCTGAAAACCCAGGTGAGGAATTCTAGGCTGAAATCCCATGTGAGGAATTCTAGGCTGAGATCCCAGGTGAGGAATTCTAGGCTAAAATCCCAGGTGAGTAATTCTAGGCTGAGATGTGAGATCCCAGGTGAGTAATTCTAGGCTAAGATCCCAGGTGAGGAATTCTAGGCTGAGATTTTAGGTGAGAAAATTCTAGGCTGAGATCGCAGATTTTTCCGCAGAGAGAGAGGGGAGAGAGAGAGAGAGAGAGAGAGCGAGAGAGAAAGAGAGAGAGAGAGAGAGAGAGAGAGAGAATAAGTTGTATTTCATTTCGTGGCCTCGCTGACTCTTACCCAGGCCACCCAGCTGTCTCCAAGGGCAAAGTTTCGTTACTGGCTGGGCTATCAGAAGCCGTTCGATCGGCACGACTGGATAGTTGACAGGTGCGGCCGCAGCGTTCGCTACATCATCGATTATTACGATGGCAAGCAGATTGACGAGAATTACGAATTCGCTGCTCTGGACGTCCGGCCGGCTCTGGATAGCTTCACGGCTCTGCGAGATCGAACCAAGGCTGCCTACATGCGCTGGCGATACTCGGGAGAAACTGAGGGAGAGGGGGATAAGACCAATTAATTGATACTGCGCTTAACTTCGTTTATTAGACATATTTTTAAGGGCTTCAGTTCCAAATGGATTTTCTTCTTTTTATAGTCTAACCGGCCTTTAAAAGTTATCCTAAGAACCAGAAGTGTCTCGTGTCTCTACTGAGTCGTATTTGCTTTTTTTTAAATCTGTGTCTCCTGAAAACATCTAAAAATAGAAAAAAAGTTTATATAAATTATTAGCTATGTCAAGTTATCTGCCGGCCTAGTTTAGAGATCAACTCTGTGTTTTTGCGTTCACACTAAAATAAGCTCGGCTGGGTTCTGTATGCCATTGTCGCCTGTGTTATAGTTTAAATTACCGTGACTAAAATCGCCAAAGACGAAAAAATCCTTTCAAGAATCGTTGTTTGCTTAATTGCTTAAAAACTGTCTACTAACTCAATCAAGTAGACCTAAACAAAGTTGGTTATAAATGCAAAATGCGATTCTAATTCATAAAGTGGCGCTTTAGACGTAGCTCAAGCGATTCTACAGACAGCAACTCAGAGTCGCAGACTTTAAAACATCTCAGATTGACTCTTAGACAACTTTTTGGCGACTTCTACCGTAAAATCTGGTCTTTTAGAGTCGTCTAGAGTCAGTTCTGTCCTATTTCACCTGTGTTACCTGCAACCACTCTGGGGCGCTTCTTGGCCTGGGTAGTGTTTTTATCGGCTACTAATTAGACAGTTAAGTCTGTCTATTTCAATTTTAATTTGCGCTTGTTTCATCTAGTTCAAATCAAAGCCTTCAATAAGCCTTTTTGTTGTTGATTTTATTTTCAAAACGCTATTTAGTTTATTGCGAACATAATCCAATACATTAACATCTGTTTGTCACATGCTAGTAAAGATTTGAAGCAGCCCGGCCCAGCTAAAGTTGAATTTAGAAGCGTATTAATTGGCAATGACTTTGGGTCTTTCTTGTTTTTCAACTTTTTTATGACCTATTACAGACTTAGTTAGGTAGCTCATTCGGGTCATTTTTGGACCCCCTTGCTCATAACAGGTCTTCGGGTTGTTGCTTTGTTGCCTAACATCCAGGTCCACGGCTGTTATCAGGACTTCAAGTCCTTTTGGTAACCTTGACTGCTATAAGGACCTCAAGTCCTTTTGGTAACCTTGACTGTTATAAGGACCTCAAGTCCTTTTGGTAACCTTGACTGTTATCAGGACTTCAAGTCCTTTTGCTAACCTTGACTGCTATAAGGACCTCAAGTCCTTTTGGTAACCTTGACTGTTATCAGGACTTCAAGTCCTTTTGCTAACCTTGACTGCTATAAGGACCTCAAGTCCTTTTGGTAACCTTGACTGTTATCAGGACTTCAAGTCCTTTTGGTAACCTTGACTGCTATAAGGACCTCAAGTCCTTTTGGTAACCTTGACTGTTATCAGGACTTCAAGTCCTTTTGCTAACCTTGACTGCTTTAAGGACCTCAAGTCCTTTTGGTAACCTTGACTGTTATCAGGACCTCAAGTCCTTTTGGTAACCTTGACTGCTTTAAGGACCTCAAGTCCTTTTGGTAACCTTGACTGTTATCAGGACCTCAAGTCCTTTTGGTAACCTTGACTGTTATCAGGACCTCAAGTCCTTTTGGTAACCAATTGACTGTTATCAGGACCTCAAGTCCTTTTGGTAACCTTGACTGCTATAAGGACCTCAAGTCCTTTTGGTAACCTTGACTGTTATCAGGACTTCAAGTCCTTTTGCTAACCTTGACTGCTTTAAGGACCTCAAGTCCTTTTGGTAACCTTGACTGTTATCAGGACCTCAAGTCCTTTTGGTAACCAATTGACTGTTATCAGGACCTCAAGTCCTTTTGGTAACCTTGACTGCTATAAGGACCTCAAGTCCTTTTGGTAACCTTGACTGCTATAAGGACCTCAAGTCCTTTTGGTAACCTTGACTGTTATCAGGACTTCAAGTCCTTTTGCTAACCTTGACTGCTATAAGGACCTCAAGTCCTTTTGCTAACCTTGACTGTTATAAGGACCTCAAGTCCTTTTGGTAACCTTGACTGTTATCAGGACTTCAAGTCCTTTTGGTAACCTTGACTGCTATAAGGACCTCAAGTCCTTTTGGTAACCTTGACTGTTTTCAGGACCTCAAGTCCTTTTGGTAACCTTGACTGCTATAAGGACCTCAAGTCCTTTTGGTAACCTTGACTGTTATCAGGACTTCAAGTCCTTTTGGTAACCTTGACTGCTATAAGGACCTCAAGTCCTTTTGGTAACCTTGACTGTTATCAGGACCTCAAGTCCTTTTGGTAACCAATTGACTGTTATCAGGACTTCAAGTCCTTTTGGTAACCTTGACTGCTATAAGGACCTTAAGTCCTTTTGGTAACCAATTGACTGTCATCAGGGCTTCAAGTCTGGGTAACCTTGACTGGTATCAGGACTTCAAGGTGTTTGGTACATGGCTCATTGCTAGTGCCTCAACCTTGCATACTTACTATAACTTTAAATCCTTCAGCCCTTAGAGATTTATTATTCCCAACGATTCAAGTCAGTTTTATTACAAAATCCAGTTAAACGTATTGTAAAGCATTGCATTATATCCTAATAAGTGCCAATTGTTAGATTGGAAACCACGCCAACACAATTCTTAATTCCTTCATTAATGTACAAATGGCTTCCGCCAACGATTCGGTAGCCGAACCGGCAGAAGTGATTCCGTGGCGCTACCTGCCCGAGCCTTGTCTAGTTCGAATATTCGAACACCTATCATTAAGAGATCGAATCCGAGCGGCTGGCACCTGTCCGGAATGGCTGGCCACTTCGGAGCATCCGCTATTCTGGCGGCGTTGCTTTTTCAAATTTGTTGACGAATCGGACGCTTGGCTGTGCACTCTGCCGGAGCGATACGGTCGGCATTTTGGCGGAGTTCAACTGGCAGTTGATCAGGGCAATCAGCGGATGAGGCAGTTGGCGTTAAGCCTGCTTGATCTATTAGGCCAGTTTGCTGTCAGGTGAGTGGGCTGATTCTCAGCCTGAGATCTCACTTGAGGAATTCTAGGCTGAGATCCCAGGTGAGGAAATTCTAAGATGATTCTCCTAGACTGCGATCCTAGGTGGGGAATTCTTAGTGATTCTCCTAGACTGAGATCCTAGGTGAGGGAATTCTAGTGATTCTCCTTGACTAAAATCCCAGGTGAGAGAATTCTAGGCTGAGATGCCAGGTGAGAGAATTCTAGGCTGAGGTGCCAGGTGAGGGAATTCTAAGCTGAGATGCCAGGTGAGGGAATTCTAGGCTGAGATGCCAGGTGAGGGAATTCTAGGCTGAGATGCCAGGTGAGGGAATTCTAGGCTGAGATGCCAGGTGAGGGAATTCTAGGCTGAGATGCCAGGTGAGGGAATTCTAGGCTGAGATGCCAGGTGAGGGAATTCTAGGCTGAGATGCCAGGTGAGGGAATTCTAGGCTGAGATGCCAGGTGAGGGAATTCTAAGCTGAGATGCCAGGTGAGCAGTCTATAACCGCAATGAATTGCAGACTAGACTCGCTAAGTCTCCGATTCGTGGGCGCAAATCCGCTATTCTACAGCGGCAAAGAATTCGAAGACGCCCTGGTTCGACTATTCAACAAACTGGCCGAGCTGCCCGACCATGTCGGATTAAGGCGCGTTGATTTAAGCGGCGCCGAGCTGGGCATCAGAGACGGTCTGGTTCTGGCGCTGGCCAGCGGGCACGGCCGGACTCTGCAGTGTCTGAGTATTATGAATGGCGCACTGGTGGCTCAGGTTAGCAAGGAGACCGTTATGCAGTTGTTAGACTCTTGTCCACGGCTGGAATGGTTGGAGCTGATGAATGCCAGCTTCTCGGAGCGGGCTATGCTCTATCTGGCTGAGCATAGGCGCCACTCTTTCAGGTTGGCTTTCAATTCTATTGAGCATTACGTTTCGTATGCAATTTCGGAAGGACTGTCTTAATGTATAATGGATTGCTAATCTATGCACTGGATTTCTAATCTATGCATTGTATTGCTAATCTATGCTGGATTGCTAATCTATGCACTGGACTGCTAATCTATGCACTGGACTGCTAATCTATGCTGGATTGCTAATCTATGCACTGGATTGCTAATCTATGCACTGGATTGCTAATCTATGCACTGGACTGCTAATCTATGCAGTGTATTGCTAATCTATGCTGGATTGCTAATCTATGCACTGGACTGCTAATCTATGCACTGGACTGCTAATCTATGCTGGATTGCTAATCTATGCATTGGATTGCTAATCTATGCACTGGATTGCTAATCTATGCACTGGACTGCTAATCTATGCAGTGTATTGCTAATCTATGCATTGGATTGCTAATCTATGCACTGGACTGCTAAACTATGCTGGATTGCTAATCTATGCATTGGATTGCTAATCTATGCAATTGATTGCTAACCAATGCACTGGATTGCTAATCTATGCAGTGAATTGCTAATCTATGCAGTGTATTGCTAATTTATGCAATTGGATTGCTAATCTATGCATTGGATTGCTAATTTATGCATTGGATTGCTAACCTATGCACTGGATTGCTAATCTATGCAATTGATTGCTAATCTATGCAGTGTATTGCTAATTTATGCAATTGGATTGCTAATCTATGCATTGGATTGCTAATTTATGCATTGGATTGCTAACCTATGCACTGGATTGCTAATCTATGCAATTGATTGCTAATCTATGCAGTGTATTGCTAATTTATGCAATTGGATTGCTAATCTATGCATTGGATTGCTAATCTATGCAGTGTATTACTAATCTATGCATTGGATTGCTAATCTATGCAATTGGATTGCTAATCTATGCACTGGACTGCTAATTTATGCAGTGTATTACTAATCTATGCATTGGATTGCTAATCTATGCAGTGGATTGCTAATTTATGCATTGGATTGCTAACCTATGCACTGGATTGCTAATCTATGCAATTGATTGCTTATCTATGCAGTGTATTGCTAATTTATGCAATTGGATTGCTAATCTATGTATTGGATTGCTAATCTATGCATTGTATTGCTAACCTATGCAGTGGATTGCTAATCTATGCAATTGATTGCTAATCTATGCATTGTATTGCTAACCTATGCAGTGGATTGCTAATCTATGCAGTGTATTGCTAATCTATGCAATTGATTGCTAATCTATGCAGTGTATTGCTAATCTATGCATTGAATTGCTAATCTATGCAGTGTATTGCTAATCTATGCATTGAATAGCTAATCTATGCAATTGATTGCTAATCTATGCAGTGGATTGCTAATCTATGCAATTGATTGCTAATCTATGCAGTGTATTGCTAATCTATGCATTGAATTGCTAATCTATGCAGTGTATTGCTAATCTATGCATTGAATTGCTAATCTATGCAGTGTATTGCTAATTTATGCAATTGGATTGCTAATCTATGCAGTGTATTGCTAATCTATGCAGTGTATTGCTAATTTATGCAATTGGATTGCTAACCTATGCAGTGGATTGCTAATCTATGCAGTGTATTGCTAATCTATGCATTGAATTGCTAATCTATGCAGTGTATTGCTAATCTATGCATTGAATTGCTAATCTATGCAGTGTATTGCTAATCTATGCATTGGATTGCTAATCTATGCATTGGATTGCTAATCTATGCAATTGATTGCTAATGCAGATATTTGGCTCTTCACGTCAGCGCGGAGACAAAGCAGCGCCTTGAACATCCCTGGCTACCAGAGGTCACCTGGTCGCGTGTGTCCGCCCTGATGCCGCAGCTGCGAGTTAGTGTCACCTTCGATACTCGCATACCAATCCGGTACGTGTGCCGCTTCCTGCAGCCCAGCCTGCCGCTGGAGGAGCTCTATTTGAAGACTCACACTCATCTGGCCAATGAGA